>JAKWJA010002489.1:48214069-48402102 GCA_027704765.1 Solanum habrochaites | reverse complement strand
GCACCCGCCACCATAGGGACCATATCACTAACAACATAATGAAATATATTAAATAAAATAAATTATATTAGATCAGGCATACACCAATCAAATTCTCACCACTTAAATCCATCGCTAAATCATCCAATTCGATACAATAAGGCCCTTACCTATGGCCATGGACATCAATTCAATACAAAAACTATAATAATCAATGAATCTAAGTCAATACAATATAGATTTATCAATATAAGACCAATTAGACATCAATTTAATACAATTCTTACATCATTCATTAGACCATCGAAAACTACACGAATTCATAATCATTAAGACAATATCAAGTAACCGATAAAGTAGTCAAAACTAGGGCTCATAAATTACATTGGTTCACAGGTTGATTGAGTTAAAATAATCTAATTAAAAACAATTAAATCAATATTCAATGCTTTAAAACCTTTAATGCAAGAACCCATGGATAGATTTCAATTTAAAAAGCTCATCTTTTAAAAACACTTTAAAAATCACTTAGAAGATTAGCTCCTTGACGAATAGAGTTTCAACGATCTAAAACCGTACCTCAATTATGTTAATACACTAATTTGATAAAGAATCACCACTCAAATCTCCACTCCAAGCACTTCCTTTAGTTTTGGCTTCAATGGAGTTCTAGAGAATTTCTTAGGGATTTTGGGTTTTGATTTTGAAGAATGAACTCTTCCAAGTATTTAAGTCTTATAAACTTGTTTGAAATACCTAAAGTGCCCCTAAAAACCTCCCTTTCTCTTATTTGGACATAGGGTGAATTTACCAATTCACCCCTAGAGTTAACTGTAAGATTGCGCAGGAAAATAGCTTCAAAAACGGTTGCCAAACGATTGGTCGTTTCCCAACCAATGGACCGTCCTGTTGGTCTGTGGTTTGGGAATGAGGCTTGTCCTCCTTGGCTTGGACTTCTCCCACGCCTATACAGTGACCCACGAAATCCATCAATGACGCGTCGACTGGCCCACGAGTCATCTACAACCTCCGTCGTTTGGGACTGTTTTGGGCAGTCTTGGCTCTTGAGAAGGGTCCTTCATAAAGGACCCTTGGTTGGTCCTTGGGGACTTCCACCCGTACATTTCCAACCGTAATAACTTTGTATACAATGTTAGGACCTCACCACAATGGGAATGTCATCCAAAACAACGTTAAACTTGATGAAATATTCAAAGACACATCAAGGTGTTTCAGGCAAACCTTTCGAATATGCATGCACGTTCTGGAAGTTTTTTTTGGGAAAAAATCTCAAAAACTTCCGAAACTTGCCACAACAAACTATATCACGACACGAAGCACCCTAGAAGCTAGGGAGAACCCTTGGATCGTTTCAAGGCGTATTGACCCTTTGGGGTCTTGTACAGGCCCTTTAACTATTTTTCACTATATGAAGACGTGAAAATTAGTGCAGTATAAGAACTTTTGAAGACATGTAATTAAAAAGCATAGCCCCCCTATTTCATAAAAATATTTAGAGAATCTCATCTTCACAAGTCAACTTAAAGACACGATATAATATCTTAGGGACAAAGCCCCTTTACATTCAAAAGAAAACACTTAATAAGTCTTTAAATAAAAAAACTTATAAAAGGACTATGTCCTCGAATATATGAGGGCATACTTTTTGTTGAGAGAAACTTTCCGAAGATTTGTCTTCTAGCCTTCAACCTTGCTTCCAAAAACCTATACTTATAGAGTATAAAAAAGTATGGAGTTAGTACAAAACGATGTACTAAGTATAGCATATACAAAAACATGCAAAAAGGTTGATTTTAGTAAAAACACATTTTAATACCATTAAGTAAAACATTCATGAATATGGAAGTAAAACAACATAAGAATGCATAAGAATCATCATTTAAAAAATAGAGAAGAATTTACATAATTTTAAATCAAAGGAAGCAATTTACAGAAAAGGACCCAAAATTACACTAAGTTCATTTTGACATTATAGTGAACTAAAAAGACTACAGAATAGTGAAATTCCAAGGTGTTTCCAATGAGGAATGAAACTCATTTCCGTAGCAGTTTCCTAACCTAGTTATCCTAGGCTCTCCAAGATATGAAATGAAGACAATGTCTCTAAAAAAACCTCCTCAATACACACAAGGATACTCTTTAAGACTACACCATGAGAAGAACACCCAAAAAAAACACCAAAGACTTTCCGTTCGGATGCCTATTTAGTGCCAATGCAGTAGATAGCATTCCCATACCACAACCTACCACGTAATACATTCTTTTAGAAAGTTTGGCACCAAGAACTTCACCTTTCAAAGGTCAACTTAGTACAATGGGACAGATAGTGTCCCATACCACCACCTCCACTATGATAGCACGTCTGTTAGAAGACTTGTTTATTCAATTTACATAAGACTCACCCAAGACTACCCTATCAAAATGTCCTACTAGGGCAATGTATTAGAAATAGCGTCTCATTCCAACTACCTAGCTTAAGTAGCAACACCGAGTTAGAAGGGACGTAGTCCCTTTCCATCTACTGTTGGGGCGGTAGCTAACGGATATAGACCATGAGAGATAGAACCTGGAACCCGATATTCCAACCTCTATCGAATGAGGGATCCTCACTTGCTAGAGTGAGGTCAATTATCGCTTTTTACAAGGGCTTGACCAAAGCTAGACTTATGAGGGCCAAGAGAAGGGATAAGGAGATTGATCTAAGTAAATCATCTCACTAACGAGGAGTACTTATCTTAAGAAGTACATTAGAATACAACATCTTAACTCACGAAGCGTAGCTATCTCTTCATCATATCCTCTCGGTTCTAGGCATAACTTCCAACGGATTCTCAACATTATAAACTAAAGGTTAAGGATAACTAGTGAACACCACATCCCAACTCACGAAGGTCATTCATCCTCCAACCTATCTTAAAAATCTCTTAGGATCTAGTGGGGTTTCTAGTGTTCACCCCAAAACTCCTCTTTTGACTTAACTTAGCTTAATTCATTCATTAAAGTGTGACTGTGTGTACAAGTGCAACACCTGGCAATAAATCATTTAATTTTCATTCACTTAGTTTCTATACATGCTTTAGACCTTATTCATCAAATCTCACACGTAAGCTTCAACATAATCAATACTTCCTTTCGGATATTTTTAGTCTACTTCACAAAAAGATTCAATAAGCACATTGAAACAAGAATAACATTTTTTAATTATCATCTTACTTCAACCTGAACAAAAAAAAAAACAAAAAAAAACACAAAAAAAAAAAAAAAAAAAAAAAAAAAAAAAAAACCAAAAAAAAAAACCCCCCCCCCCCCCCAAAAAAAAAAAAAAAAAAAAAAAAAAAAAAATAAAAAAAAAAAAAACACAAATGACTTTAGTCTCATTCAGAATGAACAAATAACTTTACATTCATGAAAATTCACGTAAATGATACCACCAAGAAGGTGGACCAGAACACTTAAGAGATCTCGCAATAAAGCAAATAAAACATAACAACTGTACCTTTGTATACAAGATTTCATTCACCCTATAACATTGTTCAAAACATGTTATAATAATATAGACCTTAGAAGTAGTAGCTAAAACAATATCAGCTCAAAGATCATCAAAGCTCAAAAGACGACAAAGTCATGAGCATGTAAACAACAGTTCTTAAGACAAAATTTGATAATAATTTTTTAACATGATTTCATTAAAGTTAACCTTAAATTAATTCAACTCAACATTAGAAACATTTTCTTAAGTCATTAGGCAAATGTTTCAGGCCAGACCCATATTTACACTAAGATTTACTAGGGTGAAAACCTTATTGAAAACCCATTAAGTAAGAGACCTAAGTGACATGAGAACGGAATCTCAAGGATGTATACCATGCCTCACATTGAATAAACACCAATGATTTTGATGAAGAACTTGTCCATCAGCAGCCCTCCTAGCTCTTCTTGACTTTTATCTTCCAAAGAGACTTGAGAGAGAGTTCTAAGAGAGAGGGGTTTTGGGTTTTAGGAAGAGGAATCTAATATTAGGTATTAGGGTTTAAAACACTTTAATATACCTAAATACCCTAAAACTAACGTCCTAGGGTCATTAAAGGCTTGGGGTGAATTAACGAAACACCCCAAGCCAAGGCAGCCTCTAAACAGCTTTTGGTAGGTTCACAAACGAGACCTAACCATGACCGTTTGTCCATCAACAGACCGTTGGTGGGGTATCGTTGGTTGACACTTAGCTCCATTTGGAGCCTGACCAACTTACCTTGCAGTTCCAATCAATGGACCAAGACGACTGGCTATTGGTGGAACTACAGGCCATCGTTTGGTCTCGTTGGTGGATACTGCCTAGGCTATTTTAGGTCCAAGTCTTGGCCCCTTCTCTAGGGCCCCTTGTGGGTCCTAGGTGGGGTCGTTCCCGGAATTTAAACCCCTAAACATAGTTGTTTATGTCTTAGAAACATCTCACACCAAAATAAAGCAAAACACGTAAAACTCATTGAAACACCTCAAGACACAAAAAACACTATTTAAGGAACACTTTGCAAACGTCATGGATGTTCTTGATCGTTTGACCTCAAAACTTAACCAAATTTCACACACTGCCAATGAACACTAACGTAACTCATTTTAACTTAAACATTAACTCATGAAACAACTATGAAGCTCTAGTTCACCTTAGTTCATTTTAGGGTGTTACACCTATAAACACTATAATAACTCATATAAGGACCTCATTAACCCATGAAAAACATATAGGCACATATCCACACATGAGACACATAGGTGACTTATTCGTCAATCGTATTGGTCATCCCTTGAAGTTTGACTTCTAATGCACCTAAAATATTAGACACTGCCTCAATACCACATTATTGACCAAGTTAGGACCTTATACAATCATGAATACCATGTTAGGCTCTAGCTTTACTTAATTTATTTTTTAGGTATTACATATTTCATCTCAAATTCGTGGCACGATCACTCCTAAGGTGTGGTTTCTTTCACTCTTAAGATTCCTTTCCTCAAGAGACCCTTTCTAAAAAGGATTTAAACTTCCTTAAAAACTAGGGTCTCAATCTAGGACGAGGTGCCGCTTTTTCAAAAACAAAATTTGACTAATTATGATTAATTCTAGTCTTTTATGATGTTAAAACTTAGTATTGATGGGTCAATTTTGGTTAATCATCAAGATTTGTCCCTTTGGAATCTTGTTCTTCCATATAACTATAATAAACTTGAAGTTCTACGATAATGGTGAAGATAATTACTATAGAATAGGTTAATAGTAATTTGTATGTAGTACTTCTTTATTTTACCTTGTTTATGAATTAGTTATGTATTCTTTTGTAATTTTTTTATGAAGGAATTGAGAAGTGCATGAAGGTATGAGGATTGATTCTTCTTAAATTAAATTATGAAGTATCAGTTACTTAGATTATAATGCTTCAATGTCTAATGTGTAGTAGTGATGTTGATAACAAGTACTCCTCATCCATAACCCTAGACTATTGAATTGGTTATGAGCTATGCAAGTATGGTATGGTATGATCATTATATGATTGAAAGTAGTTTCTCATTATTATAATAATGTGTTTCGTGAAAGCTTATCACTTGTATGTGGTTTCTTAAGAGAAAGGCCAGTTCTCACTTGTGATGACCTCTAAGCTATATATCATAAGATGTTTACATAGGGTTCTAGAAGAGATTAATGTGAACTTATATGATAAAATAATATGATTACTAAAGGAAAGAAATGCTTAGCACTTAAAGGGCATGTAAATGCAATAGAGGTCTCGCGTTTAGTAAGTCTAGCCTCCCACATGGGTTTTTTCACGTTAAGTAAGGCCAGATTCCCAAGATATGTTTTGTCTTATGAAAACTCCATGTCTAACAAATCAAGGTTTATAGTAACAAATCTCCGTGAACCTTAAACTATGTGCACAAGGACCTATAGTCTGGGGATCCACAGATAGATATGTACGAAGGTTGCCACCATCGGCAAGGTTAACACTCTCTTTTTGATATTGGAGTAGAACACCAAATTCCATGTAGCTCACATGGTCTCATGTAGGTTATTGCACTTATTTTATCTAATGTAAAAGTAAATGAACAGGTTAAGTGTGTGAATCTTATTAGGGCTTGTCATAAGGGCTACTACATAGTGTAAAGGAGGGTATAGGACTTCTCTTACACATTGCACATGTGGTATCTTAAGAGATGTTCTTGTATGATTAAAATGATTATATGTTATGCATGTCAAGGTATATATGATCTTATGAACCAAACATGTTATGATGAAATATGAGGGTATGTCATATGTATGGAGTAAGTGAATTAATGTGATGCTTAGCTTTGGATAGGGTTATGGGGTTCTATTCTTGGCATTACATAAGTGTTGCTTTGGGTGGCTTATGAGTTGGGTTAATATCATGTTGGGTTGACTTATGATGTTCCTTATATGTGCATGTGTATTTATTTGTGTCAAATCCTGGGAGCAGCCCGCAGATGCACTGGCCATCCATCGTCCTCACAAAAAAAGTACTACGCGACTATCGATCAACCGTTCACTCATTACACATAGGTTTAAAAACGCGAAAAATTTAAAACGTTTTCATCTTATACTAATTATTGAGGTTTACTTAGACCTCTCGATTGACACATTATATATTATATCGAATAACATGGACATTTCGTCTAATAAGATTAAATAGTCTTCTACTTTTATCGGCGCGACACACACACCACACCGTATATATATATATAAAAGATACATAAACACAGTCTTAAAATATGGATGTTACTATCATAAACTATCTAAAAAAAGAGTTAAGAACCATTGGGCATATCCCATACGCAATAAAATAAAGTCACATATAGCTATACAAATCATAGACTCAAAGAAAGAGATGCAACCAAAGTGTCTTAACAACTGACTCAAACTCCATGCTAGAATATTTTCTTGCCCTCGCAGTGGTGAGGACTACAACCCCAACTTGGAAAATGAGATTCCAAGCCTTCTTCAAAAGGACACAATTACCTCAACGGCTAGAACCTAAAATGTTTGGGAGAAGGTAGAAATCGGGTTAGCACATCACTTGTACTAAGTATAGGCTCACATGCACATACAAACAGACGAAATCTGCCAAAAGGGCAAAATTTTACTTTCAAAGCAGCCAAAGTCACTTGTAGAAATACTTATGCACAGTTCAAAGAACCAATTACAAGGCAATAGAACATATTACCATGTCAATATCATGTAAATCACAAGACTAACAATACAAAGTCTAGTCAAGTCAACATGCCTACCATGATAATTAATCACATAATCAGACAACTTATCATCTGTTATCTATCACAAGCATTATAGGAGTTATAAATATCAAACCTAAGCACGACTATTACTCATGAACCCTCATTAAGTCCACCCAGTCCAATGGCTAAGTAAGCAAACACAGACGACTATAAGAAAATGACTAAATTTACAGACATATCCATTAAGAGTTAAATATCATAGTTTTACCAATAGAGACCAAGCCACATCGTTCATAAATGAAAACTTATATTACATAGTGTTATTAATGTAAGATATATTTTACATATCATATACAATTTAATTCCTATAGAACAAACTTTCCAAGACTTCCTTCAAGGCTAACGAATGCAACTCGTTTAGGTAGAGTCTTATACCCCTACTAGGGACTAAGGCCAAACCCCTTAGTCATCCAAGTTAGAGTTCTTGTATTACTTTATTTACTTTTGGGAACATCTTCCTTAACTGCATAGACACATGAGCTAATGTGGAAATCAAAACCGAAAGAAGGTGGACTATTGAACAAGGTAGTACCAAAAACAATGAAACTAGATCCATGTGGATCCACTAGCTAGTATTTCTATGGGGGAACATAGTTCAAGAACAAGGAAATGTATTTGGGACCTCTTTATAAATACATGCATTATATCTCCCAATTTAAGAGTACCGTACGAACCCTACCTTCCCTATATGGGAAGGGACGCTCCTCACTCTAGTTCACTCGGTTCTAACCTAGATTCCCTTTTTGAAATGTCTTTTATTAACAATAATAACTTAGTTTTTGGTTGTAGGGGTCTCGCCCTTATATAGTCATAGTCATAGCTCAAAGAAATTTTCGTGAGTATTGTCCTTTCAATACAATTCACACATGTGACGTTAACACATTTACATCACCATATCATAATAAGTAACACAGGCAAAGCATCACCAACCTTATATAATTACATCTTAGCCAACAACTCATAAGCAATAAATCAAGACATTTAACTAAACACATCATACCAACCTAATCAACCGCCTTCTAGGTTACTTCAATATACTTCAGTACTCAAAATCAAGCACTCATATATTGCAGTAAAGGGTCGGATCATAAAAGCTTAAAAGTCTCTTAACAGCCATACCACGGTTTTTGTTAGGACCGCAAAATACCCTAGGCGGAACTGGCATCGTTAATACTCTAGAGGACAAAGTACAATGCCTTAGTATACATCATAGCACATCATAGGTAAAAAATGCGGAAAAATTTAAAATTTAATGTAGTAACGTATACTTAGAATTCTCAAATATTATATATGGAGTTTACATAGACTCCTCACATACGAAGTGAACATAGACTTATCTTTTAGAATAACAAATCATATAGTATTCTAAACTCTTATCACACATATAAACCATCTACAAGAGTTTGAATGATTGGACATAGACATATACAAAATAATATGCCATTATAGGCTTACAATATTTGTCTCAATGATAAAAGAAAGAATCAATATTTCTAAACAAAACAACATCACAGCTAGATTGAACTTGGCAACATCCTCGGACATGAGGACTCACCAATAACTTGGGAAAAGATCTAAGTCCTCCTTGCAATCGACCACAAACTTCTCAACAGACCAAACCTAAAATGTTAGGGGAAAAGAGAGAAATATGGGCTAGTACAATAACATGTACTAAGTATGGCTCCTATGCACAAAATCATCAATTCATAAGAAAAGGACAATTTACTCAAAATCATGCTTTCTATCAACTTAACTCAACATGTATATATAATAAGCATAGTAATTAAATACAACATAATATCAACAAAACATGTATACCACCTAAGCAATACTTTTTCAACACCAAATATAGAACCCCATAACCCTATCCAAGGCTAAGTATCACATTAAGCAACCCAATTCAGACTTACAACATATTATCATAAGTTCATCATCACATGCTTAATACATGAATACTACTCATAGATTATCAACATAATCATAATCATAGTCATAATCATAAAAGAACACTACTAGAACCATCCCTTAGGATCCCACATGCGCAATGAGTAAGAGGTGTCCCATACCTTCTATTACCCTATGTAGTAGCCTTCAATACAACCCTAGTAAGAGTTCACATACTTAACTTATTCATTTAATTATACGTTAGGTAAATAAGTTCAATAACCGACATTAGACCATGTGAGCTACATAGAATCTGGTGTTCTACTCCCACACCAAAAAGAGAGGGCTAAGACTTGCCTAAGGTGTAACCATTCGTATGTAGCTATCTTGGTGGGTCAACTAAGCTAGAGTCCGGTGTGGGCACTTAGTTAAGGGTATAGGAGATATTTGCTAGAAACCTTGACTTACTAATTTAGAGTACTCCATCTCATTATACAACACATAACTTGGGAATCCGGACATACAAACGTGAGGAATCCATATGGGAGGCCGGACTTACTAACGTGAGACCTCCATCTCATTCACATGCCCCTTTCAGTGCTAATCAATTATTCCCTTTAGTAATCATATTATTTCATCATACAGGTTCACATTAGTCTCTTCTAGACCCTTATGCAATCATCTTATCATATATAGCTCATAGGTCATCACAAGTGAGAACAATCCTTTCAATTTAGACACCACTCAATAAGTGAGTAAAGCTTTCACTTAACACTTTATTGTAATGATTATAAACTACTTTCAATCATACTATAGTCGTATGATAACTTGAATACATATCTCATGTATAATTCAATGTCTTAGAGTTAGGGATGAGGAATACTTATCATAAACATCACAACCACATATAGATATAGAAGCATTACTTTCAAAGTAATTAATAATTAATGATTGAATCCAAGAAAAACCAATCAACATACCTCTTTGCCCCTTCCAGGAACCTTCATACATCCATTACCAAGAATACATAAAAATTACATAAACAAGGTAAATTCAAGAAGCAATTATATAATTAACAACAATGTAGTCAATCTACATGTTCATGATCTTCACAATTCACCATATCAATTCAATGTTTTCATAAAAATTAGGGGAAGGACATGGGTCTTGGAAGATCTCATAGCAAATCATCAATTAACCATCAATATATATTTAACCAACATTACTTTATCGTAATTCACCACAATTAATATATAATTTCATTTTTCAAGAAGACCCATATGTAGGAGAAAAACTAGATTTTGGGGAATTTAGAAATCATCTTTTGGCGGGACCTCTTTGGGAAAAGGATATCAAGAGTGAAATAAACCATAAATTATAGATGATAAAGACACGAATTTGGGTAGGAAACTTGAAATCTTGATCTTCTTCTTGGAGCTCTATTGGTCTTCAATGGAGGTTTGGAGGAATAGAGAATATGAGAGAGATGAGAGTGATCTTTGATTTATACTTTTGAGACTTGGTTTGGGTGTTAAAAAGAACCTATGTCTGACCCTAAAACGTTATACAATCATCCCTTAAATTAAGCAAAATACTCCTTACTTAATTTTGTCTTTTGTGAAGTCGAATTGCCTTAAAAACGACGCGAACGGATCTGGGACTTTGCTGCGTGTCGCGGGTCAATTAAAAATTTATTATTTAAAATCGGATTGAGGCAGTGGACCTGGTGTAGGCCCCGCGTTGCAAGGCAAATTTTTTGCCTCCTTGTGATAGCTGCGTGATGCGCAGTGACCTCCAATTCTTGGCTGGTCGCAGGCTGCTTTGGCAGCCTGCTCACCCATGTTTGGGTTCTCCTCAAGGACCCTTCCAGTTGTTCTTGGGGAGTCGTGAATATACTTTTTGACCCTCTATAGTATATTTTACCTATTTAAAGTATTTTTACAAGTTTTATACTTAATATGACGCTTCAAAACCTTCACCAAAAATCGGGACGTCAAGTAGTTCAATTTATCTAGTTTCCAGACGTTGAGGCCTTTCTTTGATGCTATGGCCCCAATATTTCTCAAACGTGTCATTTACACTTGTCTGAAAATCACTATTAATCAAGATTTGAGGCTCTAGTTTAGTTCATGGAATTTTCGGTGTGTGTCAATACCCCTGCCCCTCCCTTAGGAACATTCGTCCCCGAATGACACTCTAGACCTTTATAAGAGGAAGTGACTCAAGACTAGAAGCCCAAGCAACAACAATATATATAAAATGAGTCACAGCCATTGGAGGAATCATCCACTCCTTTCAACATTTAGTTTATAGTAATAACATATAGGAACTTAATTCACAACGTAACACATACTCAAGCTCAACTTTTTTACATCATATGAGGAGAATCTACCTTCTCCTTTTCAATATGATCTCAATATGAACGTCAAAACTTTTCACGCTGATTTCTTATCAAAACAAAACCAATCATGATCAATACAACTTTCCATGAATACTTATAGCACACCATATACTTAAGTGAAAGCCAACCATAAGTAACACATTTCATGGAAAAGAAAAGAACTCAACTTAAGCATGAATTTCTACATCAATACACACATATTAGAAAAAACATGATTAGTTCAACATTATTCATAATAGTCATTCAAGGAACTAATAACCTCAATCTTGGCTAGGATTAAGTGGCAAAAGATAAGGATAGGGGGACTTCATGTCGGCCTCGGCCTCCCATGTTGCACCCTCAAAAAGGTTGTTCCTCCATTGAACTTTACGGAGGAAACCTCCTTATTACTCAATTTCCTAACTTGGCGATCCAATATCTTAACCAGGCCACTTCATAAGAAAGACCTCTTTTACCCCTAAACCTTCTAGAGGAAGAATGGTAACCGGATCACCTATACACATTTTAAGCATAGAAAAATGGAACACCGGACGAATTATGTCCAATTCATTAGGCAACTTCAACTCATAGGCCACACTCCCAACTTGCTTCAAAATTTCATACGAGCCCACATAATGAGGATGAAGTTTTTTCTTCTTTCCAAACCTCATCACCCTTTTTATGGGTGAAATTTAAAAATAGACCCAATCCCTTACTTCAAATTAAAGGTCCCTCTTTCTACTGTCGTCATAAGAATTTTGCCAACGTTCAGATGTTTTTAGTCTATCTCTTATAAGTCAAACCTTCTTGAGGGCTGCATAAACCAAACAGGGACCAAGTAGAGAAAACTCACCGACCTCATACCACCCAACCAGTGATCCGCACCTTCTTCCATAAAGTGCATCAAAGGGTTCCATAGAGATTGTGGAATGGTAGTTATTGTTGTAGGAGAACTCTATCAAAAGCTAGGTGGTCAGACCAATTACCTTTGAAGTCAATGAGACAAGCCCTCAACATATCTTCAAGAGTTTTGATAGTGTGTTCTGCTTGACCATCTGTCTTGGGGTAAAAAGCGGTATTAAGCTTCACCTTCATACCAATACCACTTGGAAAGCTTTCCAAAAATGGGAGGTAAATTGAGTGCCTCTATCCGAAATGATGGACAAAAGGGCTCCGTGTAACTTCACTATCTCTTTTATTTACAATTTGGCATAGTCTTCCGCTAAATATGTGACTTTGACATGAAGAAGATGTGAGGACTTGGTTAGCCTATCCAGAATGACCCATATCAAGTCATGGTGTCTTCTAGTACGAGGCAACCATACTACGAAGTCCATGTTAATATACTCCCATTTGCATGTAGTAATATCTATATTTTAAGTAAAAGCACTCGGCCTTTGATGCTCCGCGTTGACTTGTTGCCTGTTTGGACACTTAGAAATAAAATCCTCTATGTCCCTTTTCATACCATTCCACCAATAACTTTCTCGTAAGTCTCAATACATCTTTGTGGCACCCGGATGGATGGAATACTGGTAGCCACGAGCCACATCCAAGATCAATTCTCTTAAGCCATCCACATTCGGTACACACAACCTTTCTTGGTTCCTAAGCACCCCATCTTCCCCTTGGGAGAAAGACTCATTAAACTTAGTATGGACCATTCCCTTCAACTCCATCAATAAAGGATCAAGGTGTTGCTTGGATTTTAGCCCAACCACTAAATATGTCTTGGAGTGGTGGCGAACCAAGAAACCACCCTTTGGAGAGTCTTATAGTTCAACCCCCAAACGAGCCAACCTAGAAACCTCTTTCGCTAACTCTTTCTTATCATCAACTGCATGAGCCAAACTACCCATGGACACTAAGCTTAGTGCAACCTCAACCACATTAGCTTTTTCTGTATGGTAAAGAACGCTCGTATAATAATTCTTTAAATTTTCTAACCATATTCTTTGAAATGTTTAAGTCATTTTGAGTGAATACATATTGTATACTCTTATGATCGGTGAACACATCAACATGTACCACATAAAGATAGTGTCTCCAAATTTTTGAGGCAAATACTACAGACGCAAGTTCAAGGTCATGAGTCTGGTAATTCTTCTCATGTGGCTTGTGTTGCCTAGAGGCATACGCTATGACTTTTCCATGTTTCATGAGCACGCATCGTAAACCCATTCGGGAGGCATCACAATAAATCACAAACCCTTCGGTACCCTCCGATAAGGTCAATACCAGAGCAGAGGTGAGTGTATCTTTATATAATTGGAAGCTCTTTTAACATGATTCCGACCATTCGAATTTGAACTTCTTTTGGCTTAAGGCATTAATGGAGATGTGATAGATGAGAATCCTTCAACAAGTAACTGGCTAACCCTAGAAAACTTCGGATGTCAGTAAGACACAAATGTCTAGGAAAACTTTTGACCACTTTCGTCTTCATTGAATCAACATCCACCCCTTCACTAGAGACAATGTGACCAAGAAATGCAACCGATCTCAACCAAAACATACACTTGCTAAACCTAGAAAAAAGTTGTTTATCCTTGAGAACTTGCAAAACAATCGTCAAATGTCTCATATGATAATTCTCTCTCCTAGAGTATATCAAAATTTCATCAATGAAGACAATAACAAATAAATCTAGATACTTTCTAAAAACTCGATTCATAAGGTCCATGAATGCCTCTAGGGCATTTGTTAGACCAAATGACATCTCTAGGAATTTAAAGTGACCATATCTTGTTCGGAATGCCATTTTCAGAATATCAACCTCCCTCACAATAAGTTGATTATAACCCGACCTCAAGTCAATCTTTAAAAAGTAACTCGCTCCTCGTAGTTGATCAAACAAGTAATCAATCCTAGTGAGCGGGTACTTATTCTTTATAGTGACTTTTTTCAATTGATTATAGTCGATACACATTCTCAAAGACTCATCCTTATCTAAAAAAATAACAGGGCACCACATGGAGATATGCTTGGTTGGATAAAACCCTTATCTAGAAAATCCTTGAGTTGAACCTTTAGTTCTTTCAACTCGGCCCGAACCATCTCATAAGGAGGGATTGAAATAGGTTGTGTATCTGGCAATAAATTTACGCCGAAGCAATCTCCCATTCGGGAGGAATTCCAAAAAGGTCATCGAGAAAGACCTCCAAAAATTCCCTCACTACGGGTACTGATTCTGTGGTAGAACCTCGGATTCAAGATCCCTAACTCTTACATGTTGTAGCGACAACTCTTTGCAATAAGTTTGCAAGCTTTTTGAAATGAGATGATCATACCCCTAGGATTTGAGTTTCCTCCCTTCCACTCAAAAATGGGTTCATTTGGAAATTGAAATTTACTACCGTTGTCCTACAATCAATAGAGGCAAATCAAACATGCAACCAATCCATTCCCAATATGACATCAAAATCAAGCATATCAAGTTTTATCACGTCAACTAATGTAACTCTATTGGGAAAGGAAATTGGACAACCTTTATAGACTCTTTTAACCACCACAGAATCACCCAACAGGGTAGAAATTGAAAAAAGTTCGTGTAATAAGTCCTGTATTATTTAAAATTTCATGCCTACAAGAGGGGTCACAAATGATAATGTAGCTCTGGGATCATGCAAAGCATATACATTAAAGGAAACTAATCATCTCGGGATTGGAGAGCAAAAAAGTGATTCTTTTTAGGAGCATCCGGATTTGGGGATTTCCTTGTGCTTGAAAGTTTTCCCTTCCTTGAGTCTTCACTATAGTGCAATTTATTTTCATGTGGCCACTCTTTCCACAACCATAGCAATTACGTATGCCAACTAGGCACTTACCTGTAACACTCCGAAAGTCTAAGACGTGTTCTAGAGCCTAACATGAGTGTATAAAGGTTTTGTCACTGTTTTAAGGTCAATAATAGTGTATATAAGTCATTTAGGAAGTTATAGATTCAAAATTTCAAAGAACATCCATGACGTCCAGAAACTAGTTCAAGAGTGCTAGTGTGCCTTAGCCTATTTGACTAAGTTTAAAAAGTCGGAAACTGATGATATTTGGTGGTGAGATGTCTAACATGTAGTATAGTTTATTTATAGTTGAAACATTTAGGTATGACTCCCGTAGGACTAATGAAGGGCTCTTAAGGAAGACCCTTGCAATTGTGGCTAAAAGTTGTCAAGAAACGGTGTTCACCAATGAGGCCCATCGACAAGGCGTGGTCCAATTGATGGGGCGTCGATGGACACATATCAATTTTGTTCAAGGTTCAATTTTAACCAGTCTCTGTAGTTAATGATGGACCAACAGGTCGGTTTGTCCCTTGGCCGTCGATTGACCTACGACCCGTTGGTCGGGGTCTCGTCGGTCAAGACAATGTGTCTCTGCAACGTTTTAGTTGGTTAAGTTAATTTAATTATATTTTTAGTTAATTAGGTAGAGTTTAAGGGAGTCCTAATTAAGTTAGCAAATGACTCCTATAAGAACCCCAAAGCTAATAAGACTAAGCCCAACTCATATTATTCCTAAAACCCAATTGCTCTTCCTTCTCTTTATTGTCTCTCTCACAAAGAAACTCCATAGAAGACCAAGAAAAACAGGGTTATACGTATTTTAAAAATAAATTTTCCTCCATCAAAGTTATGGGATTCCTTTCACTTTTGGGATCTCTTTCCCCAAAGGGTTCCTTCAAGTTGTTTTCAAAAAGATGAAATTCTAGTGGATTTTCTTCCAATACGAAATTGATCTGCTGAATTTCTTTGTCTATGATTTATTTTGGTTACTATGAGTATATTAACATGTATTATGACTCAATTATACTACTTCCTGATGAATTGACCTAGTTATGGAAAGATGACCTTTTCCCCTTAACCCTAGGTTCTGATCTTAAATTGAATTCTCTTGTATTGATATAATTGGATTGGTTAATGTGTGAATTACTATTCGATGTCATTATTATGTTAACTTATGATTATATGGTGATATTTTTTCATCAAATTATGCTAGTTCTTGATTTCTTTACCTAGATTGTGAAGTAGATCATGAATTTGACATAATTCTTTAACCCTAGGCTTTGAACTATATATGAATTTGATGTTTGGTGATTCAATTGACTTGATATTTATGTTGGTTACTATTATATGATTATATTAAACCCATTTTTGGGTTTGATTGTATGGTTTATGGTAAGACCTTGATGATGACCTATGAAGGAGATTAATGAAATATTCCTTTTTAGCATGATTTTATGTTGTGTGTGCATGTGATCCTATACTTAGTGCAAGTGATGTGCTAACCCCATTTCTCCCCTTTTCCCCAACATTTTAGGTTTCGGTCACTGAAGGGATTGTGACGAATTTTGAAGGAAGACTTTGAATTCTTACTCTTCAAGTTGGGTAGGTCCTCACCTTCCGAGGACAATGCCACTATCATGTTGTTGATGTTGTTCTAGTTATAAGACTTTTACTTATTTCCTTTTCATTTGAAGAAGATTGTTGTGTAGCATATATGTAGCTTTATTGAATTGATTTATGGTCTATGCCCAATTGTATACTCTTGTTTAGGTGATTATGAGATGAGACATTTTTAAGACTATGTTATATCTTATATATAAATGTGCAATAAAATTAGAAGACTATATAATATTCTTATGCAAAGGGTCTATGTATAATCGATATGAATAGATTATGTGTATGCAAGAGGTCTATGCAAACCTCATGATAGATATAAGAATTGTTTTAAATGTTCCGCATTTTAACCTATGAATGTAATGATGTAAACTAAATGGCTAGTCTTAGTCCTCTTCGAGGACGACGACGACGCTTACGTCTAGGGGGTGCTCCGTGGATGTGACATTACCATCAATGTGTTCTACCACATTTTCAACATAAGAACCACCACCTTTCCCCTCTTGGGGCTTCAGAGTACACACCTTACAGTTGTTGACCCTTGGAGCATTACGACGACCTTGGTTGGAAAACCTCCTTTTGAACCTTGGTTTATCTTGCATCTCAAATCCTTGGAAGAATTTCCATCTTTGAATCTTTCCTTCTTCCACTCCCTACCAACTTGCTTAAGCTTTTGCTCCTCAATTGTTTTAGCATGAACCATGAGACGAGAAATGTCCATGCTAGGAATCAACATAGCGGACCTACATTCATTAAACACAAGGTCGGATATCCCCATAACAACTTTTTTCATCTTAGCTCTAGAATCTGCAACCATAGTAGGAGCATGTTTTGATAGTTGAGTAAATTTGAAGCTGTACTCCTTCACGCTCATAACCCCTTGACGAAGGTTGATGAATTTTGCATTTTCCTCTCCCTTACTTCCAAGGAAAGAACCTATCAAGGAAAGCCATTTTGAAATCTTCCTAAGTAATCCAGACTTCTATGACCTGCCTCTCATCCTTCCATTGCTCATACAAAACTTGAGACACGTCTTTTAGTTGGTAGGCAGCTAGTTATGCCTTTTCTTGAGAAGAAACACCCATAGCATCAAGAACATTGAACACTTCATCAATGAACCCTTGTGGGTCCTCCTCTACCTTAGAACCATAGAAAGTAGGGGGATTTATCCTTGTAAAATCCCTAGTCCCTGAAGCAGTGGTGTTAGAATTGGGGTTCACTTGCACCCTTGAATCCCTAGCAACTTGGGTAGCCAAAACTTGAGTCAAGCTATGAATAGTCTCCATTATCTCAACGATAGTTATGGCCCCTTCTTCAATAGGAACTTGAGGGCTTGAGGAGCTTGAGGGGGAACCACCTCATTCAAGTTCTCCTCCTCGGCCCTTTGAGCATTGTTCATTCTTGTATTCATTACCTATAAGAACAATAAAAGGATTATAAGAAAGGACTAGATAGAGTTAAGACTCTTAGGCAAGACTAAGGAATAACAAGAGAGTGAAAGTTCCTAAGCATTACATATTCTCTCATTCATAAGTGTTGCACCCTTCACAATTATGAATAAGACCTTACATAGACGTGGTTTAATGAGACATAAGTCCTAAATTACTTAGCCTCATTCTTTGGTACCAAGATTTTTTACAACCCAAAGTACCCCCTAGGCGTAACTGGTGTCGTCGTCCTCTAAAAGGACTAAGACAAGTCCTTACATAGAATTCTCACATACTATATATGGGTTGACATAGATTCCTCACATATGAAGTGTACATAGACTTCTCTATAATCATAACAAATCATATAGGAGTCTAAAGTTTGATCTCACATATAAACCATCTACAAGAGTATGAATGTTTGCATAGCCAAATACAAAGCCTACGCCATTATAGGCTTACAATATTTTTATCAATGATAAAAGAAAGAATTAATCTTTCTAAACAAAGCAACATTATAGCTAGATTGATACTTGGCAATATCCTCGGACCTGAGGACTCACCAATGACTTGGGAAAATATCGAATTCCTCCTTGCAATCAACCACAACTTCTCAAAGGTCTGAACCTAAAATTTTAGGGAAAAAGGGATAAATATGGGTTATTACAATACCACATGTACAATGTATGACTACAATGCACAATATCATTAATGCATGAGAAAAGGAAAATTTTGTCGAATCATGCTTTCTATAACCTTAACTCAACATGTACATATCATAAGAATCATAATTCAATCCAACATACTGTCAACCCAACATGTAGACCACCTAAGCAATACTTGTGCAATATCAAAGATAGAAACTCATAAGGCTATGTATCACATTAACCAACCCAGTTCATACTTATAACATATTCTCATAAGTTCATCATGACATGCTTAATACATGAATACTACTCATTGTTTATCTACATAATCAAAATCATAGTCATAATCATAAAAGAACACTACTAGAATGATCCCTTAGGACCCCACATGTGCAATGAGTAAGAAAAATCCCTCCCTTACCCTATGTAGTAGCCTTCAAGAAAACCCTAGTAAGAGTTCACATACTTAATTTATTTATTTACTTTTACGTTAGGGAAATAAGTGAATTAACCTACATGAGACCGTGTGTGCTACATGGAATTCGATGTTCTATTTCAATACCACAAAGAGAGGGTTAAAACTTGCCTAAGGTGTAACCATTCATATGTAACTATTTAGGTGGATCCACTAAGCTAGAGTCCTATGTGGGCACATAATTAAGGGTCAAGTAGATTGTTTCTAGAAACCTTGACTTACTAACGTGGAGGTTTCCATCTCATGAGACAATACATAATTTGGGAATCAAGACTTACTAATGTTAGGAAACCCATGTGGGAGGTCAGAATTATTAATGTGAGACCTCCATCTCATTTATATGCCTTTTTAATGCTAATCAATTATTACCTTTAGTAATCATATTTCATCATACAAGTACACATTAGTCTCTTCTAGAACCCTATGTAAACATCTTATCACATATAGCTCATAGTTAATCACAAGTGAGAACAATCCATTAACTTTAGACACCACTCAATAAGTGAGTAAACCTTTCAATTAACACTTCATTGTAATCATAAGAAACTACTTTTAATCATACAATAATCTTATCATAATATGGATACATATCTCATGTCTAATTCTACATCTTAGTGTTAGGGATTAGGAATTACTTAACATCAGCCATCACATCACAACCACCACACTTAGATACTAAACATTACGATCTAAGTAAACTCATGAATTCTTTGAATCCAAAAAGAAACCAATCAACTACCCCTTTTCCCCTTTTCTTCCCTTCCAAGAACCTTCATACGTCCATTACCTAGAATACATACATAACAATACATAAACAAGTAAATCCAGAAGTAATTAACAATAAACAAAAACAATTGTAGTCAATCTAACATGTTCCATGATCTCACAATTCCCCATATCAATTCAATGGTTTTCATGAAATTGTGGTGGGAAGACATGGTCTAAGGAATCGCATAGGAAATCATAAGTTAACCATCACTATAATACTTAACCAAATTAAGTTCTCCTTCGTAAAGGGTTCCCCTAATGGCCATGAACAATTGCTCCGGGTGTGGCCAAATAAGCTTAGCTGAGCGTATCACTATCGAGTCACTTGAACAAGTATAACTTGACCCGATTTGAGGGGGCGGTCCATTTTTGGCTATAACATACATTTCCAAATAAACTTTCCAAGACTAATTATTTTAGATGTCTCTGCACAATAATAGTGATTGAGAAAAGGACCAATTCACATTGAATGGATTTATCATAATTCACGCACAATGATTCTAATTGTCTTTTTCAAGAAGACCCTGTGTAGAAGAAAACGTATATTTTACAGGATTTTAAAATCATCTTTTAGAGGGACCTCTTGGGGAAATGGATCCCAATATTGAAATAAAACACACCTTATTAATAATAATAAAACGAAATTGGGTTGTAAACTTGAAGTCTTGATCTTCTTCTTGGAGCTCTATTGGTCGTCAATTGAGGTTTGGAGGAAGAGATAATTTGAGAGAGATGAGAGTGATTTTTTATTTCTGATTTTTAGACATGGTTTGGGTGTTAAAAATGACTTAAATATGACCCTAAAACGTTATATATTCATCCTTAAATTATCCAAAATACCCCTCACTTAATTTGGTCTTTTTGTGAAGTCAAATTGTCGTAAAAATGACGCGAATGGTCTGGGACTTTGTTGCGTGTCTTGGGGTCAATTCTAGATTTTTTTTTGAAAATATGGATTGAAGCAGTGCACCTCATGTAGGACCCATGTACCAAGGCTGCATGATGTGCGGTGACCTCTAATTCTTGGATTGTCGCAGGCTGCTTTGGAACCTGCTCGCCAAGGTTTGGGTCCTCGAGTTGGTTCTTTGGGAGTCATGACTGTACTTTTTGACCTTCTATAATATATTTTACCTATTTAAATTCTTTTTACAAGTTTTATACTTTATATGACCCTCCAAAATCTTCACCAAACATAGGGACATCAACTAGTTCAATTTAGCTAGTTTCCAGATGTTATGGCCTTTCTTCAATGCTATGGCCCAATACTACTCAATAAAGTTATTTTCTTTTATTTATGTCTAAAATTATAATTACTCAACATATGAGGCTCTAGTTTAGGTCATGGAATTTCCGTGGTGTGTCAATTTTACCATAAACCATCCAATTCAACCAAGCAATGGGTGTAATATCATCATTTAATAATAATTAACGCCATAACTAAGTCAATTGCATCAATACTATACAAATTAACTTCAATCAATAACCTAAAGTTAGGGGAATAGGGTTAATCATAAATTCTTCAAGAAATCTATCCAATCCCAATAATACATTACCCAATGCAGTCCATGAATGAATTAGAATAGATAAAATGATCCTAATAATTAGTATATTCTTCAATTCCCATCAATTTATAAGCAAGATCCAAGATTTTGGGTAATTGGGGAAAGTATATAGTCTGCATGAAATTCCATCAATTAATATCAAATACTCAACAATATACACATAAATAGACATAGGCAATCACAATTAATCATAATCAATCATAAATTTCAAGTTTATAAGAAAACCCATTAGTGTAGAACAACCCCAAGAATTGGGTGATTTAGAAATCATTTTTTAAAGGACCTCTTGGGGAAGGGAATCCCAAGAGTGAAGAACCAATATCTTAATGAAGATTAATCCAAGAAATTAAAGTTAAATCCTAGAGAAATTGGTCTACTTCTTCAAGCTTTCTTGCTTCTTTAAGGAGGATTTAAGAGAGAGAAGTAGAAGAGATGAGACAGCTTTTTGGGTTTTTGGTTGGAATTTTGAGTAAAACAAATAGTGTATAAGTTATAAGAACAAATTAACACCATCCGGAAACAATAACCTAACAGATAAACATTTTAATCAAATCTTAAAGAATTTAACATGAATTATGTTACTTTTAATTACCGTGAACTAAGTGTCAACTTCATCACAGTGACCGCTTTTAGCTTGAAACTCTCTCACACCAACGTTAATCCTAAGGACTTACACTAAGTGAGACAAGAGGAACCACCGCCATACACCTATCTAAGAAACACACCTAAATTATCAAGCAAGAACTCCTAAGAGAAGTTTCATTCTCCCTTTTATTTGTTAAACTCCCTGCCCTAGAATTATCTAGACTCCGCCTAAGTATGACATAAAGACCCCGCCCTACACCCTCTTCCTCTTAGCCTACCTAAGCAATCCTCAAAGCTTACTCTAGATAAGTACTTTTCATTAACATGCCCTTTTACTAAAGTCATTATGTTCATCATTAAGTCATTTAAGAAAACATTCATCACTTATGACATTAACATAAATGTCCTTTAGAAAATCTAGCTCACTCACACACTACATCTTTTCAAAGCCTAATTGTTCAATGTCTAGAGGAGTCCTCATTCCACTACCTTAATCATAGTACTTTATCCAATCTCAAGCATGTCCTCCCACATGAGAGAATAAGGCAATAACAGACTAGACCATACTAGCTAGCCATGGAATCCGGAGGTCATAAACTACTACGGTGGAGGGTTTCTACGTGCCAAGGGTAGAAACTAGGACACATCCCCTGTAGTAACTGGTTAAGTATATCAAGGTCTGTTAATGCACTCTAGTCTCATTCCATGTAGAGATTACATTGGGTACCTAGTCTCCTTTTAAGTAGAGCTACAAACCATAAAATATTCAACTCGGTTTCTTGCCTTTGTTCTCATAGGTATGTTCAATAAAAGGGACATTCGAAAATGTACCATCTCTTATCATTACTGTCAGAATGCACCTACCATATAGATGGGTCCACTAGGGCTGCCGACTCATGGTCTATTTAAGGGATAGTTTCATTCTTATCTTCTTTCTATAATAGAAGTTCCACATATAGTCATGATTAGAAGAGCACCATCTTGTCTAAAATACCGATCCTCGACTTTTCATTAACTTCTCCATACAACATACATACAAGGTTGCCTAGCCACTAGTCAAAGATGTGCATATTCATAATTCCTGTAATCAAGTAGGGACACAAGTCTACCAGACAGACACCACATCTTCACATATAGATATCCTTCTATACCAATAGGCATAACCAACATCATCGACAATTTATCATATTAACTACTAAGACCACCATATAGCCATCATAAACGCACTAATTAAGTTTGGAAAATCAAATGCAATCACCTCCTAAAGACTACACACAACGAAAGGACATAGTCATAGTCTAACATGATCACCTAAAATCATCCACTAGAAGACCAAACAACTATTACCATAATCACAAATATATAATCTGATCATACTTCACATATTCAATTATACCTCATCATTATATATCATTAGTTGCCGCAAGGCCCGATCATCATAATACAATAATTAACGCCAATGAGGCCAACATAATTTCACAAGTAACCCACATAACACTGCCCCCAAATGGCTACTCATAAGAACCACAATATAATTAAAGATCTACAGTACATAAAATAAAGATAATTAGGGAAGATTACCACCAATATACTCTCACCACTTAAATCCATAGCTAACTCGTCTAATACAATACTCGAAGGCCCTTATCCATGGCCATGATCATCAATTAAATACAAAAAATCATAATTATCAGTGAATCTAAGTCAATTCAATATAGGTTTATCAATCTAGGACAGCCTATGCATCAATTTAATACAATTCTTACATCATTCAGTAATCCAAACAAAACTACACTATAATTCATAAGCATTAAGACATGATCACTTAACCCATAAAATAGTCAAAAGTAGGATTGTATGGTTTGCATGGGTTCATAGGAATTATATCCTTAAAACATTGCATTAACATCAATTCAATCCTAAAACACTGATTCAATACCTTTTATGCAAGAACACATGACTAGATTCCGAAAGAGAAATTCATTTGGATCATCTTTGAAAAAGCATGGAATTGACCTCCTTGAAGAAAGATATTTCAAGGATGATAACCATACCTAATTTGATGAAATCCCACAAGATTGATGGATAAAAACTGAGAAATTATTCTTTCTTCCTTGGCCGCTCCCAAGCTTCTACGGAGTTTTGGAGAGGTGAATGGCGAGGTTTGTTTTGGGTTTGAGGTTTGTTGTCTGTTGATTGTCAAATTAAGAGTTTAAAAATCTTTAATAAACGTCCATAATATACCCCTAAATTACCCAAAAGACCCCTATATTTATTGAACAAATTAACCAACACAAATTTGACTAAAAAATGATGCAACAAAATCTGGAACTTTACCGCGCGTCGTGGAGTCTCTTCCAAATCTTATTTTTCGATAATTCTTGGACAGCATGGTTTGTAGAAGCCCCGCTTTGCAGGGAAAAACTTTTCCCCACTGCGTGACAGCTGCGCAACGCGCAGCCACTGTCTAAAACAGGCTGGCGCGGCAGCTTGGCAGTCCAAGTTTGGGGACCCTTTTGATGGTCCCCGGGGTCTTTCTGGGACGTTTCGACCCTCTGTATATCAGGCAACACGTAGGAACACTCGGTACTGAACTTCACCTTCAACCATCCCCCAAAATATCACTACAAAACAGTATGACACAGTAGTTCAACTTCGACTAGTTTCCGAACGTCTTGGATGTTTGACCTCCAAACACTTCCAAACTTCATATACTGCCTATGAACACTATTTTTTTTTAACAATTTTATGACTTTAGAACATCATGACCGATGCTAGACTCTATTTCAACCTAGCTCATTTTTAGGGTGTAACACTAAATGACTTTTATTCATTATTATTGACCTTGAAACAGTGTTACAACCCTTACACACTCATGTGAGTCTCTACATGAAGCTTTTGACTTTCAGAGTATTACATTATCCCCCCCCCCTTCTTTACGAACATTTATCCCCGAATGACACTAAAATCTTTTTGAACAGAATGGATAGACTCAATACTAGTATCCCAACCAACAACATACATAATTAACATGAGTTACAACTTAAACATGGCATTTACAAAAAGTTACTCAAGACATCAATTCCAACATAAGGCTCAAAATCACAACATGAGGAATTTCCTTCTCATATCATTAAAGAGTCAATTATGCCAAAACTCAACCTATCAACATGCTCAACGTTATTCCATATAGGCAACAACATACCAAGTACATCTATAAGTGCAAATCAAGCACAAAAGCATTTTTTCATTAAACTCATTTTCGCACAAAACCTTTTACCATAAACATGCATATCCTTGCAAAATATGTCAAATTAAAATTAACTCATTAATTTCATCTTAAATAGTATTAACTAACCTTAATTATCAAAGAGATGAGGATAACGGGATTTCATGTCAGCCTTGGACTCCCATGTTGTTCCCTCAACTAGGTGGTTTCTCTATAGAACTTTTACGGAGGCCACCTCTTTGTTCCTCAACCCCTTCACTTGACGATAAAGGATTTCCACCGGAACTTCTTCATAGGATAGGTTCTCATCCACACCTAGACCCTCACTAGGAAGAATGGATTCGGGATCATCGATACACTTATCAATCATGGAGACATGCAACATCGGATAAACCAAAGACAATTCACTAGGTAACCTGAACTCATATGCAACCTTGACAACCCTTTGCAAAATTTCATAAGGACACACATAACGAAATTACTTTCCTTTTCTTTCCAATCTTCACCACTCTCCTTTTATAGGTTTAACATTTGTAGATCAGCCCTTAGCACCCTCTTCAAAGTCTATGTCTCTCCTCCTATTCTCGGCATAAGAGAACCTTTGCGCTATAGGGTTGTTTTCAATGTCTTATAAATTCACTCATGGACCAAAAGAGAAGACGCTCCACGTCAAAACCTTCCCAATTGGAAATCTACATCTCTTACCTTACAAGGCCTCGAGAATTAATCCATAGATATAGAAGAATGGGTAACTATTATTTTAGGAAAACTCACCAAAGTCAGTGTTTATCCTTATTTCACTCAAATTCAATTATTCCTCCCTATCATATCCTCAGATTTTTTGGAATAATATCTTTGCTTGACCATCCGTTTGGTGATGAAAGTGGTGCTTAGCTTCACCTTTATACCAACCCTTTTTTTTATGAATGACCTCCAAAACCTAGAATGTGGAATTGTGGCACCCCTATCCGATATGAAATGGAGGATGTAAGAACAGAATACAGTTGCGCGACCCACGAATCTCAAATCTATGATATCCTTGCATAATCCTCCGCCGAGTAAGTGGACTTACATGATAAATGAGCAAATTTTTTCAATCTAAGCACAACCACCTTTATAGAGTCATGTTGCTTTTGTGTCCAAGGCATACCTACCACAAAATCCATGTTAATTATTCCCACTTCCAAGTTGGCACTTGGATTTCAGAAAGTACACCACTCGGCTTTTGGTGCTTTTCTTTCACTTGTTGACAATTGGGACATTTTGCAACAAATTCCGCTATGTCCCATTTTAAGCCTTTCTACCAAAACACCTCTCTAAGGTCTTGACACATCTTTGTTGAAGCTGAATGGATAAAATAACGGGAACCATGATCTTCCTCAAGGTTCCGATTCCTCAAATCATCAGCATTGGGAACAGATAACCTTCCTTGATACCTCAAAACAACATCCCCCCTAAGGAGAATGACTCATTTATCTTACCAAAAACCGAATCCTTCAACTCCATAATTTACTCATCAAGGTGTTGTTTAGAGTTCACCTCAACCACAAAAGACGGTTAGGAGTTATGCTGAACCATAAAACCACCATTTGGGGAATTTCCAAACATAACACCCACACGAGCCAACCAATTAACATCTTTCACTAGGTTTTTCTTGCCTTATAATACATGAGACACACTACCTATGGTCAAGTGACTTGGACCATCCGCACCTATATTAGCCTTGCTGAGGTGATAGAAGACACTCATGTCGAAATCTTTCAACAATTCCAACCAACTTCATTGTCTGAGATTTAACTCCTTTTGAGTAAGAACATATTATAGACTCTTACGGTCGGTATACATATCAACATGAATGCCATACAAGTAATGTCTTCATATTTTCAAGGAAAATACCACGGCTGCTAACTCAAGATCATGAGTTGGATAATTCGTCTCATGCACATTAACTTGTCTGTAGGCATATTCTACTAATTTCCCATGTTGTATAATAGTAAACCCCAAGCCCACTCTGAATGCATCACAATATACCACAAAACCCTTAGTACCCTCCGGCAGGGTCAATATCAGAGCTGAAGTAAGCCTCTCCTT
Organism: Solanum habrochaites; assembly: GCA_027704765.1. Classification (NCBI taxonomy): domain Eukaryota; kingdom Viridiplantae; phylum Streptophyta; class Magnoliopsida; order Solanales; family Solanaceae; genus Solanum; species Solanum habrochaites. Next base: position 48,374,359 of record JAKWJA010002489.1, on the reverse strand, counting down.
CTAAATATGGAAGCTTCTTTCACATGCCTCCAACCACTCAAACTTCACTCTTTTGGGTCAAGGTAGTCAAGGGAGAAGCAATAGATGCAAAACCATCCACAAAACCTCCTATAATAACCCGCTATACCAGAATGCCTAATTGTTGGTTGGAGTATTTAACATCCGGGGAGAACCCCCTAGACGTAACAAGAGTCGTCTTCCCTCAAGATGAGTAAGAATCTCCTCTTAGCATTCATCATTTACCTGCATAGGTTAAATATCTATAAAAATTTTAAAACTTTTTCATTTTTCTTACATTAAGGTTTACTTATCCCTCACCCTCTCCGCTTAGACACACCACACACCCACAACATATATATATATCGAGTATCCATAGATCCTTTCGTATAGAAGTTACATAGTCTCTACTTTTTTTTCACACACATATATGGGAACATAAATCTCCGAAGCAGTCTATAATTGTCTCATATTAAACATCGAATTCAACAATTGGGTTAACTCATACTCTAATAAAACAAAGATCCCCATATAGGATATACAAAAATCATCTTCAAAAGAAAAGGAAAGGACTAGAAGTCTTATAACTAGAACAACATCAATGGCTTGAGAATGGCATTGGCCTCCAAAATTGAGGACCTACCAAACTAGGAGAATGAGATTCCAAGTCTTCCTTCAATAGTCTTCACGAACCCTTCAACGACCAGAACCTAAAATATTTGGGACAAAGGGAGAAATGGGGTTAGCACATCACTTGTACTAAGTATAGACACTTATGCACACACAACATAGAAATCATGCTAAAAGGGACAATTATTTCAAAGCATGCAAAACAACTCTAGAAATACCTTATGCACAATCAATGAACCAACGAGTCAGTAAGCACATATTACTTAAGTCAATACCATGTACATCACAAGACTATCAATATCAAGTCTAGTCAAGCCAACATGCATATCAACATAACTGAACACATAATCATGACAACTCTATCATCAAGTTATAATATGAACAAGTATTAAATAGAGTTCATAACATCATAACCTAAGCAAGACCATCACTCATACACCCCCATTAATTCCACTAGTTCAATGTCTAAGTAAGGCCCCATAACCTTACCCAACCAAGTAAACTCAACAAGAACTATAAGCTATGCCCAACTTAGCATACTATAGCATTAAGAGATAAAATCATCATACTTTAACAATAGAGACCAGCCACATGTTCATCAGTGAAACCCATATCCCTCTGTCATATCATGGTACAACTAATACATACTAATATATACATCCATAGAACATAATAAAACCCTCCTAATGCTTCCTAAAGAAAGCAGTGCAGGCATAGGTAAGTCCCATACCCCTCCCCAACCTGGCTAAGTTAAACCTGTTCAGTCCCCCTTAGTTAGTCCTCTATTGCTTCCTTCATTTTAACTTTTTGGAACACTTACCTTAACGCCATAGAACACAAGAGCTAAGTGTGTAATCCGGTGTTGGTTAACACCTTACAAAACCGATGGAAGGTGTCTACCAGCCAAAGTGAACCAAAACATAACATAGCTGTCAAGTTGATCCAGTACGATCTTCCTCATGGTGTCAACATAGTTTTACTGAACTAGGAATATACATGAAAATCTATACCATTCATTTAGCATTGGAGCCTCATCTTATGAGAATCATAGGGTAAATATCTCTCATATAGTGGAGTTCAACCCCTCATGTGGAACTATATGGGTGAATCTTCCTCATATCAAGTCAACACCCCCATTGTAAGCTTCTTACGGTGCTAAGCTAAGAGTCCCTTTTTTAAATGTCTTTACGTTATCCCATATTATCAAAACTACAGTTTTGTTGTCATAGGGTATATCCCTTATATAATCATCATTATAGCTCATAAATAATTTCATGAGATTTTCCTTTCATTACAATTCATCATGGATTTAGCACATTTTACATATTTCACATCATAATAAGGCATATTTGTAATTTATCACCATCCTTTATAACATTTACATCGTCGCAAATCTCACAATCCATAGTGCACAGACATTTCAATTCAACATCATACCACCCTAATCAATCTTATTATAAGGTATACTCAATAGACTTCAAATCCTACCACTAAAATAAGTATCATATTGAAGTAAAGGTTAGGATCATAAAGACTTACCCTCTCCCGCCTTCACAAGTCATCATCCAAGGTGTAACCATCAAAACCATCCAATTCAACCCACCTACCCATGTTAAGGTCCTACGACACCACACTAAATCTGGACAACACTTATAAGTGTTGCCTACAATCCTTTATTGGGGACGTTTTTAAAAGTGTATCCCAAAAATTTGACTTTTTAGTTACACAATATTAAGCAACACTTCTAAAGTTGTACTCTTAATGGGAGAACTACACTTTATAAGTGTTGTTATAACGTTGGGAACAACTATTTACATAAATGGCCACACTTTTAAAGTGTCTATTTATAATTATTATTACACACATGAAAAATGTGACCTTAGTGTTTTCCCAAAATTTTATATTCCATCTAACTTTAAACATGAAAATTTTGATCTCCCTCCCTTTTTTATTTGGCCACAAGAATAAAACATTAACGAAAATATTTAATAATAAACATTAAAACAACAAACGGGCAACATTCCTAAACTTCAGTGAAACGTTGCACTTTCGCTGAAGAACAAATTAATGTTCAAATTGAGAACACATTTGCCAAGAACTGAAAAAAGAGGACGAAGAACGGAATAAATCGATTTTCGTCACAATTCTGTCAAAGTTCGTTGAGAATCAAAAACCATTTTCAGTCGAAGAATCAAGAGCAAGGTGATTCCTCTAAGGCGAACTGAAAGAAAGATCCTTCTCTCCGCGCTTCGTTGTTCAAGATGGAGAGCGGAAGAAGATGATTTTCTTCAAAGATTCTCTGGGTAAAAGTTTGTTCCATCAGATTTTCTTTTGAAAGTTGAAGAAAATGCTTCACAAATCAACTTGCTTCAATATCTTAAAGCTTTAGGGTTTTTGAATGAGTTTATCAGGTTAAGATATTTTTATCTTCAAAAGTCCCCCTAAAGTATAGCTTAAGATTTTATATTTTTTCTTTTGTGTCAGTCCAAAATCAAGTTAGGGTTTTTTGACTTGTGTTATTGTAACGAATTTTATAGATTTATGTAGTTTAGTTTGTAGTTGTATGACGTAATAAATGGGCATATTACCTTTGACAGACTAATTTTTTCTCCTTAAATGTTAATGTAGAAGCTGAAAGCTAAGTCAAATATCTGAGGAACTTAGTTGTAGCTAAGTTATCTTTCTTCGAAGAACCCTGGAAGGTTTGAAGCTGGTGATACCTTAATATTTTGTCCCCTATATAGATTTCGCGTCAATGAAGTAGCTACTTCTACATGAATTTTAAAAGTTTTAACTGTATGTTTTAATGGTCACTATTTTTTTAGTCTTGTTTAGTCTTCCTGAGTTCATGATTTGGCTCGTCTTAAGCTTGGTTTTGTTTCCTTTGTTAACAACATTGATCTGTCTTGTAGCGATTTGCTTGGTAAAATTTTGTATTTTCGACTACTTCTTGAATTGTCTAGAGTCATTTTGTTTGTTTGTATAGTGCATTTTTCCAAGTTCTATCAGAAACATTAGTTCAATATTGCTTAGTTTTTTTGGGGGATCAGTCTCGTAGTATGATTGGTTTAAACTTGCTTTTGGGGTAGTTTTGAGTGCACTATATAAAAAATAATCATATGCCTTAGAATGGGAGATATAAGATCATTTTCAAGTGTAGAACGGGTGGCCTGTTGCGCATTAACTGTGAGAGTCTTTTCTGCTAACTGTTACTATCAATAACAGAATTAAAAGTAGAAGATTTGTTTTTGTGGGTATGGACACTTGTTGGATTTTTGGATATTGTTGAAAGTGAGGCTTGCCTTCTCTAAGTTTTAGAAGAATTAGGATAAAGTTAGTGCAAACAAAATTGAGAGAAAGTTTTGTATTATTTAAAGTTTTACCTATTTTGATGAGTTTAGATGCAACATATGAGATAATAGCTTGTAACTCCAATTTCTTACAATGTCAAGTTTCCATATAAAATCGTAGAAATATAATTGTAAAGATGTCTATGGTCAATGCTTTTTTTTCCCTCACTGACTAGTTATTTGTTTAAGCGGGCCTCTCCACAATATGTTATCACACACCCATGCCTGTGCTGATAAGTGAACTAGAATCGGACTCTCCAAATTTGGTTTCACACTACTAAGTCTACTTTCCGAAAAGTGAACTAAAAATCCTCTTTTAAAAAACCTGCATATTCTGTCTGCTATCCCTGTTGTTTTGTTTTACTCTTAATATAATTTTTGTCATAATAACAAAAAACTTACACTTCTGCTTCCTTCGCTGTGTTTAACCTTTCCATCCAGCCAAGGACATATTTTAAAAATGAGAAATTTGGGGTTGTTCTTACACTTCGCTCCTCACGATTTTCGTGTTGAAAAGTGAATTCCAAAAGCTCTAATTAGATGATTCATGCTATGTTACTTACCTAGTACTTTTATTTTTTTTTGTTTTTGTTTTTTTTTTGTTTTTTTTTTTTTTTTTTTTTTTTTTTTTATTGGATATCTTTTTTGGTTTGAAGGTTGATCCACGCTGATTACTTTCGAATTGTACCACTTCCATTGATCATATGAATTGATTGAAAAAAATATACTGAAATATGACTTGACAGTGTAGCATGTCTAATGAGAATACTCAGCTCATTTGAATATATTGAGGTCAGTTTATTCTCCATGTCCCTTTTTTTAATGTAAACATAAATAAATAACTTCTTAAGATGTGCTTTAATTTATAGGACCCCCTTGTAGATATAAGGTATAAAACAGCATCTCTCTCACATTTTAGGACAATGAAGTAACTCATCAAGTTGGTAAAAGAATACTGGAATTAAAATAATTGATAGATACAACATTTATATTATCCATTTCCTTATCAAATTTATGTGAAATTTCTTTCTTCTGCTTTGGTCACGATATATGTTGTCTAATGATATCATTTCCTTTATAGTCCAATGGCATAGTGACAAAATTTTAACTATAGAAAATGCCGAAGACTAGGATAGTAAGTGGCAGATAGAACATACATATATTGGGAGTCGTTTTTGAACATTAATATTGCTAGAGATTCACTTTGTAGTCTCATTATTATGGGTCTTCCGCTGATAAGGTTCTTAGCAAGGTCAGAGTTGTTATTGGCCGATCGAGAGCTTTGTTTTTTCCTTTTTTTTATAGGATGGTTTTAAGTATCAAAGTTTGTTTTTGTTTGAATTATTGGATCTTGAGATTTTGACCAACTTCTTGTCTTTTTCAAAATATGAAACATTTTAAGTCTGGATTGAGGATTGTTACTAGGCGAGACCATATAATTTTGGTTTTCAATCATGGTTATATCTTTGTGTTATCCTTATTATGCTATGTTATATAATATTCTTACTTCTTATTTGGTTGGTTAGACTATAATTGATTATTTCCATAAGATTAGTTTATGTTTGCCAGTGCACTTGGGTTTTGAAGACTTGATTTTCGTTTGATAACAAACTTTAAACTTTTTGATTGCTTACCTACTCATCTCAGATCAATTAGAATAGTTTTTGAGACCATTTGTTGGTGTCATAATTTTCCGAATTATTGTGGTGGATTGTTCTGGTCTATGTTTCTTCCTACTGTACATTCCAGATTGATCATATAAGATCGTGTTTCTCCCCTTTTATATGCAGATATGCCCTCATAAAAACACCTCTGCAATAACCATTTTTTTGTGAAGTAAGAAGATGTCATTAATAAAGCATCAATCAATGCCAGATTACAAAAGATGATTTCTGGTGTCAAGAAAACAATTAACCAGTATGGTAATTCTAACGTAAGAATCCACACTAAATACGGTAGAGAGTAAACTCTCTGATATAAAGCCTTCTTTCTCAAGTGCATTCCATCAATATAGGAAAAAAAAAATTATAGTGTGCCTATCAGTGTGTTTTTTCTAAATGAACCATGTCAACCTTTTAAGCCTTTCTATGTGTTGATTTTTTTGCCTACTACGAATAGTATATATCTGGACTGTTGGATATAGAATTGACCAAAACTAGGAATAGAAATCAAGAAATCCCTTCAACGATAGATTAAGCTATATAAAAAGTCTTCTATGTTATCTCCCCCTATTTTTTCTGAATGATTTTTTGATGAAGTAATTGAGTGGTTTTGTAGTCCTGGTAGGATCTGATTAGACTTAAAAGCTAGTTCAACTTGCTGGCTTTTTAGATTCGCGTTAATTGTTTTTCTTCCATTTTTAGATTTTGGAAGGCTAATAAGCAAGTGAAAGTAAATTATGAACTCTTTAAAATTAGTTTCAGTAGACCGTTATCAACATGATTCTGTTCAAGCTTTGAACACTTCAAGATTTCTTGAAAAATTTCCTTATTCTTGATTAAGTTCATTAATTTTTGTCTATCCTATTAATTCACTGTCTTTCTTAATTCTTTCTATCCTATTAATTCACTTATTTTCCCCTTAGAACCAAAAAACATTCAAAAAACATTTGTGGAGCATTCAAAGTTTTTGATTTGTCATAACCCCAGTGTCCATGACTACTAAAAAAAGTATTATCATCTCATAACACCTGATGTTGGTAATTAATCATGAATTTTTAATGATTCTTATTGAAATACTCCATATTTATATCTTTTGATAGGAATTCAATATCCCATCCAGGATTGGTGAATGCAGCCAAGTATAGCCAACCTATATGATGGGGTGGATCCCATTCCTAGATTTTGGCTTACTTTATGGAAATCCTCCCGGAAGGAATTTAATGTCCTGTGCAAAATGTGTAATATATTCGTTGGACTCGAGGAATGTCGTGTATGATCATCTAATATGCTATGGATTTGTTAAGTGTTATCCTAGAATGGATCAATCATGGAGAATGATATCAAGTTGAATTTTTGGATGATATGGATTGCTCGCTTGAATGATATTAATGGAATTGTTGAATGATCAATTGAGAGATGGTTGCACGGCAAAAGGACGCTTATAAATGGTCCAAAGAAAATGTGCCAAAGAAATACTATAACTTAGTTTGCAGAGGCAAGTCCAGAATTATTCCTCGTTGTACAGGATTCTCTAATTATCATTCAACTGTCGTTTATATTTGTTGAAAGTGTCTACATGGATTGGAGCATGAATCATTCACTTCTCTTTTAGAGTTATTAAAAGGCGATGCCGAGTTGACCCTTCCTCCCTCTTACAATAAACAAAGTCGATGGTCAGACTCGGCCTTGATTATGAGAAAATTGATGCATGTCCAAATGATTGCATGTTTTTAGGATATCATAAGTATGATAACTTTTGTCATACTTTGCGGAGCGTCCCGATATATTGAAAATCCTGGGAAGTTGATGGTGAGGTTGAGTCTTCTAAAAACACATCGAGTTTTCCAGCAAAACTTTGAGACCCTTTTCCATTAATTCCTCGACTCAAAAGGTTATTTATGGTGCTCAAAAACGGCAGATTCTTTTGGGTGGCTGATGAGGAGCTTTTCAAAAAAAGATGGTAAGTTGGCATCCTGATGGTCAAGCATGGATTTATTTTATAGGTTGGCATCCAGATTTCGCACTAAATTCTCTCTCGCATGTGAGACTTGGATTTAGCAGTGACGGGTTCAATCCAATTTCGAACCATGAAGTATATCTCATGCACATGGCCAGTTATGTTGATTGACGTATAATATTCCGCCTGGCATGTGCATGAGAATCTGAATTTCTATCTTTCCATTACTTATACGGGGCCACGATCACCCTGTAAATGGCTAATTGATGTTTACTTACAACAATTGATAGATGAGTTAACATTGTTTGGAATTCTGGGGTAAACATATGATGCTTCAAGAAATCAAACTTTTCAAATGCGGAGAATGCTCTTATGTGTACATCAGTGACTTTCCCTGCATATGCTATGTTGTCTGGAAGGAGTACAAAAGGGAAGTTTGCTTGAACCCTTGTGTGTAACTTAACATATTCTCACTATCTTAAGCATAGTCCGAAAATGTGTTATATGGATCATCGTGTTTTTCTACCCATGGATCATCCATGGAGAGCGAACAAAAGATCGTTCAATGAAAACCCTGAATTCAGGCCTCCTCCACCTTATAAAGGGAAACTGATGGTGCGTCATAAACTTAAAATGATTTTTAAAATGTGTTTGGAAAGAAGATAAAGAGACAATATGCCCATGGAAAAAAAGGTCAATTTTTTTGAATTACCTTACTACGGCAGCAGACACGTTGTTACGCCATAACCTTGATGTAATGCACAGAGAGAAGAATATAGTGATACATTCTGGAACTCTTTGGAATATTCCTCCCTGCAAACAAAGGATCATGCAAGCCCGATATGATTTGAAAGAGATGGAATTAGAAAGAACCTCATCCAAAAGATCTGGAGGATATAAGAGAACAAGTTTGCAAAAGCTTGCTTCTCATGACAAATGTTAGATAAATCATTTTTTTTTTGGAAGTTTTAAAGACAAGCCAAGCGACCGGATGGCAATGCCTCTAATAGATCTAGTGTGTGCACTGGGATGAAAGGAAATTGTCTGGTTCTAAGACCCTGATGCTCATTTCATGTTACATTACTGCTCCCAATCCCATTAAAGCATCCCTTTCCAGTCATTGTGGCTATTGCTTAATTCGTTTTATGCTCCTTCTTCCAACGTTTGTGTTCCAAAAGTTATAACATTGGAGGAATTAGATTGCTTAGAAGTAGATATAAGGAACAATAAATCCGTTGGAACAAATTTTTCCTCCGTCATTTTTTGTATATCATGATTCATCTGCCTATACATTTGGGGCGAATGAAGTTGAGATTAGGTGGGCCATTCAGAATCGATGATGTATTCCACTGAAGAGAAATGGGTACATTTAAATCATATATCCGCAATAGACCGTTATCTAGAAGGTTGCCATAGCAGAGGCACGTGTGGAATAGACTGTATGAATTTATTTTCAAGATATCTGAATGGGGCTGTACAAACAAGATTTAATATGATGAACCCGAAATAATTTATGAATGGACCCACTGATGCAGAAACAGTAAGTTTGTTTTCCTATTAAGGGCTTCCTATAGGAAAGCAAAGAAAAGGAGCCATTTGTTTTCGACAACAAATCATAAGTCAGGCCCATCATCTATGGGAATGTGATGGAATTCAAGAATATATAGGTAACTTTACTTTAATATAGTATTATTTATTTGTATACTTTAAGTTTTACATATTTAATTTATTTATAATTTGAACAAAAAAATACATGAATGTCGTAAGAAGCAGATCAAGAGGTTAATATTATCCGTAAGATCTAAATGAGCAGGCCAAGGATCATTGTCAAAACTTCCTCTCAAATGGTTTTGAACTCGTCTTTGCAAGAGCTGTGCCTGATTTGATAAAAATTGTCTAGAGGACCAAATGCTGTTGCTAAAGATACTCTGGGTATCTCATCTGGATTAGATTCATATTCAACGTGATGCAAGACTCAAAACACAAATAGTGGTGTTACACTTGTTGCCTCAAACTACGAGCTTTGCAAGCTCAAGATACGGAACCCATTGCTGCAGATTTGCTTATTATGGGTAGAATAGTTTGAATATAGTTGAGTTAGACTATTATAGTCATTTAAGGTTTTTTTCTCTTTACGTGTGATTGGTTATGATGTTGAGAAACATATGTATGGCCTAACTTATGTCTATTTTAACAAGAGATGCTCTCTGAGAGCCTTTTGGTGCTTGCTCTCAGTACATCAATGCTTCTAATGCAAGATCCATATGATCAATATACATTATGTTATGAAGACTGTGCCAAGAGACTGGTTTAACAATGAGTGATGATTTGAATCTGATCTCCCACAAAATAGGAAAATGGAGTTTGTCTGAACACTTGACACGGGACCATCCATACTAGAAGATAATGGTGAAGTTCCCTTAGAGGAATGATATACCAGAACTTTTTATTGATGTGCCTCCGGAGGAATTTAATACTCACAACTTTATGGTTGATTTTGAAAAGGAGTTTTTGAGATGAGTCTGAAGAAGGTTCTAAGATGATCTGAAGAAGAGTGTGAAGACGAGTCTGAAAATGAGTAGAAGATGATTCTGAATATTGAGTCTGTATGAATCTGAAGAGAGTTTGGGGGAAAAGATAACTGTACACCCATGAGTATCTTATTTTAAATGATGAACATATAGTGCTAACTCACTTTTTTGTTAGTTAACTTTTTTTGTACAAACCCCTTAAGATGTCCTATGTAAATGTTGGCTTTTGTTTATGTGTGGTGTGGCTGTTTTTTGGTCGATAATTTATGGGTGACTTCTTTTAATTTTATGTATTATTGTTTTGTTGATGAAGCTTTAATTCTAGCTACTTTTATTTATTTGACTGTATATTGGCACAACTTTATAACAAGGTTAGTAATATCGGGAGTATGCAATGTTACATTTATCAAATTCCTTTTTTTTGTTATTAACTTTGTTGTTTGTCATCAAAATTCTTATTTTTTTCCTATTCCTATTAGGCATTGGAAATGTACAGGAAGCACAGTCAATGCTTGAAGGCAACACACATTGAAATCATTCCTCCTTCTGTAACTACTCCCTTAACTTTTCTGGAGCAAAGGATATGGGTTTCACAACGTCGTTCCTAATTAAGTCACAGTGAAATCAGTCCTCTTCTATTTGCAGGTTTTGCGTTTTTTCTATTTAAAAACAATAACATTATTATTGTTTTGTAGGGTTAATTACTGTTTGGGAAAAGAAATAAAATAATTAAAAAAAGGCGGAACTACTGAGTTTAAAATCAGCACACTAAAGAAAAGGGTTCGAACCCGAACAAAGCTCAAAGCCATTGAAGATCTGAACGTTGATAATGCATATCGATCAAGTACTGAATTGGGCTACCCGTTCAAGATTAAGAGAGAACAACCTGGATGAATGTTCGAGGTTCAAGGGTTTTTGGGTATCTAACATTGCTTCAAACTGTTGAATGCGGGTGTGCACAACTGTAAAGGGGCCAAATCCTCTACAACAATCTTCCGGGTCAAACTCATGATCCGATTCTTCAAAAGGTATTTTCGTAGTACTTTTTCAAATTAGTCCTCTCAGTTCCTCACAGAAAGTCTTCCTTGTTTGTATTGTTATTGATTAACTTCATGTTTGAATCAATTAGTTATGTTAGTGCTTGGTTTGAATTGAGCTAATGTTTTGTTTCTCTAGACAACGGTTCATCTTGCTTGTTTTTGGTATGGTTGAAGTGTAGTTTTTTTCTATGTCAGATTTAGTTTTCCTTGTTGCCTCCCTCTCATGAGTAGAAGTAACTCTGAACTTGTTACTTCTCGATATGGTTTTTGAATATTATTGAATGGTGGCGAAACACTCTAAAATACACTGAGTTTTTCCTTTCTCTTTCTTCTTTGGTTATTGTTGTAGCATTGGTTTGAATTGAACCTAAAATGTTTTGTTTTCTCTTGACCCCTGTTCATCTTGCTTTGTTTGGTATGGTTGAAGTTATTTTTCTATGTCGTTTAGTTTCCTCCTTGTTGCCTCGCTCTGATGAGTAATGAAGTCACTCGAACTTGTTACTATTCTCCGTATGGTTTTGAATATTATTGAATGGTGGCGAAACACTTAAATACGAACTGAGTTTTCTTCTTTGGTTATTGTTAGGGCATTGGTTTGAATTGAGCTAAGGTTTGTTCTCCTTCTCTTGACCACTTTGATGCTTGTGGCCTTGTTTGTATGGTTGAAGTGTAGAACAGTACAGTGCAAATTATTGATTAAGTCTGTTTTGCTACCCCTTACGTTAAGTTGGTGGTTCAAGGAGCTTTTTAGTTGACAAATATTTGAATGTTTAGTAGAAAATCATAGATAAACCTTCAAAGTTACAGGTCCTTTGTCTTCAAAATACAAATTATGAGTTCTCTAAAGTATAGATCCCGATAAGTGAAATGGGGTTTGGAGATTCAGTCAGTTAACTGTTCTACAGTCACAAAGCTTGCCAGCAGCACCATCTGTGGTGTGCTCTCATTTTGCCTACTGGACTCGAATGGTAAGATAGAATTGCTTTTATATGGTTCAAGTTTTGGCTTCTATAGAACATGCAAACACATAAATACTTTTAAGTTCATTTTTTTTGAGTTTGCGCACCTTGAATGCAATCAATGACCATAAAGATATCATTTTTAATCTATTTTGAGCTAATAACAGCAAGAATTTCACATCAAATTTCGACATTTTACCTGAATAGAAGCTTTTCCATTATCTGAAATAGGAACAGGAAGCCACCAATTGGAATATGAATATTCCCAATTCATGGTCATATTCGCATAAGCACCAGAAACACTAATAACAATACCCGTATCACCAGCTTTCACAGTCGAAGAAATCACATGAATATCCAGATTTGTTGTTAATATTTTCTGTAACTGTTGCTGCATAGTGTGAATCTACAATCTGCAATCTGCAGATTTGTTGTTAATATTTTCTGTAACTGTTGCTGCATTCTGTAGAATATCCATGTTGTTTAGCAGAACTGCTGCCTTGCAATCTTGTTACCTTACTTTTTGTTAATTTTTCACTAGGCCTTTTGTGCTTCTATACATCATTATTTCCGTCAGTAAAGCATGCTTCCCTAACTACAAACAATACAACACACTATTAATAGTAGAATCTAATTGTTTGTGTCTCCTCATTAATTGCTTTTCTCATAACTGTTGGCTTTCTTGTTCAATATGAAAGTCTTACCTCTCTATATAACTGCCATATCTTATTTGTGTAGGGAAATGGAGGTATCAAATTTGAAGTGTATGATGAAGATTTTTTGAACTATTGTAAAAGTTTAAATACATATTTGATTTATGTGTACACATTTAAATATTGAAGTTATAAGTATGGTAATGTGTACACAAACACATACGATCTTTTGTGAAGTACTTTATGGGAAATCATAAATTTGAAGTACTTATTAGCGCTATAGATTATTTAATTGCAATATTAAAAAAAATAAGAAAAATACTTTTGTTTGGAGTATTGTAATTAGAAATTGTGGCATAGGACTGTAACTGTGTATGGGCACTTGACAAGGACAACACTTCAAAGTGTTTCATACATTAGATAGAAAAGGCAACACTTGATAAGTGTGTGCAAATTGGTAGAAAAGGCCACGCTTCAAAGTGTAGCTTATACAAGCAAACACTTATAAACTTGGCAAGTCACAGAAGCCGTGGCTTTTTTTCTCTTTTAGGCTAAACGCTTTGTAGTGTAGCTGATAAAAGGCAACACTTCTAAGCGTAGCTACAACGTTGTGGCATTTTTTTTACTTTGAGCTACATTAAAAGTGTTGCTCATATGGCAATACCTTCAAGCGTAGGTAAAAAGCGGGCCTTTTTCCTTTTGGCTCCGCTTTTTAAGCGAGCTGATAAGGCTCACTCTTGTAAAGCGTCGCCTAGGAATCTAAGGTTTCGCTTGCTTTCGCCACACTCACCTGGAAAAGTGTGGCTTAAAGTCAAAAAGTGTGGCTTTTTACCAAAGCCACCACGTTTTTCATAGTTTTAGGCCAACTTTTTCTAGGGTGTTTGGAGACATAAAATTTGTAGTGTCAACAATGAGTTATATTCAATCATTCAATAGTAAATAACAACAATAATGAATTCAATGGCATCATAGTATCCAAATTAACATGAATTGATAACCTATGGTTAAGGGAATAGAGTTTATCATGAATTCTTCATGAAATAGATAAAATCCCAACAATACATTACCTTAGGCAGTCCATGAATGAATTAGCATATATAAGACAAGTCTAACAATAAATTACTTCTTTATTTTCATCAATTCAACAAGCAAGATCTATGATTTGGGGAATTTGAAAGAGGAACATGATCTACTACAATGAAATTTGTAATCAATTAATCAATACCCAACAATTCTACACTTAATTAGTCATAGTCAATCACATTTATCATCATTTGCAGTTTAAAAAAACTCATTAGAATAGAAAAAAAAACCCTTGATTTGGGGATTTAGAAAATAAACCTTGAGAGGACTCTTGGGGAAAGTAAAACCGACGAGTGAAGAAACCACTACATTATTGAAGGTGTAATCATCGAGAAATTTGGTCTTCTCCTTCAAATTTTTTGTCTTCCTTCATGAGGTGAATATAGAGAAGAAACTAAGAGAGTGAGAGCTGTGTTGGGTTTTGATCGGAGGATTTAATTTGAATTTGTAAAATGTTTGGACAACTTAATCTAAAATTAATATATTGTCCTCCATGAATACCAAAATACCCCTTATAAATTGACCATTTAATAAAGTCAAACTTGAATTCCAAATTTCAGCTTTTCGTCTGGGAACAAGTACGTGCCGCGGATCTGCTTCTGCATTATTTTCTGAATTGATTTTTGAGACAGTAGATTATGTGATCTGCCCACTGGGCAGACTTGAGATTTGACCAAAGGCCACCCAAGTCCGTGACGCGAACTTGTTTCTGCCATGCACAATTTTGCTCCTGCTTTGGCAAAGTTTTAGACCTCATACAACATCTCCAGACCTTCCCGAAACCTAAGGAAGTCACACTGGTTAAATTTGACTAGCTTCCGTACGTCATGGATGTTTCTTGACGTCTTGACCCCAAAACTTCCTAAATGTTTTGCTAACGTTATTTTAGGCCTTATGACATTGTTACTAACCTTAGATAAACATGTGAGGAAATAGCTATGGTCTTGAACTTTCAAAGTGTTACTTACCACCCCGTAGGAACATTCGTCCCTAGATGACACTAAAATCTTTTGGAAGGAAGGGATAGACTCAAGACTAGAAGCCCAACCAACAACAACATATAAGCATATGAGATGAAACTCAATTCAACATATTAACATGAAATTTACACAATGCAACTAAAAACACCATTTTCGACATATAGGAGATCAACATTCTTTACATGAGGAATTTCCTTATCATAACATGTAAGACCTTGCAAAATGACTTAGGTGAAATAGAGCCTAAAATGGTTGTTTATCTGGTACACGTTCCTAACTTTATCTATAATGTGGTAATTAAGGCCTTGGTCGAAGAGTTTAGGTGCATTGAAAAGTCAAAACGTCAAGGGACGAGATACTTTCGACCACTAAGTTCACTTATAATGCCTCATATGTATTCCTACGTATTTATGTGTTATTAATGATGTTATAAGTCCTAAATGAGTTATTAATAATAATATAGTCATTGTGTCAATTTGCGTGAAGTTTTGGAGGTCCAAACTCCAAGAATGTCATGACATTCAAAAGTGTTGCCTTAAATGACCTTGTTGCTATGCATGTTTTCGTCGAGTTTTCGTGTTCGTTTTGGGTGAATTTCATGTGATAGTGATCAAAATTTGGATAAAATAATGTTTGTGTTTGAAACATCCCTGTAAAAAACACGCCAAGGATTATCAAGGGTCCTTGAGAAGACCAATTGGTGCCAATACCCCCCCCTGTCAACGACAGCCCCAAACTACTAAGGCAATCGACGTCTGGTGGGACAGTCGATTGTCGCGTCGATGTGGACAGAATTGTTGGAGACTTGTATTCAGATTGATATACCAATTGGAGTTCTGAAACCCCTCCGAAGGAGGACAGGACGGTCCATTTTGTGGACAAGGGTCCATCGCTAAACCCTCGATGGATTGTCTCTTGCCCGTGCAGTTCACTGCCAATTGAAGGGTTAACTTTCAATTTCACCCCACTTCCAAATTAGAGGTTTGTATGTTCCTAAGGGGTATTTTGGGTATTTAAAACATCTATATAAGTCTTTAACACTTAGAAGAATTCATTTTTCCAAATCAAAATTCCAAATCCCTTAGAAATTACCTAGAACTCCATTAGAGACAAAACTCAAGGAAGGGCTTGGATTGAAGAACTTAGTAGATATTCTTCATAAAATTGAAGAATTATTTTAATTTAGGTATATATTTTTATCCTTGACTTCTCCCTTTCATCATGGAGACCATCCTTCAAGATGTTTTCTAAAGTTTTCAAAGTTGAATTGTCCAATTTTATGATTATTCCAGGGTTTCCTGCTTATGGTTTCTAAACGTGAATAATGCTTGAATTGTTTATTGTTTGATGATTTATACCAAATACCTAAAAACCATGAATTGGGATAACCCTTGTTTTTTTACTAAGTTATGGGTTTACTTGATAGTGATTTAATGTTGATGAATTCTAATGTAGTTTTATGTAGTCTATTGTTGATGTAATATTATAGTAAATTGATATCTATTTACATTTATTGATGATAACGTAGTAATTTTAAACCTAGTTTCTGAATATTATTATAATATGTTGAATTGTTGGTTTATGGCCATAGGTAAGGAAGGTCCTTGTGATTCCTAACTGGGTGATTTTCCGTGGATTGAGGTGTTTGAGGATGATTGGTGTATATACGCCTTTTCTTATTAATGATATTAGACTTTCAATTATGTTGTGATTGGTATGTTTCCACTTATGGTGGCGGTGTTATGTGTTTTACTTGCAATTGATGGGCCTGTCGGTATTTATTTAAAGTAATATTATGATCATGGCCTTGTTGGAAAACTACTGAAGTATTATGATATGATGTTATAATGATAATATCATCTACATGTTAAGTAATATGTGAAGTATAATGCGTTCTATTAATTTCTAGGGAATATGTTAGACCTAGGACTATGGCTTGTGTGTGTATAGTCTTAGGGTTGTTGTATTTTATTCCACTTGACTATATGAGTCAGGATTTTCATATTTATGTCACACCCAAAACGGCCGCGACTGGCACCGCACACTTACCCTCCTATGTTAGCGAACCAACCCAAGCTAAACCCTGACTTTCATATAATATCAAAGAAAGTAATACGTGAAGACTTACAACTCATTAATAAAACCAATTCATACTTCTAAAATTCAACATCTATTATTTCCCCAAAATCTGGAAGTCATCACCAAGAACATCTATGATCAAATTACTAACTAAAGGAGTATTTCTAGAGCTAATACAAAAGCTAGTCATGGCCGGAAACTGCTCAAGGCCTCAAGACATGAGGAAGGAGATCTAGTCCCAAGCTAGAAGCGTTAGCGCCCCTGAAATCCGGTGTAATGAAAACTGGCTAGAGTTGCGGTTGAATTGGAAGACGACGGATGTTTGCTGCAATCCACCCTATACTAAAGAAAGGAAACATACAAGTAGGGTCCATTACAGCACACGAGTACTTGAGTGGTAATCATCGGCCAACTCAAAATAGAAAACATAGATTCAGATAATCTCATAAATCAACTATACTACTAACATGTAGCAACAACAAGTTTCTATAATCATTTATAAGTACAAGCCAATTCACACAATGAGGACTCAAGCCTCATACCATACTCATTTGGGGTTAATTCATTTATTGAGATATTACCATCTTCAGATTCATTATCTTTATTCCTCTTGTGTCCGGTACGTGACACTCCGCTCCCCAACTACTATGGGTTGGTGTACCGTGACACTCCGATCCCCTAATTCTATTCTACGTGTCAAGTTCGTGACCCTACCCCGATCCACCAATCTCATTCTAGTAATCTCAATCCTTCTTTATACAATGCATCATCAGCCCATTACTTTAGTTTCATCAAGCCTTTTTTATACCGAAGGCATCATCATTACAAGGTTTTTCAAGATTTGGGATTCAATAGCTTCATCTTGCTTATTTTAATCACAATTGTAATATCAATTCATAAGCCTACATTAAATCACTATGAATACTTTACAATACACACCCCAACACATATCATTCGCTATTAAGAGTTTTTACCATGAATAGTGTATAAAAACCATAACCTACTCCACCGAAGAATTGCGATCAACAGCTATCTTCTCAAGTGCGTTCTTCCATCTCTCTTGATCGATCGGTTCTTTCTCTCTCTCTCTTGTTCTTTTATTTTTCTTATTCAACCCTCTTTTTCTTTTACCCTAATTGCCTAATTAAGTATAAAGAGGGCAATAATAACCCACTAATTAACTTAAGGTTTACCTCTTTTCAACCCCAAATATTAGACTTAGTAAACATTAAACCGCTACTTTATAATTAAAGCAGGAAATAGTCCAAAACGCCACTTAAATTACTTAACAGAAATCCGACCCCTCCTGGGATTACGCCTTCCTTGATGGGTCGTCTTGCCTGCGACTGTCTCGTCCTGCTGCTCGTCACAAAATTAAGAGACTCAATTGTCCTTGAAGATTCCCTGTGACGGTCCGTCGTGCCACGACGGTCCGTCCTGCCATTCGCGTGACGTCAAGAGTCTCTCTCAGTACCCAAATTCCTAATTTCTATTGTTTTGGAACGAGACCCACCCACGACGGTCCGTCCGTGCCCATGACGGTTTCATCGTGGGGTACGCGACTCGGCCAGTTTTTCCAAGAAATACAATCTGCTGCTCAAAACGACTAATCGGTCGTTACAATAATACAAATTTCCCCATCGTTCGTCCTATAACTATCACGAGAAGAAAAACAACAAGAGTGAAAGGAGTTCCTGAATCTGTAAACAGGTGTGGGTATCTTTCTCTTGCATATCAGCCCTCCTCTCCAAGTGGTATCTCTTCAACTGGTCGATCTTCCATTTGCACATAATGTATGCATCGCCCTCGATCTCAACTTGCGACTTTCTCTATCTAAAATGGCAACAGGCTCTCCTCATAAACAAGTTCTCATCAAGCAGAATGAATCCCAACGCTATGAAATGTTGTTTTCCATCCCCAATGGTATCTTTTCAGCATAGCACACTGAAATACCGGATGCCACTCCTGACAAGGCGCTGGAGCCAAGGCTAAATTCATAAGCACCTCCCCTACTCGCTTAAGTACTTCAAATGGACCAATTACCTCGGGCTGTAAGCTTACCTCTTTTACCAAACCGCATCACAACCCTTCATTGTGAAAACCTTCAGCAAAACTTGGCTCACCTTCCAGAACTCCAGTTCCCTAACATTTTCGATCCACATTTCGATCTTCATACTTACTCCTTTGCTACTTTGAGCGCTAAACTCTTTTCTTGAAATAAGATTTCACCTTGTCTAACAATCCCTCAAAAGTCAGTACCCAAGGTACCTAACCTTCGATGCATCAAACCAACCAATGGAGACCTAATCTCCTCCCATCCAGGCTTCGAAAGGATCCAGATCAATACTGAGTGGGATAGCTATTATTGTATGAAAACTCCACTAAGGTAAGAATTATCCCATGCACCACCGAATTCTATCACACATGCGCGAAGCATATCTTCCAGACTTGAACGTTCTTTCAGACTGTCCCATCGTCTGAGGGTTGAAATGCTATTAAGTCCAACTATACCCTAATCCGCGTGCAATGGTTCTCCAAAAACTTAGAAGTAAACTGCGTACCTCTAATCTGATCTGAGGGAAAGTGGAACTCATGCCATCGAACAATTTCGGATAATGTCGATCTGCTAACTCTTACTCTGCATTGTAAGTCCTTAACCGGAATGAAGTGAAGCAACTTAAGTTAATTCTTTCCCCAATTACCAAATAGAGTCAAACTTGCCCATTTCCTTTGGAAGCCCAAACCACGAAGTCCATTGCAATTCTCCTCCCACTTCATTCAGGAATGGGCATCCTCTGAAGTGTTCCCTCTTACTCCGGGCCTCTGGTGTTCAATACTTTCCTTTGTTGACAATTTGGACATTTGGCAACAAACGCGACAATGTCTCGCTTCATTCTACTTTCTACCCACCAAAAATGTTGCCTTAGTCCACGGTACCTCTTGGTTGCCCCAGATGTATAGAATATTCCAGAACTATGAGCCTCTTTACGAATATTGTGGGATCAAATATCAACACGGGGCACACATACCCTTTCCCTTAATTCCTCCAAAACACCTTCCTCATCATTTTTGCTTCTTTAGCCTCTCCTCCGCAAACACCTTATCTCGGATTCGGCTTAGTTTCTCGTCAGCCAAACTGTTTCCGTCCCCTTGACTATTCAATAAAAGCAGATCTCGCCTCCACACTGCCAACAATCCCCCTTCTTCTCATTTACTTCTAACCTCATAAAGTCATTAGCTAGAGTCCTGAACCTCGCTAGCCAATGGGCTGTAATCTAAAAACTTGTAATGGTATAAACTACCCCTCAGCTCCCTACTTTTCTATACTTTAAGGCGTCTGCCACAACATTAGCCTTTCCCGGATGATACAAGATGGTAACATCATAATCCTTCACATGTAGTTCCATCCACCTCCTCTTCTGATATTCAAATCTCGTCTGAGTAAGACATACTGTAACCTAAGAGATCCGTATAGACTTCACACCTTAACCCATATAGAATAGTGTCTCCATTTCTTAATGCAAACATCACCGCCAGCCAACTCTATCGTGGGTCCGTATAATTACTTTTCATAAATGCACCTTTAATTGCCTCGAAGCATAAGCAATTACCTTTTCTTCTCTTGCATTAAGCATAAAGCAAACTGCACCCAAATCAGAATAGATGCATCACAATAAACCATGAATTTCTTACCCTCCACTGGCAAAGGTAAGGAAGGTGCGGTAGTCAATAGGTCTTGATTTTCTGAAAGCTTTCCTCACATTCATCCGACCATACAAATGGAAAATTATGCTTAGTCAATTCGTCAATTGTGGAATCAATAGAAGAAATCCCTTGACAAATCACGTAGTAACTGGCTAAACCACAAGCTTCCTTAATTTTTGACACATTAGTAGGTCCTTACCCAATTCTTCAACTACTACTTCGATCTTAGAAGGATCCACCATACTCATCCTTAGAAAACAACGTGCCCCAAGAAGGACCACTGAATCTACTAGCCAAAACTCACACTTTGGGAGAAAGTTGGCATAAAGCTTTTTAATCCCTAATCCCTCAACATTTCCAACACAATTCCTCAAATGCTCCTCTGTTCCTTCTACTCTGGGGAGTATATCATTATATCATCAAATAAATAACGATATAAAGAGATCAGATTGGGCCTTAAAAAAATCCCGTTCAAATCAGCTCATGAAGCAGCAGGGCATTCATAGTCCAAAGGACTTACCACGATGCCATAATGCCCATACCTGGTTTCGAAAAGCATTCTTTGGCACATCGGCTGCCCGTTTTTTCAATTGATTGATACCAGACCTCAAGTCAATTTTGAGAAGACACCAGCCCTTGTAACTGATCGACAAATCAATCAATGCGAGGATATGCATACCTGTTTCTGCACATTTACTTTATATTTAGTTGCGCGGTAGTCTAATGCACAATCCGAAGACCTCCATCTTTTCTTCTTCACAAACAAACAGGAGCACCCCAAGGGGAGCACTTGGTCTAATGAAACCTTTGTTTCAACAATCTTGAAGTTGGGCCTTTAACCTCTTAATCAAGCGGGAGCATTCTATAAGGGGGGTATAAAAATGGGGCGTATACCACCCGGTTTCAAGATCGATGCAGAAGTCCAATCTCTTCCGGTGGCATCCAGGAAGGTCTGCAGGAACACATCTAAAAACAACTCGCGACTTCGAAAAAAAACCGACTCAATTGAAAGGTACTTGGGTATTCATCCCCGAGGTGTGCAAAAATGCTAAACAACCCTTATAACGCATATCTTAGCACGAAGAAAGGAGACGATACTAACCGTATTGGAAGTGTATTCCACCCTCCCACCTACTGGAAATCTGTTCCCAGGCTGGGCTAACCGTCACACGTTTTTTAAGCATTACAATCCAAGACTTGGCAAATTTTGGAGAAAGCCCCAAGTCTACCCAAAATTTACACAAATCGAATCAAAACCATTTCTAAAGAGAGACCAATTTACATGAGTAGTGCTCCCCACAACAGTCACCAGACAAACTATAAACCTTTTCAACTATCATAGACTCACCCACCCGTGAGTAGAAACACGAATTAGCTGTCAAGCCATTCACAAATGTACATTAAGACCATTAGCAAAGCGGAAGATACATGTGAAATGTAAGCCAGGGTCAATAGTCAAAGCCATCAATCACAAACACAGATTTCTGGGATAACAGCATCCGATTGCCTCCGCTCAACCGCCAGGGGAAAGCTAGCAATGGGCCCTATCACCTGTCCTGCCATTTCCCCTACCATGTTGTGCTGTAGTGGGGCTCTAGTTTTGCCCGTTCCCCCGGCCGTTTTGGTGCCACGTTACCGTCGACCACCCGCGTTCTCCGGAAAAACGGCCTCTAACCATGACCCCTCTACCTAGAAACAGGAAGAAGTCTCTCTTCTTTTTTTTCTGATAACCTGTTTTTGGGACAATTTTAATTTTTCCTCCTAATATGTCCGTATTCCCACATCCATAAACACCTCTTGGATCAAGCATCGGTCTCGCAGAGAAGTGTTGACCGGTCTGAGGTGGACCCCCAACTACAGTCTGATATTGAAGACTAACTGGTCGAACTAGTAAACCTCCTGAAAACCCTGGCCTCTAGAGTAAGAACCATTAAACTCACCTCTCTTTCGAAACCTTTTTTGATGTGTCGATGCCATATTGAAGTCATTTTGGCTTCACTTCCTTCACTCTATCACGAGTCTACCACTGCTTGAAGGATTTTGCCATACCGCTACCTGTAAGGCCTAAATCCCCGCAATTCTGCCTCAACCCAAACCACCCCTTCACAAAATGGGCGAACGCCTCTCTTGTGGCTGAAACATATTTGGGTGGCTAGCCTGGATAATGCGCAAAACTTAGCCTCATATGCCAGGAAAAACCGACATCCCTCCCTTGCTCTCAGGCCTCAAAAACTCATCGCTTTTCCTATCCTCAAAGTCCGGGAATATACTTTTTTCCAAAACCAGCTTATAGAATGATGTCCAAGTCTAGGTGGTGCCTCTTTGGTTTGACACTCAACATGTGACCAGCCACCCACCAACATTTGTGGCGTCCCTTGACAACTGATAAGTCACAAACTCAACCAAATTGTTCACTAACCCATTTGTTGTAGTACCTCATGACAGTCAACCAGAAAATCATAGGCATCCTCCAATTTATCACCCTGAAGACGAGGTTTCAATTTCAAGAAACTTACTAAAATGTTCATGCTTCATCATTTTGTCATTATTCCCTATGGTCAGACGAGGGACCGTGACTAATTTCCAATGGGGCATCCATCCGGGAACCACTATTAGCTGCATGTTGTCACCTCCGGAACCGGAGTGGTGGTGCGAAACACTGGAATGCGTCTGGCCCTGATCTAGTAACCCACGAAGATAAGCAAGACCTATTGATCATTTCTTCGGGTAGGTTTGGGTGGCAATTCCTCATTCTGCACTTTTCAGTCCCCCATCCCTCGCCCTCTCTTACCACTTCCTCAGTTGTGAGAGGTCCCCGCCCTAGTACCAGATGGGCTAGGTGCTCGTCATCATTCCCCTAGAGGACATCCTACCCTCCACGACCTCTTCCACCCTCTTTGTCACTATCCTCTCGAGCTACAAAGCCCCCCAGTGGCTGTTCAGACGCAGCACCCTGTTCTGGCCGGTGCTGGTGTTTGGCGTAGTTGTTTCTCTAGTCTACACCATCTGCGAATAGATTAGATGTCAATACCAATTTGTATCACCTAGTATACCACTTGGACTCAAGTAATAGCACGAGAAAGAAAGGAATGGGATTTTCTACAGTCCTACTAGCCTCTCAAGAAAAGTAAAAGGGGCGTCCCCCTACCTGTTCCTTAAGACTCCTACTAGAACCTGTTTCTTGTTTATTAGACCAACGAACCAATGCTCTGATACCAGTTGTCACGACCCAACGGTCCGCGACTGGCACCCAACACTTAACCCTCCTATGTAGCGAACCAACCAATCTAACCCTGACATTTCAATATAATACAACCAGAAGTAATGGGAAGACGTAAACTCATTAATAAAACCACTTCAATAACTTCTACAATTCAACATCTATTATTTTCCCCAAAATCTGGAAGTCCAGCACCACACAGAACATCTATATCAATTACTAACGAAGAAGTATTCTAAGAAGCTAAATCCAAAAGCTAGTCCAAATGCGGAAACTTCAAGGCATCAAGACATGAGGAAGGAGATCACAGTCCAAGCTACAAGCGTTAGCTCACCCTGAAATCCGGTGTAATGAAAACTGGCTAGAGTTGCGGTTTTTAATTGAAGACGACGGTAAATTTTGCTGCAATCCCCATTAACAAAGAGGAAACATACAAGTAGGTGGTTAGTACAGAACACGAGACTGCTGATATGGTAATCATCGGCCAACTCAAATAGAAAACAGTGTATATCAAGATAATATCATAAATCAATTATAATACTCACACTTGTAGCAACAACCAAGTTCTATAATCATTTTAAGTCCTCTACCGCCAAGTTTCACACATATGAGACTTAAGCCTCAATACCATACTCATTTGGGGTTAGGTTTCATTAGATTGAGTATATTAACATCTTTCAAGATTCATTATCTTTATTCCCTGTGTCGGTACGTGACACTCCGCTCCCCTACTACTATAGTCGGTACGTGACACTCCCGTTCCCCTAATTCTACGTGTCGATTCGTGACACCCGATCCCTAATTCTACGCGTCGTGTTCGTGACACCCGATCCCTAATTCTACGTGTCGGTTCGTGACACCCATCCCCTAATTCTACGTGTGGTTCGTGACACCCGATCCCCCAATTACTACGTGTCGGTTCGTGACACCCGCTCCACTAATCTCATTCTATTAATTCATCATACCTTCTTTTATACCAAGGCATCATCCCCATTACTTTAGTTTCATCAAGACTTCTTTAATACCAAGGCGTATCATTCACAGGGGTTTTTTCAAGATTTGGGATTCAATAGCTTCATCTTGCTTATTTTATCACAATTGTATAATCACATTCATACAAGCATACAATTAAGCATTAGAAGACTTTAAATACAATCCAACCATATCATCTCTATAAGAGTTTACTACGAATAGTATAAAACCATAACCTACCTCCACCGAAGAATTGCGATCAACAAGCTATCTTCTCAAAGCTGCGTTCTCCTCTTCTTGATCGATCGTTTCTCTCTCTCTCTTGTTCTTTCTATTTTCTTATTCAACCCCTCTTTATTTTACCCTAATTAGCATATATAATAATAAAATATGGCAATAATAACCCACTATTAACTTAAGGTTACCTCTTTTAACCCCCAAGTAATTAGACTTATTAACATTAACCCTCTACTTTATATTAAAGCAGGAAATGTCCAAACGCCCCTTAAATTACTTAATAGAAATTCGACCCCGCCTGGGATTACGCAGCCTGTGACGGGCCGTCAGCCTGCGACGGATCCGTCATGCTGCTCCGTCACAGAATTCAGAGACTCAATTTCCTTGAAGAGTCTGTGACGGTCCGTCGTGCCCACGACGGTCCGTCTGCCATTCCGTCGTGACGTTCAAGAATCGCTCTCAGTACTCAAATTCCTAATTTTCTAAGTGTTTTGGAACGAGCCCCCCACGACGGTCCGTCGTGGCCCATACGGTTCATTGTGGGTCCTCGACTACGGCCAGTTTTTGCAGAAATAAATCTGCCGCTCAAATGACTAACAGGTTGTTACAATTTAGTTGAAATTATAGTTAAGGGATGACTTAAAGAGCATGATAAGGGTTGTTTGAGTGCTTTCTAGAATACATTAGTTGAGTTAAAGTAAAGTATGTTTTGTGTCTTGTCTTGGTGACTTGTGTGTCCCTTAATTGAATGCATGTATGAATGGAATATGTATGTCCTTTGACTTAGGATCTCACACGTCTCTTATCTTGAATGTTGAATGACTATTGAGCTGTAAAATGAAGATAAGAGGGTCGTTTTATTTGAAACCTTGGAACCTAGTGGTACGGTTTGAATGTGAAAGTTGTTTATCTGTAAGGTATTTTCTTCAAATTAGTAAAGGAAATGATAAATTTTAGGTTTACTTGGCTGCAAGAGCATCATATTTATCCTTAGAAAGTCACTCATGAATCTTTTTTGTCGCTATTGGGAGTCGCCTCTGGACGCTTTTTTTTTTGTAAAGGGTGAATGGTGATTGGGTTATGACTGATATGGAACCTTTATTATATGAAACCTTAAGAAGTGTAATTACTCTAGAGAATGAAGGTTAGTCACCGAGTGAGTATGGTAAGGGGTCCAGTAATTCTAGTTTAAAGAATGAGGACTAGCTTACAAAGTCCTAGCTGGACCGTTTGCACTCATTCCCTTACCATATGCTCCTCCTTTACATTGGTGAGGTTTCTTCTTTAAGTAACTCTTTCTAACTATACATTGGAAAGTAAACACCCCTCATCGGATAGGTTCGAACTAGTCGGAGTCCATTTTTTCTATCATGGTCCTATATTTTTATTGCCTATTCTCATCATATGGACTACTATTAGAATTAAAAGAAGTTCTATGAGATTTTAAGATTGTGGTATGGGCGCTATCTAGACATTGCACAATAATCTTTGAAGGTGTTAGTTGGAGTTCCTAGGTCTTGTCCAAGACCATTACTTGAATGTCCTTTATGTGTTGAATCTATTCTAAACGAACTAATAAATGTAATGGTTTAAGTTAAGAAAACAAGTTAAATAATATAATTACTTATCTAGAGTATTTAAGGGTTGTCTAGTTAAGTTGTGAAGGGGGCATAGGAATGGTCACTTCGTATCTTACCTAGATGAGTCTTAAGAATGACACTAGTTAGGGTAGATGTTTATTATGTGGACATCATCTAAACTTAGGAAGTCTTAAGGATTTTTAGGTAGTCTTGAAGAGGTCAATCATGGACTTATCTTCTTGATTTACTTAATTCATTCTTTTGATAGCCTTTGGTAAGAGATTGTCATAGTATCTATATGTTGATGTGTTTGATGTCTTGTAAAGTATGTATTTGTCTTTTTATAAGTATCCTTGAGGAACATTTTGCTATGCTTAGGGAGGTTTATGGGCGGTCTCTCTTTGTGTTATTTAAGTGAGTCTTAGGATAGGTTTTAGTGGGATATTTACGTGATATGAAGTGTCTAAGGAAGAAGTAGACAACTTCACTCTAACAGTGAATTCCTTCACAGTACAGTGAGTTGAGCGTACTATAACGTTGGCTTAACATTGTAATTAATTGTTTTAATGTTATCTTATGTGTTTATAAGTTGTTAAATGTTTTTCGTATGATTATAATATAATTTTTAAATTAAAAGATTCAAATTTCTAATAAATGTCTGTTTTCATGATTTTCATACATTATGCCATACTTAGTTCATGTGGTTGTACTAATCCATGTTTTATCTATCTCTATAGTTATTGGTAGGAGAGGAGCATTTGGAAAGTTAAAACTTGGACCGTAGCATCGTTCAAGAGAAGTCGCAGTATGTCCTCATTTGATTCGAGGGCATAGATATACGTATGCTTCTTATTGAAGTATTGTAATAGACTAAGTATTTTTATATTAGTATTGCGTATGGTCCGTGTCCCAAAAGTATTCTCCTGTCTTAAAGTTTTGATAAGATTGATACTTAGTATTTCCTAAACTTTATATGAAAGATTTTTTAAGACAATGAAATGTTTTTGAAAAAGTTTTAAGTCCGCCCCTACTTTTCATTATGTAATACCGATGAATGAATATGTTAAGGGATTGTACATAGACCTCCGAGAGATCAGTACTCGGTTGCCAACCCGAGATTGGCCGCTAACTTCTATGGTTGTGGTTTTTTTGGGATGTGCATCCCCCAGTGAGCTTCAACATATCATAAGAAAGCTCATTATGCCAAAACCAAAACTATGAACATGCTCAATATAATTTCATAAACACTCATCATATCAAAATGCATAACATAACTAAAAACAAGTAAAATTGTAAATTTTCAAGTCTATAGGCAAAACTCACTCTAATTCACTGTAACATGAACATTTGTAAAACTTCACCAAAAATCAAAGCAACTTCATGTTTAGTCATTAATTTCATTATAAGTAAGAACACCTAACCATCGTTAGGAAATAGATGAGGATAACAGAATTTCATGTCGGCCTCGGCCTTCCATGTTGCTCCCTCAACTAGGTGGTTTCTCCATAACACTTTTACAGAGGTCACTTTTTTGTTCCTCAACCTCTCTACTTGACAATCAAGGATTTCAACTGGAACCTCCTCATAGGACAGTTTCTCATTCACACCAAGAATTTCAGTAGAAAGAATGGACTCGGGGTTACCAATGCACTTCTTAAGCAAGCATACATGGAAAACCCGGGAATCGCAGATGTTTAACTAGTGGTTTCAACTCATTGTGACCTTGCAAACCCTTTTGCAAAAATTTCCATAATGACCCACATAACAGGACCTTAACTTACCCTTTTTTCCAAATAAAACCACCCCTTTCATGGGCGAAATTTTCAAATACACCTTATCACCTTCTTTAAATTCAAGGTCTCTTCTCCTATGATCGGCATAAGACTTTTGCCGACTATAGGCTATTTGAAAATGGTTCCTTATGATATGAACTTTCTCTAAGGTAATATATATCAAATTGGGACCAAGAATCATAGACTCGCCATCCTTAAATCATCCAATAGGATACCTACACCTCCTACCATATAAAGCTTCAAAAGGAACCATGATATGGATGGATGAAAACTAATGTTATATGAGAATTCCACCATAAGAAAGTTCTTATCCCAATTTCCCTTAATGTCAATGATACAAGCTCTAAGCATATCTTCAGGAGTTTGAATAGTATGCTCCGCTTGGCAATCCATTTGAGGATAAGAAGCGGTGGTCAACTTCACTCGAGTACACAAACCTCTTTTGAAAGACATCCAAAACCTAGATGTAAATTCAGTACCTCTATCTGATATGATGGACAAACGAACCCCATGAAGATTCAGTATCTTGATAATATAGATCTTTGCATAATCTTCCACCGAATAAGTACGCTTAAGGGGAAAGAAGTGAGCGGATTTGGTCAATCTATCCATTACCACCCATATAGAGTCATATTGTCCTCTTGTCCTAGGAAACCGAACTATGAAATCCATGTTAACATATTCCCACTTCCAAGTAGGAATTTGGATTTCTTGTAGTAAACCACTCGGATTTTGGTGCTCGGCCTGCACTTGTTGGCAATTAAGATACTTTGTAACAACTCCACGATATCCCTTTTAGTCCATCACACTAAAACACATCTCTAAGATCATGGTACATTTTTGTAGAACTCGGATGAGTAGAGTAACGGGCTACATGAGCTTCATCAAGAACTCTATTCTTCAAATCATCCACATTGCGCACACATAATCTCCCTTGGTACCTAAGAACACCATCCCCCCTCGGGAGAATGGCTCATTCATCTCTCTAAGAACTGATTCTTTCAACTCCATCAATAATGGATCAAGGTGTTGCTTAGACTTCACCTCACTCAGAGTTATGACGTACCACAACATCATCATTAGGAGAATTTTCAATTCGAACCACTAAATGAGCCAACCAATGAACATCCTTCACTAGGTTTCTCTTGGCTTCTTCCACATAAGACACACTTCTCATGGTAAAATGACTTTGAGCGTCCGCTTCCACATTAGCCTTGCCTGGGTGACAGCGAACACTCATATTGTATTCTTTCAATAATTGTAACCACCTTCTTTGTTTGAGATTTAACTCATTTGGGATGAATACGTATTAAGGACTTTTATGGTCCGACATGAACCCTATAGAGACAATGCCTCCATTTTTTAAGGCAAAACCAAGCCGCCAACTCAAGGTCATGAGTCGGATAATTCTTTTCATGAACTTAGAGTTGCGCAAAAGAATAGGCTACAACTTTTCCATGTTGCATAAGAACACACCCCAACCAGACTCGGGATGCATCACAATATACCACAAAAACCCATGGTCAATACCACAGCGGAAGTAAGACTATTCTTTAACATTTGGAATTTTCTTTCACATGCTTCCGACCACTCAAATTTCACACTCTTTTTGAGTCAACTTTTTCAAATGGAAGCAATTGCAATGCAACCTGTCGAACAAAAACCTTCATAATAACTGGCAGGACCTAGGACACTACAAATATCAAGTATGATGCCAATGTACCTAGGAAAATGTTTCACTGTCTTCGGCATTCTTTGGGGATCAACCTCCTACTGTAACAACCCTAAAAATGGCTTGCTATATGCCTTAATTGTCTAGCATGCCTACATTAGACCGGGTTCACACGGATTGAATGCGCGTAGAACCAAGACGACCTCAAATCTAACAAAATTTAAAATAATTAACAAAAACAGTAAAAAGGAGAATAGCGAGAAGAGAGGACGTCGGGTGCGCTGGGGGGGGGGCTCCACACTCCCCGCTCTTGGTGAGTTTATTTGAGCTAGGAAAAGTTGGGTCTAAGTCAATGTATGGCATCCGAAATATGAAGATCTACCCAGTTAGGTCTTATCCGGACTAAAAAGGGATTCATCTTAAGTTTGGAGGTCTAGGGGTAAAATGTATTTTTTCAAATGCAACAGTAGGCTAATAGTAAATCGTAATTACCCTAAAATACTTAATTCATTATTCATTATCATGTGGAGGGGAATTTGGGTAGAACAAGTGCCGAAATTGGCCTTTGAGCGAATCTTGCTCCACCAGGGTTTCGAACCTAGGTGGGAGCAATGATTTAATTTGATTATTTGATTTGGTGAATAATTTTATTAATTAATATTAAATGAAATTTTAGTAAAAAGGAAAATCAGATTTTTTTTTTTTATGAAATTATTTTTTTATTAACTATATTTAATCTAATTTGACTAAGTCTTGCCTAAAAGTCCTTTTTCTTCGGAAAACTACCTCACATCCTCTTTCTTTCACGTTTATTCCCTCTCTTCAAAACACTCTATCACAATTTCACTCTCTTTCTGGTTACAAAAAGAAACCAAACAAAAACCACAATTTCTTCAACACAGGAAGAACTAACAAAAACTACCAAGACAAGATATATTTGAGAACGTAAAGCAAAAAAGGTAATTTCTCGTCGGATAAAGGTGGGACGTTTGTTTATTGGTGGATATTGGCAGCCCTTTGGATGTGTTGAAAGATAAAACCAAGAATTTTTTCTTCCTCTTGGTCCCTTTTGCCCTAGACACCCTTAATCTCACATGAATCCTACTCCGAAAACTAGGGCCGTTCCCCATTACAGTTTCCCTTCACTAGCTCCATGGATCTTAGGTTGGTATTAAGCTGGTAGATTGGCGTGTAATGTTATGTTTTTTGATGACTATGTTCATGAAACTGTTTTTGGAATTGTATGACTGGATATATTATGTCTTTGAAATTATGTGAAAAATTATGTGTTGTGAAATGTGTAAAGCGGTGACATTACTTCGGTTTGTGAAGTTTCCAAAATGACATGTTTTATGGTTTTATTTAACGTGCACAAACTTGTATACATTCGTTGATGTTCCTATGAGGTATAATGGGGCTGAGTTGAGTGGAAAACTCTAAATAAATGTAACTATGAAACTTACACCTACCAACGTATAACTGTTCCAATTTCCTAAGAACTGACGTGTAATTTTTGATAAAAATTGAGCTGACAAACGTACCCAATTTCCAGGCACCTTGTAGGCTGGTTTTCGCCAAGCAAAGTTGTACAATATGCAATGTACAATGAATGTACACTAGTAGGTCACTAAGGATTGAACCCTAGACCTCACCATGTTTAAATCCCTCAAATGTAAGTATGGAGTGGGGTTTAATGGGACATCGAAATTGGGTGCCCTAGACGATTCCTCATATTTAAAAATAAAGATAATAAGTGAGAGGAGTGGGATTCAAACCCACCACCTCTCGTTCTGACATGAGAACAAGGAGAAAGTTAAAAAAAAGGAAGAGTGGGATTCGATCCCACGACCTCTAGGTCGAATGAGGGGACAAGGAGAAAATAACAAAAATAATGAGATGAGAGGAGTGGGATTCGAACCTAGATCCTCTCGGCCATCACAAAAGGAGTTAAGGAAAAAGAAAAATAAAGAAACATACTTGTGGGGGTTCAATCTTGGGTCCCCTAATGCCTAAACGTTAAAGGTAAAGTGAGGAAAAGGAAAAAAGCAGGAAAAGCAATGTTAATGAGGGGATTCGAAATCGGGTCCCTAAGCCGAGGGCTAAGATTTGGAAAAGGGGAAAGTAAATAAAAACATAAGTGTTATCCTAGGGATTCTAAATCAGGTTCCCTTGCCCAATTCAGTATTGACACATAAGTCGTACGTGAATAAATGCTCAAAAGCATGCTTCCTACGTAGATCGAAATCGAGATATTTGCATAAATACAAGATGAATAAGTCTTTTATCACATAATCTTAGGAAGATATGAATCATTTAAACGAACTATGAATGAATCCGCATGTCTTGTATGTATAGACTCATAAGTCTAGCATACGTTTAAGAGTAAGTGAACTTAAGATGTATGTGATGGAATGATGTAACACTAAAAGAGTTTCGTAAGAGTGTGAAACACACTAAAGGGCCAAGTGCATTGGCATATGATGAAATGAACATTCACGTAAAAGGGGTGAGTAATTATGAAGACCAAATGTGCTAAACCTAATGAATGTAATGAGAAATATGATAAGAGGTTAACATGAAATATTAGAGCAATCTCAAATGAGCCTATGTAAATGTTACCAAAATATACTCACCTATGAGAGTGTAAAGTTAATGAAGAGACCAGTCTCTATGAACACTCTGATGAATGTATTGAAGTTAATGCATACTTAATACAAATGATGAGATGAGAAATCATCTAATGAGATATGATGTCCTCATTCTACAAGCCATCTTCCATGATGTATGAGTTGAATGTAATGGAACTTTATACTGAGCACTGATAGGCTAGCTGTGAGTGGTGATGCCTTCCTTCAAAAAGGGACGAGGTTGACGTAAATCTCATGAGATGAGAATGTCCATCATGACGGGTATGGGTCTCCTTATTTCTCCTAGTCTTTGAACCTATACTGCCAATATAGGGATCTGGCAGGGTTTGACTTCCTATATACGCTAGCATGTTTGGGTCACTTTGGCTGGTGATTCCACCACTTTTCGGTGTGAGGCAGACACTGGATTTCATGATGCTCACATGATCTATGTCGGTTAAGGTTAAAGTTCCCAAAAAAAGAATGAGGCCAGCCTCAATGAATGCACATAATGAAATGAACGATACCAAAGGTGTTAGGATAGGATAATGAAGAGGTGAGCTAGACTTAAGTAATGACACTAGGTTATTCTTGGTCATTGCACAGCGAACCCGATGAGAGTCTTAAACTATATCCTAGGTATGATTTGTGTTTGCACTAGTATATGAAAGAACGAAAAATGAAGTATGTATGGATGTATGAAGCAGACTATGTGTTTTCTAAAGAAGGCTCCCTAGTTGAGGTCCCATGTGGTGAGCCCTCATTTTGGGAAGTCCTAATGTCAAGTCCATGATTCCAAGGTCTCATGGCATAAGGAAGAATGATATGAACTATGTCATATGATATGTGCAATATGTTATGTGCTTTTTGCAAAATAATAAGTATGATAATGCATGTTACTCTCATAACATGACTTTAGTAGTCCGAGTTGGCAAGTCCACTAACTTAACTTTCCATAATTCATATCGATAGGAGAGAGATATTGGTACACATTCATGTCCTTGGTGCGTGCTTTCATATACCCATACTTAGTATAAGTATGTACTAATCCCATACAATTCTATACTTTTAGGTGCAGGCACACGCGGACGCTAGAGCTTATGATACGACGCTGCAGCTATCCGGAAGTAGAGTATTCATCCAGACTTTGTATGCCCTCATGCTTTTGAGGATGTCTGCTGTTATAATCTAGCTTAGATGTAGGTTTTAGGAAGTAAAGTATGTTCCACTAGCATTTCTTTCCCATATTATTTCATACATTGTATTAGTGTCATTTTGGCACGTTTACATATAATGCAGTATTGAACTATTTCTTTCATTTGATGATCTTAATATTATATGGTCGATTGTGAACGCCTATGATGTTAAGTAGAATATGTTTTATATGAAATAAGTAAACAAAAATTTCAAATTTTCTGCTAAAATTAACCTTGATGAAGTAAGGATGACGTAAGTAAGCTTGTCTGCGACCTCTGAGAGGTCAACGATGCCGGTCTCTTCTGGGGTCTAGACTCCGGTCCTGAAAAAGTTGGTATATGAGCCATAGGTTAATTTCCGAGGATAATAAGTTCACATCAACTACATTTAGTAGTTTCTAAGTCATGGTAGTGAAGTGCACCACTATCCGAAATTAGAGACTGCATGATGCGTAGGAAAAATTCACTTCTTTTAATCTTATTGTGCCTCTTGCTAATTTCTAATTTCTTGGTGTTATGAGCGTGTCTAACATCAATTCTTATTTCTTTTGAGAAAATGAACACTATATAGAACGCTGGTCAGGGGAGAGGAGGAGCAGCTGCTGGGGGTAACCATGTTCCACCCCTTTAAAGGAGTGGCCATGCCAGTTAACCCAGCTGGGTTGACTGATGCGGAGGTGCGGACCACTATGGATCAGATAGCTCAAGCAATAACTATGCAGGCCTAGGCTATGACGGCCTAGGCCAACAGACAGGATGTTCAGCGGGAGAACCCACTCATACGTAGCATGGCAGACAGACTACAATATTTTACTAGGATGAATCCTCCGATTTTCACAATGTCCAAGACATCAGAGGATCCCCAGGAGTTTATGGATGAGGTACATAAGATCTTGGTGTCCATGGGGCCCACAGATACTGAGAAGGCTGAGTTGGTTTCCTATCATCTCAAGGATGTTGTACAGTCTTAGTGCAAGATGTGGTTGTATAGCCGAGCTTTGGAAAGAGTTCCGGACACGTGGGAGCTATTTAAGAAAGCCTTTCTACATAGATTCTTCCCCTAAGAGATGAGGGAAGCTAAGGTTGAGGATTTTATCAACCTTAAATAGGGATCGATAACAGTTAGGACTATTCTTTGAAGATTGTGAAATATCCAGGTATGACACTTCCCTTGTATCTAACAGCAAGGATGAGATGAGTAAGTTCCTCAAAGGAATCACAGGGGATCTGGAGAAAGAGTGTCAGAGTGCGATGATCCATGATAAAATGGACCTCTCCAGGTTGATTGTGCATGTCCAGCAGGTAGAGGACAGCCGGAAGAAGAGGGGCGTCCGTGATGATGGGATGCCTAAACCTTCTGATTAGGCAGATCCTAGTAATGGTGGCAATAGGATCAACTTCGGCGTCTGTGAGCAGCCCAGATTCAAAAGGGGGAATCAGAGTTTGGGGAACTTTAACTTTAAGAGGAGTGCAGCACCTAGAGGAGGCAGACCCGAGCCCAAGAAGGGCAATGGAGGTGAATGGAACATCAAAGTAAGGACTGTGCCAAGTGTGGACGTGCTCAAAGTGGAGAGTGCAGACAGGGCACTATTGCCTTCTTCAGTTGCAAAAAGAACGGGCACATGGTCAAGGACTGCCCACAGAACAAGAGTCAGGCTGGAGGTAATTTTAAGCCTAGGCCTAATTCAGAGATTGAAGCAGCAGCCGATCCTCCTAAGAGTAACAAGTTCTACTCCCTGAAGGGCAGGGAGAAGCAGGAGAAGTCCGTTGATGTGGTCACAAGTATGCTTCAAGTATTCTAATCTTCTGTTTATGCCTTACTTGATCAAGGGTCTACACTTTCCTTTCTAACTCCTTTGCTTGCTCTCACTTTTGAGGTATTGCCTGAAGTTTTGCATGATCCTATAGTGGTTAGTACACCTTCAGGAGATAATGTAAGAACTGATAGAGTATACAAGGATTGCCCAATAGTTGTATGTTGTAAGACTATGTGTGCAAACTTTGTTGAGTTACAAAGTTTTGATGATTTTGAAGTTATTTTTGGCATGGAATGGCTTCATAGTTGTTATGCTTGTATGGATTGTCGTACTGGGGTTGTGAGATTTCGTTTCCCTAATGAAGTAGAGCTGGTCTGGGAGGGGTACAATTCAATTCTTCCTCATCCCTTGATCTCGAACCTTAAGGCCAATAAAATGATGTCCAAAGGATTATTGTGTCATCTTGTGAGTGTTAATGATTTAGATCATGACATTCCTTCCATAAACTCAGTGCCTGTAGTGAATGAGTTCCCAGATGTGTTTCCTGATGATTTACCTAGAGATCCTCCCCCTCGAGAGATTTGACTTTGGTATCAACTTAGAACACAATACTAAACTGATTTCGATTCCTCTTTACAGAAAGGCTCCAGCTGAACTCAAAGTGTTGAAGCTACAGTTAAAAGATCTCATTGATAAGGGTTTCATTTAGTCGAGCATATCCCCTTGGGGCATCCAGTGTTGTTTGTGAAAAAGAAGGATGGAACCCTTAGAATGTGTATCAATTATCGGCAGCTCAACAAAGTCTATATAAAGAATAAATATCCACTTCCCATAATAGATGACTTGTACGACCAACTCCAAGGGTCTAGTTTCTTCTCAAAGATTGATCTCCATTTAGGATACCATCAGCTTAGGAGTAGAAATGAAGATATTCCAAAGACAGCCTTTCGTACCTATTATGGCCATTACGAGTTTCTAATTATGTCATTTGGTCTCACTAATGCACCTGCTCTTTTATAGATCTCATGAACAGAGTCTTCAGTGAATACCTTGACTCTTTTGTCATAGTATTCATTGATGACATTCTCATCTACTCTAAGACAAAGGAAGATCATGAACAGCATTTGAGACTAACCTTGCATACTTAGACAACATCAGTAGTATGCCAAATTCAGCAAGTGTGAATTCTGGCATAGATCAGTGACCTTCCTGGGTCATGTTGTGTCCGACAAAGGTGTGAAGGTAGAACCCCAGAAGTGTGAGGCTGTGAAGAACTAGCCAAAACCTCTTACTCCCACAGATATATGTAGCTTCTTCGGATTGGATGGTTATTATCGCAGGTTCGTGGAGGGTTTTTCTTCCATTGCTTCCCCACTCACAGCTTTGACGAATAAGAAAGTCAAGTTTGAATGGGCGGAGACTTGTGAGAAGATTTTCCAAGAGCTCAAGGACAGACTCACTTCAGCCCTGATGCTTACTTTACCTAAATGTGGTGAGAATTACACTATTTATTGTGATGCATCTAGGGTTTGTTTGGGTTGTGTTCTTATGCAGGGTGGTAAGGTGATAGCTTATGCGTCCAGACAGCTCAAGGTTCATGAAAAGAATTATCCCAGTCATGACCTGGATTTGGCAGCTGTGGTGTTTTCACTGAAACTGTGGAGGCACTACTTGTATGGACTGCATGTGGATGTGTTCACAGACCACAAAAGCCTCCAGTACATGTTCACACAGAGGGAGTTGAATCTACGTCAGCGGACTTGTATGTCCACTACCATCCAGGTAAGGCTAATGTTTTGCTGATTCTTTGAGCAGGATTAGCATGGGAAGTATAATCCACATTGAGGATGAGAAGAATCAGTTGGTGAAAGATATACATAGACTGGTTAGACTGGGTGTTTGGTTAGTTGACTCTACTAGTGGGGGTGTTTCAGTTCATCCTAGTTCTGAATCATCCTTAGTAGTTGAAGTCAAGAAGGGTCAGCATCTTGATCATGTGTTGATGGAGCTGAAAGACGCAGTGCTGGTTAAGATTAATGAGTCTTTTGCTTTGGGAGGTGACGAAATACTTATGTACCAGGACAGGCTGTGTGTACCAGATGTGGATGATTTGTGCACCAAGATTCTTGTAGAGGCCCATGATTCCAGATATTCCATACATCCAGGTTCCACCAAGATGTATCATGATCTTAAACAGATCTATTGGTGGGATGGCATGAAGAACGACATTGCTGAATATATGGCCAAGTGTCCTAATTGTCAGCAGGTGAAGGAAGAACAACTTAAGCCTGGTGGTCTTACTCAGATTATCGAGGTTCGGACGTGGAAGTGGAAGGACATTAATAAGGACTTCGTGGTTGGTCTTGAAAAGACTAGGAGACGGCACGACTCCATATGGGTTATTGTGGACAAGATGAATAAGTCTTCCCACTTTATCCTTGCGAAGTCGACTTAAAGAGGCCGAGGATTTATGCGAGACTCCTACATGGATGGAGTGTGGATGGCATTGGATTCCTTTGTCTATCATTCTCAGATAGGAGGAGCTCAGTTCACTTACATTTCTGGAGATCCTTTCCTTCCAGAAAGAGTTTAATGCCGCAGATAAAGCTTAGTACTTTCTTTCATCCCTCAGAC
Source organism: Solanum habrochaites (assembly GCA_027704765.1). Taxonomy (NCBI): domain Eukaryota; kingdom Viridiplantae; phylum Streptophyta; class Magnoliopsida; order Solanales; family Solanaceae; genus Solanum; species Solanum habrochaites. The sequence goes on along the minus strand of JAKWJA010002489.1, from coordinate 48,336,046 downwards.
TATGGGAATAGAGCGAACCATTCAAATATTATGAGACATTTTGAGAGTGTGCGTGAATTGACTCAAATGTAGATGGAATGACCGTCTTTCTTTATTAAGTTCTCGAAATAACATATACTCACTCCAGCATTGGGATGGCGGGCACCGTTTGAGGAACATATGGTAGGAACTGTATGTCCTTCAATTTGGTGGTTCCGAGGTTGGGGGTCGATCACTTTTGGGTCCAAAGATCATTCAATATGCCTTAGAGAAGGTCAGGGTGAATTAGGGACAGGTTGGCGCTACTCTTACAATCGTAGAATCTTATGCAGGCAATAGAAAAGGACCCTTAGAGTTTGATGTTGGTGACCAGGTCTATTTGAAGATATCACCTATGAAAGGGGTGATGAGGTTTGGCAGGAAGGGGAAGTTGAGTTCGAGGTATGTTGGTCCATATGAGATCCTACAGTGTGTGGGCAAGGTGTCCTATGAGTTGGCATTGCCTGCGGATCTAGCTTGTGTTCATATAGTTTTTGATGTCTCTATGTTAAAGAAGTGCCTAGGCGATCCAGCATCAATTCTTTCTATTGAAGGTTTGGGGGTTGATGAAGACTTGTCATATGAGGAGGTACTTGTTCAGATTTAGACAGAAAGATCAAGCGGATGAGGAACAAGAAGATTCCCATAATGAAGGTATTGTGGAGAAATCATCTTGTTGAGGGTTCTACGTGGGAGGCCGAGGCCTATATGACATCCTGCTACCCTCATCTATTCAGCTATTGAGGTTAGACTTCCTACTAATAAGTCTAAGTTTCCTTATCTCCTCAGTTCTTGGTTGTTGTTGCTTGATTGTGTATAATACCTACGTTATAATATGACTGGCGTTGTGCTAGATTATAAGAAGTATCATTCGGGGACGAATGTTCATAAGGGGAGGATAATGTAACAACCCAAAAAATGGCTATGTTAAGTAATGCTTAATGTGTCTAGAATGCCTACGATTAGACCGGGTTCACATGGATTGATGCGCATACAACAAGACGTCTGAACCCTTGAAACAACCAAGACAACAAACTTGGTGAGTTAGTTGAGCTAGGAAAAGTTGGGTCCAGCCATGTAGGGCACCTGAATATGAAGATCTACCCCAATAACTCTTAACCGGACTTAAAAAGGGATAATCATATGTTTGGAGGATCTAGGGGTAAAATGGTATTTTTCTAGGATAAGAGTAGCATCGCTATTAACCCTAAATATTTAATTAATATGGTGAGGGAAATGTGGAAGAAAGGGCCGAAATTGGCTTTGAGCGAAATGGGGCTTACTCCACCTGTGTTCGAACCTAGGTAGAGCATGATTTAATTTGATTATTCAATTGGTGAATTATTTAATTATTAATATTGAAATGAATGATTTAGGAAAAAGTAACATTAGATTTTTTCTTATTAATTCTTATTTATAACTATTATTTAACTCTATTTGACTAAGTCTTCCCTAAAAGTCCTGTTCTACTAAAGGGGAACACTAACCCTACCTCACGTCTCCTCTTCACGTTTGTCTCCCTCTCTTCAAACAACTCTCCTCACTTTTCACACAGAAAACAAAAACAAAACCAAAATTTCTTCACACTTGAAGAACTCGCAAAAAACTACAAACGATAAGATAATTTGAGAACGTAAGCAAAAAGGTAATTTTTCGTCGCGTAAGGTGGGACGTTGGTTTATTGGTGGATTTGGCAACACTTTGAAGGTTTTGAAAGATAAAACCAGGTATGGTTTCTTCCTCTTGGTCCTTTTCTCAAGACACCCTTAAGTCAGATGAATCTATTCCAAAAACTAGGGTTGTTCCCCATTAAATGTTCCCTGTCACTAGATCCCAATGATCTTAGGTTGGTATGTATGCTGGTAGATTAGGCATGTAATGTGATGTTTGTGATGAATATGTTCATGAAACTGTGTTTGGAATTGTAGGACTATACTTTTCTGTCTTCCGAAATTATAAGAAAAATGATGTGTGTGCAATGTGGTCTCCGTGACATATATTTTCGGCTTAAATTCGAATTGACACGTTTTTATGGTTTGTATTTAACGTTCACAAACTTGTATAAAAACTCGTGATGTTCATATGAGGTATAATGTGCCTGATTTGAGTGGAAAAAACTTTAGCTAATGTAACTATGAAACTACACCTAACTTCTTTCCTCTGTTGACTAAATGATCACGAAATGACCTAAGATAACGTATGATTGTTGATAAAAATGTGACCTTTTCTCCCTTGGTTCAAAACGTGACCAATCTTCGTTCCTTAGGTGTTGCTTCTCTCCTGATCGCCGACCTCGTATGGATTTGTTGTATGGGATTTTGAGTTGCTGATTTTCGATCAGCCAAGCAAAGTTCTTAAAATTGGCTGTTTTTTTTGTTTCAGGGACCTCTCTCCGTCCTTTTGTCACAATAAGCTTAGCGCCCATTGCTCTCTTGCTGTAAATTAATTGAGTGTCCAGCTCTAAGCCTCTGCTGTCTTCCCGCTTGACACTGAGATCTCACCAGGTGAAATCACTAAAAATTATAAGTAAGGAGATGGGGTTGAGGGGGAATCAAAATTGGGGTGTGCCTTAGATGATTCTCATACTGAAAATAAAAATAAATAATGGAGGAGTGGATTTGAACCCACCCCTCTCGGTCAAGACATGAGATAAGAAATGTTAAAACAATTAATTAAAAAATGGGAAAGTGGGATTCTATCCCACGACCTTTCGGTCGAATGAGGATACACGGAGAAGACTAAAATAATGCGATGAGAGGAGTGGGGGGGTGATAATGCCCCATATCCTCTCAGCCAACACAAAAGAGTTAAGGATAAAGAAAATAAAGAAAATTTGCTTATGGGGTTCGATCTCTGGGTCCCTAATCCTAAGACGTTTAAAGGTGAACTGTGGGAAAGGAAACATGAAGGTCAAAACATGTTTAGTGAGTGTGATTCGAAATCATGTCCCCAACCGAGGGTGAAGATCAGAAAAAGGGAAAATAAATAAAACGTACGTGTCATCCAAGGGATTCAAATTGGGTTGCCTTGCCCAATTCCATATGACACATAATGTCGGTACGTGAATAAATGTTTCAAAAGAATGCTTTCTATATAGTTCGGAATTTAATCTTGGCATACTACAGATGCATAAGTTATGTAATCACATAATCTTAGGAAGATATAATCCCTTAAGCACGAACTATGAATGAAGCTCCTGGCTTGTATGTGAAACTCATAATCCTATCTAGCATACATTATAAATAAGTGACCTAATATGTAATGTGAAATTTGAAATTAGTAACGCAAAAGGGTTAAGTAAGAAAGTGTGAAACACCTAAAATGACAAGTGCAATGGCATATGAAGAAATGCACATCCACTTAAAAGGGGTGACTAAGTATGAAGAGCAAATGCTAAAGCTTAATGAATGTGTGACAACATGATAGGGCTTAACGTGAAAGATGAGAGCAATCTCAAATGAGCCTAATTAAATGTTACCAAAACGTACTCACCTATGAGAGTGTAAAGTTAATGAATAGACTCGTCTCAATGAACACTTACAGAAAGTATTGCAGTTTTATGCATACTTAATCAAAGGATGAGATGAGAAATCATCTAATGCACTATGATGCCTCTTGCTAGAAGCAAACCCATGATGTAGAGTTGATGTAATTGAACTTATCTGAGCATCGATAGGCTAGCTATGAGTGTGATGCCTTCCTAGCGGGAAGGGCGGAGGTTCCATAAATCCCTCATGATATGAGATGTCATCATGACGGGCATGGTCTCCTTATAGTCCTAGTCTTTGAAACCTTACTTCCATATGAGATCTGAGAGGTTTGACTTTCCCCTTTATATACGCTAGCATTTTGGTCACTTTGGCTGATGATTCGACCCTCCACCACATTTCGTGTGAGGCAGACACTGGATTTCATGATGCCACAATGATCTAAGCCCGATAGCAAGGTTAAAGTTCCCAAAAAAAAGAAATGAGGCCAAGCCTCAATTGACTGCACATAATGAATGAACGTAGGTGACTCACTTACAGTAATGACCCTAGATTATTCTTGGTTTTGCACAGCTAACCCGATTTTCAGTCTTACACTACATCCTAGGTATGTGACTGGTGGTTGGCCTAGTAAAATAATGAAAGAATCAGATTGAAGTACGTATGAATTAATGAAGCATATCTCTGTGTTTGCGAAAGAAGCTCCCTAGTTGAGGTCCGCATGTGTTGATCCCTCATTTTGGGAATGCCTTGATGTTCAAGGTCCCATGATTCCAAGTCTCACATGGCATAAGAAAGAAATGATATGTAAACTATGTTTATATGATATGTGTTATATGTCTTGATGCTTTAAATTATATTAACCCATGTAATTCATAACCCTAGTTTTGAACTACTTTTAGTTGACGTGATATTGTCTTAATGCTTATGAATTCTAGTGTAGTTTTCTAATGGGCTATTACTATCTAATAATTATTCAATTGATTTAATAGGAGTCTTAGATTGATAACATAAATACAAAAATAACATAAATAAATAAATAAATACATAACTATATATATAAATATCTTATCTTATAACGTATATATAATATTATATCTATACTCTATATATAATATATATCTTGAATCGACCTAGATTCATTGAATATTATGGTTTTTCTATTCAATTGATGATCATTGCCATGGGTAAGACTTTGGTATTGAATTGGATCATTATCATCTAAGGGATTGAAGTGGATAATGGAATTGGTGGTAACCCTTCCCTATTCCTATTTTTATTTTATTTATTGTAGCCTCTTGAATTATGTTGTGATGGTATGGTCCAACTTTATGTGTGGTGGTGCAAATGTGAATGATGTGGCCTTGTCGCGCGTTACTTTATGTATTCTAAATCAATCGCCTTGTCGGAAACTACTTGAATTAATTGTGAGAATTTGTATATTATTATGTTAAAGTATGATCATCTCTATCTACATGTTAATAATGTTAAAGTATGTGTTCTTCTATTGATGTTGTTAGGAGATCATTGTTAGACTATGAATATGTCTTTATGTTGGCTTTATGAGTCTATGATGGTTATCTTGATAATTTTATAGTAGTGTATAGGATGACTTATATTTTATAATTTTTATTCCTATGTGCTTCTAGAATGATCTGATATGTGATAAAGGTTGAAGTCATTAGTTGTCTGTGTGGTAGACTGGGTTTCCCCTTTACTTGATATATGTGTGTAATGTGGAATATGGAGATGTCTTTATTAGGATATAAAGACTCTGGTCTTGTATTATGATGACATGTGAAACTTTAATGATGCTAAGAAGGTCCTTTGTGTGAAACCTTTAACCTAGTGGTAAGGTTTGACCCTTGTAGTCGAAAGTCGTAATGGTATCCTTCTTGTATGAATAATGGACTTAAGGTTGGTTTGCAGGAGCGGCATCATATCATCCTTAGGAAAGTCAATAAGCTATCCTCTTCGCCATTGTAAGGAAGCCCTATGGGACCTCTTTGGTAGGGTGAATGTGATTGGGTTATGAACTAGATATGGAACCCCTTCGTATCATCCTTTAATTTAAATTACTCTATGAGAACAAAGTCTAGCACCGAGTGAGTATGGTAATGGAAGCAGCTCTAGTTAAGAATAAGGCTAGAGTTAAAGTAAACCCTTCATATTCCTTAACCATGTACCTACATGGGATGTGTCCAAGTTCTACCATTGGAAAGTAGAACACCTTTATCGGAGTAGGTTACAACTCCGGATTCCATATTTTGCTACCATGGTCTATGTCGGTTATTGCTTATTCTCATCATATGTAATACCTATTAGTATTGGAGAAGTTCTATGAAGTTTAGGTGGTGGTATGGGACTTTATCTAGACATAGCACAATAGGCTTTGAAGATGTTAGTGAGAGTCCCTAGGTCTTCTCCAAGACCATTACTTAAATGTCCTTTATGAGATGAATGTCTCTTAAATGAACTAATGAATTTTATGAATTAAGTTATAAAGCATGTTAAATGAATAAGTACTTATCTAGAGTTGTTAAGAGTTGTCTAGTTAATGTGTGAAGGGGCATAAGAATGGTCACTTTATTTTTTCCTAGATAAATATTAACAACGACTCTAGTTAGGAAAGTTGGTTGATTAAGTAGACATGATCAAAACTTAGGTAGTCCCAAGGATTACTTAGGTAACCTTGAAGAGGTCAAGTATGGACATTCTCTTCTTGATTTACTTGTATAAGTCTTAAGATAGCTTTTAGTAAAAAGATTGATGCTAAAAAGTATCAATGTGAAGTTGAGGACCTTCACAGTAATAGTGACCCTAGGTCACTATATGCCAGTTTAAAACATTTGATAAATGCTTAGAGTGTTATTTATGTTGTTCCTAAGGTGTTAAATTGTTGTTCTTATTGCTATTACTATGATGTTGTAATCAAAAAGAACATATTTCCATGTAAATGTCCGTTACCATGATTTTTATGCATTATGTCATACTTAGTACATGTGGTTGTACTAATTCCATGTTTTTATCTATATCTGACGTGATTCATAGGTGAATGTGCTATTATAGGCAAAAAGATCTATATCTTGGATTACAGGATCGTTCAAGCAAGTTGAAGTATATCGTCACTTGACTCGAGGGCATAGATGACATTAGAGTTTCTTTATATTAAACTATTATATTAGACATAGAGTATTATATTTCGATTGTATAGGCCGTGTCCCAAGTATATTTGTGAGTCTTAATTCGATGATATGAGACTTAGTTCCTTTGATTTAATATGAAAATATTGAAAGACTATTAGAATATTTTGTGAAAATTTGTAAATCCGACACTACTTTTTCATATAGGTTTTGCGATTGAATGAGTGGAAAGGGCTTGATGAGAACCTCCGAGAGGTCAAGTACGTGGCCACGACCTAAGAATCCCTAAATTTTAGGGTATAGGTGTGGGTCGTTGATATGACATTTTGATATTCCTAACCATTACCTTAAGTGATGATCTCAGTCAACTTCAAAATTATTCTTACCCCTTGGAGTGATCAAACAAAGTCATCAATCCAAGGGAGAGGCTACTTATTCTTCATAGTGACTTTATGAGTGCGATAATAAATTGCACATTCTAAGGGACTCACACTTTGTTTTCTTCACAAATGAATACCAGAGTACCCCAGTGGAAAATACTAGGTCGAATGAAGTCTTTCTCTAGTTAAGTCTTGAGTGAGCCTTCAACTCTTTCAATTCGACCGGAAAACCATCCGATATAAAGAGGAATTGAAATGGGGTTGGTTATCTGGTAAGCAAGGTCAAATACCAAAATAATTTCCCATTCGGGGGGGATTCCAGGAAATCAGTAGGAAAGACCTTCGGAAATTCCTTACTACGGGGTGACTCGAATGAGGATTTTTGGAGTCCAAATATTTGACTCTTACAATGTGGTATTGATAAACATCTTTTTGAGATCATAAAAGCCTTAAGACAAAGCAGATGCAAGGACCTCTATGAATAAAACATTCCCCCCTTTCCACTCTAAAACGATTTCATTTGGAAATTGAACTGACAATTCTTGTTCTACAATCAATGGAAAGAAAAACAATCATGCAACTCCATCCCAAAATGAATCAAAATCAACCATATGAGTTCTACTAATTCAATCATAAACTAACTATATTGGGCAATTTTGTAGACATTTCTATAGATCTTTTTGCAAACACCGTTATCACCTACCGGAAGTAGTTACCATAAAAGGATCATTTAGGACGTCGGGGAAAAATATCAAAAAAAAAAAAAACTTCCTGTAGCTACCAAAGGAGTAAAAACAAAAAGATAATGTATCACCCTGATCAAACTAAAGCATTATACATTAAACCAAAGAGACTTTGAACATAACGGTCAACAAATCGGGAGGGAAATCTCTTGGTCCCCTTCAGAGGAGGAGAATAGAAGCGATTCTTCTTTGGAGCATCCACAATAGAACCACTAGCTTGATATTGCTCGATATTGTCGTCTGCCCCTTTTAATTAGGGAAATCATAAACATTATGGGCACTCCTTGCCAACACACAAAGAAAAGTCCGTTCCCAACAAGGCCAATCACCATAATGCTTCTTGCCAACTTTTCCACAAGTTGTCTTCTGCTTGGTTAGCTAGCAACCTATTCCCTTTTGAGACTTAGGGTTAGAGGCCCTCCTATCCTATTGTCAAGAGCTTGGGAAATTTGAAGGAAACTTGATTAGAAAACCTTTTCTGAACCTGTATTTTCTGGAATGTCCAGCTTAACTCTTTTAAAGAAACCACCCTTCATAAGCTTGGGCCCTCTTCCCTCCCTACTCTTCTCCTTAGACTTAATTTCTTCCATCTGGTGAGCATGAACCTGAGACGAAAAAAGATTTCTTATGATCATGACCATATTCGAAGACATTCTAACCAAGTCTTCGTAAATACCCTGTAGGAAAAAACCACTCATCTCATCCCTTGGGTTAGACACAAAGGATGGAGCATACTTGGACAATTTAGTGAATTTCAAAGAATACTCAAGTACACCCATACCTCCTTGACGAAGGTTGATGAATTCTTCCACTTTAGCTTCCATCAACTCTCTAGGAAAGAATCGATCAAGGAAATCCTTCTTGAAGATCTCCCAAGCCACTAGACCACCTCTTAGTGCCCTATTATCCCTCCATTGCACGTACGAAGTTTGGGCCACATCTTTGAGTTGATAGGCCGCCAACTCGGACTTCTCAATTCAGGTCACTCTAATAGCATAGAGAATCTTATAGACCTCATCGAGTAAATCTTGAGAGTCTTCACCCAATTTTGAACCGAAGAAATAGGTGGGTTCATTCGAGTAAAGTCTCTCAAACGAGAGCCCATATTGCAAGCATGTTGAGGCACTCGGGGACCAATCTACCTATTCATTTGACCCGTCATGGCTTGGACTTGAGTAGTGAAGGAACTGTCTTGAGAGGTCATGGATTGGACCAAATTAAGAAAAGCCTCCCTTATGTCACCATTTGTCATCGGTGGAAGAACAACCAGAACTTGATCACGCATAGCAACTTGTTCAAGTGGAGGCACTTGGTTGTCTTTTGCAGGAGCTTGGTTTTCATTAGCCCCCACGTTAGTAATGCCTTCTTTGGCCCTTCGTTCTGCTGCTCTTTGAATACTCATACCTATAACCACGATACAAGGTTTAGGTTAAAGCACATAACATGACTCTAGAGGCACGAACTACGGAACATAAAAGTAAGTGGGAGTTTCTAAGCACACATAGTGTCTCATTCTAAGGGGCGCCACGTCATAATAATAAATAAGCATCTACATAAACGTGGTTTTTTTTAATGCACACATACTTTTCTAGGGATATATCTAGCTTCTGATATAAAGTTTTTCACATTCGGGAGCACCCCAGACGCCAAACGGCATCGTCATTCCTCGAAGAGGACAAAGGACAGTCTCTTTAAGCGTTCAATCATTATATTCGAGGTTAAAAAATTACGAAAAATTAAAAACTTTTTCCTACACACATTTATGAGGTTTACTTAGACTCCGCTTACACCTAATATTTTCTATCGAGTATATATTAGAACCTTTGTATAGAGATTACATAGTTTCTAATTTTCTCACAACATATATATAATATACATTAACCATATCTTAAAAAAAGGATGTCTCAATCAAACCATCTAAACAATAGTATAACCTTTGGGATATCCCTACATCAATACAATAAAAGCCACATATAGGGCTAGACAATTCATGTACTGTCAAATTAAAAAGAGATGAACAAAGTGTCTTTAAGACTAATCAACATCCAACGCTAAAAAGTTGTATTGCACTCGAAGTGGTGAGGACCTACCCAACTTGAAGAATGAGATTCCAAGCCTTGTTCAAATGGTCACAATCTCCTCAACGGCCGAAATTTAAAATGTTGGGGAAAAGGGAGAAATGGGGTTAGAACATCACTTGTACTAAATATAGGCTCACATGCACATACAACATAGAAATCATGCCCAAAAGGGACATTTATTTCAATGAATCCAAAGTCACAGTTGAAATACCTTATCCACATTCAAAGAACCAATAAAAGTCAATAAGCACATATTACCTTATGCACATTCAAAGAACCAATAAAAGTCAATAAGCACATATTACTTAAGTGAAGACCCTGTACATCACAAGACTAACAATACCAAGTCTAGTCAAGTCAACATTCATATCAATATAATTGAGCACATAATCAAGACAACTCTTTCAATCTAGCTATAATATATTAACACGCGGCATTGTTGAATAAGAGTCGATAATATTCATAAACATAGCACTATTTAATCATGACCTTCATTAAGTCAACTAGTTTGCCAATGGCTAATTAAAGCCCCATGACCTTACTCAACCAAGTAAACCCAACAAGAACTATAAGAAATGCCTAACTTTACATACCATATCATTAAGAGTTAACATCATCATGCTTTATCAATAGTGACCAACCACATGTTCATAAATGAAACCCATATAACATAGTGTCATTAATATGTAAGATCATCATATACACATCATATACAATTATGAGCTCATAAGAACATGTTTCCAAGACTTCTTTCAAGTATAACTAGTGCAATGCTTAGGTAGAGTCCCATACCCCTACCTACACTAAGTCAAACCCCTTAGGTCATCCTATTTAGAGTTAACCTTATTACTTTATTTTACTTTTGGGAACATCTTGCCTTAACCAACATAGACCACATGAGCTAATGTGGAATCCAGTGTCATGCAATCTTACACCGAAAGAAGGTGGATTACTTGCCAAGATAGTACCAAAACATTAAAATAGCATCTATGTGGATACACTAGCTAGTATTCCTATCATGGCCACATATTTTAAGAACTAGGAGATGTTGGGGACCCCATATGAAATGCCAATATAGTCTCCAATCTCAAGATTACACAGTGAAACCCTTACCTTTCCTATGTGGGAAGGGACACTCCTCATCTAGTTCACTCGGTGCTAGCTTAGCGACTCTTTTGAACTGTTATTTTATGAAAAAAAATCATAATTTAGTTTTTAGGTCATACGAATCTACCCTTAATAGTCAGTAGTCATAACTAAAGAGAATTGCATGAGTATTGTCTTTTAAATTCAATTACACATGTGAGATTAGCATATTTACATACCCATATCATAATAAGGCCACTAGTCAAAGCATCACAACCTTATTCATTACATCTTAGCCAACAAATCACAACGCCAAAAATCAAATAAATTTCAATTTTAACCATCATACCCACCCGAAATAATCATCGTAGGGTTATACTCTTAATATTAACTTCATTTCACTCAAACACAAGTTAATCAATAATTTAAGTTAAGGGTTAGGATCATAAAGATTTACCCAATCCCTTTCACAAGACCATAATCCAATATTTTATAATCAAACCATCCAATCAACCCAACATGTGTTTTGTTATATACACATTTCAATAGTAATTAACACCTTCTTAAACTAAGGCCCATTGCATCAATATTATCCAAATTGAACTTCAATTCATAACCTAGGTTAGGGTAATAGTATTCATCATGAATTCTTCAAGAAATAGATTCAATCCCAAAAATACAATACCCTATGCAGTCCATGAATGAATTAGAATAGATAAAATGAACCTAATAATCAATACATTCTTCAATTCTCATTAATTTATAAGCAAGATCCATGATTTGGAGGAATTGGGGAAAGGACATGATCTAAATGAAATTCCATTAATTAATATCAATTACTCAACAATCTACACTTAATTAGTCATAGGCAATCACAATTAATCATAATCAATCATCAATTTCAAGTTTAGAATAAAACCCATTAGTATAGAACAACCCTAAGAATTGGGTAATTTAGAAATCAACTTTAAAAGGACCTCCTGGGGAAAATGAATCCCAGGAGTGAAAGAACCCAACTAACGAAATTAATCACGAAATTGAAAGTGAATCATAGAGAAATTGGTCTTCTTCTTCAAACTTTCTCCTTCTTTAATGGACACTTAGGAGAGAGAAGAGAAGAGAGAGGACATGCGAGCTTTTGGGTTTTATTTAGAATTTGGTTCAGGTGAGTGAAAAATTACTGAAAACAGACCCTTAGGATATATATAATCACCCCCTAAATTACCCAAAAGACCCCTCACTTAATTGGGTCTTCTTGTGAAGTCAAAATTCTTTAAATACGATTAGTTTGATTTAGTGAGCCTCGTGTTCATGCATTGCGAGGCAACTTTTTGCCTACCACGTTTTGGCTGCGTAGGCTGCTTTGGCAGTCTGCTTTCCAATGTTAGGGTCCTCCTCAAGGACCCTTCGGGAGGTCTTGGGTGTCGTTTCTTGATATTTGGACCCTTTCTACTACATTCTACCAATTTAATGTCATTTTTACAAGTTTTGGACTTCATATGACCCTCCCATACCTTCACCAAATATAGGGACGTCATATAGATTAATTTAGCTAGTTTATGGACGTCAAGGTCTTTCTTTGACGCCTTGGCTCTAAAACTTTCTAAATGACTTTTATTCACTATTATTGATCTTAATTAAGTGTTACAACCCTTATACACTCATGTGAGACTCTATATTAGGATTTAGACTTTCGTAGTATTATAATTTGATATTATGCATAGTTTTTACTAAATTGTGTCTTTTCTCATGCATTGATGATTTTATAAACAGGAATAATACTTAGTACATGAGCTTTTTACTAGCCCATATTTCTTCCCTTTTTCTGCAACAGTGTAGGTTCCGGTCATTGAAGAGCTTCTAGGCAACTTTGAAAGAAGGCTTGGACTTTTCCTCCAAATTATTGGTGAGTCCTCCCGTTCGAGAACGGTGACATTTATTCTACCTTAGTAGTATTACTATTTTCTAAAGATAATGATTTCTTTCCTAATCTCGAAGACATTGTTGAAAGCCATATATGGCAATATGAATTTGTATAAGGGATATTCCCAAATGTTGTACTTCGTTTTTAGATGGTTTAATGTGAGACGATCATATTAGACTAAATCCTTACGCATTGGTTATGTTGATTAAACGAAAAGCATGTGTAAGCTTCATATGAGAGGATTCTAATTAAAGTCCATATATAATATGTGAGAGGTCTATGTACACCTCAATATGCAAAAAGTTTTAATTTTTCCGCATCTTTGACCTATGATATGCTATGACGAATGCTAAGGGCTAGTCTTAGTCCTCTTTGAGAAAGAAAATGCATGTTACGTCTAGGGGGTGGCTCCTACGATCGTGACAAATGCGATGTCAAAATATAAAAAAACAAAAAACCATGTCTTTTCTTTGTTGACCTTTCATGATGTTTGGAAAAAGTTTGCTATAAAAGTATAAAACCTAACTTCTAAGAAACAACGGGTTTGGTCAAGAATAGAATAATTTTTTTATTAGCTAAAAAACGTATTTCCATTAATGGGTCTATGATTATACTAATCATATGATAAGTAAGTACTTATTAATGGTGGTGATGGTTTGATAATAAGTGTTATTTAATTATAATTTAGTAAATACGAGTTTTATTATAGAAAAATTAAAGGTCCTCTATTAAACATTGTAATGTAAATGTTCGATACATATAAATCCTTAATAGAGTAATGACTTTCCATTCAGGATCAACATTTGAAATTGTTGCATTATTCAAACTTCATAAATAGGTTTATGATGGCGTAAAATCCAATTTTAACAAACAATATAATATACTATGATGAACGTTATATATAAACACATCAGGCATGAATCAGTTGAAATAAGATTGATGGTGGTTTAATAAAAAACACGAGTAAGAATTCCTTAGCTTACTTTATGGAAGTTCATGTCCTCATGATTTCAAAAATCATGTACAATGTCACAAGCTAAACTTAGGTCTGGATGGATCATATTGGTTGTATTAAATTAATTATAAAACTATTTTACATGAGTATGAAGGATACAACATTTTCCAACACGTTATTTAAAAATAGAAAAGTAATGCATGAGTCAAATAAGAGAAACTCTACTCTCAATTATGTAATGAAAACATAAAGTAAAAGTAAGTTTTTTTCAATAAATTAACATAAAAAATAAGGTCAAATTTTGGGAATTAAGCTTTAGTCATTTGCAAATGATCATAGTGGTAACCACCTTACCCTAAGACGCCAAATATTCAAACTATAACGATCCCACTATAGAGATCAAGTGGACCGCTATAGGTGGTCCTCTCAACTTAATAATGGTATCTCGGATAGTCCACTAACATTATAGTAATCCACCAATTCAAAGCAACTAGACCGTATGGCCTAAAATAATAGTGATCTTAAGGCTATTTAGAATCTAATCACCATAATTTATCTTATGATTTGAGCTATGTTCGATTATGTTCTATGTGTATTGGATATGCGTATTTGTATATTTTTTAATTGTGAATAGCCAATTTAATATGATAAGGTTTATTTTAAAGCCAAAACAAATAAGGAAAGACCCAAAAAATTGATTGACTGCAAAACAAAATTATCCATGACAAAAAAAATCAAATAGAAAGTACAAAAATATAATGACTTACCCTCTCATTATAATGATAAGACCAAATACCCTTGTATATATAGGTTCCTGCCTATTAGAAATTTTAAAGAATTGAAAAACAGAAGAGAGTTGCCAAATATTTGTTCAAGTTCTATATATAAGGCCTCCTAGGTTGCAAAGTCTCCTTCTCGATAACGCAAGGAGATTCGTTACGGAGGAGAAGAAGAGAAGGACATCGAAGATTGTGAGACTTTTCTAAATGACGGTGGTTGTTCCAACACAGGTAAAAACGGTTTATTCATGTTTCAGTCAATTTTCAATTGCGGTCTTAATCATAAACATAAATATTGACCATAGATCCCAAGCAAGATTATTTTCAAGACTTGGGGCTTATCCCCTAAGTTAAGTGAACATCCCATCTTCTAACGTGTACTTGTTCTATTATACAACGAGTTATCAATGCCTTATCTGGAGTAGCTATTGAACTTCGATTTCTATGCGGAACTAGTGAAAGTAGAATAGAATTAGGATTAAAGTGAACTACCCATAGATTAAGGTTGACATCAATGAAGTATTTAAACTTGATAGTCTAAGTGGGGGTATTGATTATAGAATGAAAAATTGACCATAGTGTTATATAAGTTTAAGTTAACGGATTATTAAGGCCTAAGAAATGTAATAAAAACAATTGAGGTGCTTTGCTTGACTGCCACTAAACTAGTAGGTCACAAGTAGGTGCAACACCTACTAAAACTCTTTTGACCATGTTATTGTGCCAAGTAAACCACCTATATACAGCCCAAGTTTAATAGAAAAATAAGGGAAAAATGGACAGCCAAGGCCAAATATTTCCAAGCCAACAAGAAATAATTTGAATAGAAAAGTAGGTGCATCACCTACTCAAATGTGTGGCTTGAAATTATAAAGCACCTGTTTAGCTGCAACGGAAGTTACAAGAAAAGTACAAAAACCGAAACCTAATCAAGGTCAAAAATCTGATACAACAATTCATTTTTCCTCTTAACAAATTTTAAAGCTTTAACTTTCATATATTTTCTCTTCTCTCCAGATAAGCAAGCCCAATTTTTTCACTTTGTTTCTACTATTTTTCAGCCTGGTTTATTCCAAAAGTAGGGTACACCATTGAATTAAGATTTGGGTAAACTCAATAGCCCGTTCCATGGGAAGGTTGTTTCGTGTAAATAACCATATCGGAAATAATTATGAAAGAAAACATTCAATTAAAAAAGATTATGAGATGGATACTGTTTTGATGAGTTGAAATATCTCGAGTTGGTTTGTAAGCTGTTAATATTATAGCCTTAATGATTAGTTGTTGTAGATGAAGACGATGACGTTAAAGGACATGTTGACACTTCAAAAGCTATACGAATTGGGAAATGATGTATGTAAGGCTATTCGATTTCCTATTTTCTTTGGCATGAATCCAAAAATTGCATTACAAAAAGTAAGCTTTCTAAGTGCCCTTGGTAGTGAATGATCCATAGTTACAGTTCCTACTCCATCGGGAATTAAAAGTGCGCACTCTAATATTGAGTTTTTACTAAATGTACAGGTAGTCTAACACAAAATGTTAGCAATGCAAGGTTAAAACTGTCTTCATCGTCAAAGTCCCCTGAACATATACTTCCCTTATATAAATAAAAGTGATCCTTGATGACATGGTTACATATGTTTATAGGTTGGATATACGATCTGCAATATCTGTCAACTGGCTTCAATGATCTGTCTATCGTATATGTCATCTTGTCCAGTTGATTGTGGTTCCCTATATTGGTATACTCTATTGTATTAGCTATTACGTTACCTCACAAGAGGTCTTCTACTTGCTCTATTGTACACTTTATATTTACTTACTGGATCGTATCCGTTCCTCATGTTGAATTTGTCCACGTTCTCCATTACTTTCACATTCCTGAAACCCCTTATTAAATGGAGTGAGTATCATATAGATTAAAATCTCTTAGCTGGATGATAAATGGTATTACTTGATGTTCTTCAACTTGTGATGTCAAAATGCTTATCGAGTCAATAAGTCCTAATGGTATCCGTTTATGTCACATTTGCTTCCCATGTCATTGTTATTTATTATCGAAGTCCTATTACATATTCTTCTATACGGGTCCATTACTTCCAATATCAACAATGATTATGCCCACCAACATAGCCATCCCAAATGAGTTATTTATAGACCAAAGAACAATCTCAAAAGAGTTCTATTACCAAGAAACAATCTCAAAAGTTTATGAACATCAAAAAGATTAGGAATTTTACAGTAAATCAAATTTGTATTAATTATTTGGTGGCAGCCCAGGGGAGAAAGCCTAGCATGGGCCGATTCCCTATTTGTATGAGAGGGTGGAAGCTCAGGGACGAAAACCTAGCATGGGCCGATTTCCTATTGGTATGCGTGGGTGGAAGCTCAAGGGCGAAATCCTAGCATGGGTCGATCCCAATGGGTATAAAAGGGTGGAAGCTCAGGGGCTAAAGCCTAGCATGGGTTGATCCCTATTGGTATGGAAGGGTTGCAGCTCAGGAGTGAAATCCTAGCTTTGACCGATACCTATTTATGGAATTATGAGGACAGCATCCCAGGGGTTAAAATGCCTAGCATGGGTCATCCTCTCCTACCAATAATCAACTGGTCATTTGTATCATATATCTTATAAATATTATAACACACAGAAAAGTAAAGAAAAAAATGTAACACACACAATTCCATAAGTAAAAGCAAAGGTGGTCTCTAATCCTTATCTATTAGTAATTGGTTTCACTTGAGCTCTCATTTTACATATGGTTTTTTTATGCCTTACATATTCAATACATTCTTTCGTACTGACGTTCCTTATTGGGGACATTGCATTTTCATGGTATAGGTACCAAAATAGTAGATTCTCCCCCAATATAGACATGATATCAGCGGTGGTGGTGAGGCTCCAGGTTGATTCGGGGCTTTGACGAGGGCGTATTATGTGGATTCATTAGTGGTTGTAAAACATGATCCTAGTTAGAGGCTTTATAGACATTGTAAAAGCTATCATCTATATTCATAGTCAACTTGTACATGTCGGTTTTAGCTAGTTCACATGGTGTTGTATATGAAGTTTCTCATTAGTAAATATATCTGCATAATAGTAGTTTACCTTGCCATCATAGGTGACTCGTAAAGCATGTACTCATATAGTTCTTGTCCGCTACACGGAGGTTTGGGGTGTGACATTAAGTGATTTCAATTAATCTTTCCCTTCTATAATTTGTTTTCTTCATAGAATAGAATGATGAGTTCTTCGTAAAACTTTGTGGGTTGAATCCTCAATTATTTATTGTTGTGGTAGAATATACCTTTAATATAATTATGTTGAACTTTTATTCTTTTCTGTTAAAAATTTTATATTGTAGGATGAAACATAACCTTAAAACTTGATATAGGAGAACTAGGAACCCCATAAAAATGGATTCTTGAGCATATCAACTGCTCAAGAGAGATCAATAGGGATAAAAGTCCATCAGTGGAATTGGGTTGATAATGATAACCTTCAATTTGATGAAATAACTTATTATTAATTCGTTAGTTTTTCGAAAAGGTAGAATAATGTATGTTTGAATATCTAAGACCTTTGTTTGAAAAAAGTAGCGTATTAAAGTGATCTTATACTTTGTTTGTCTTATACTTTTGAGTGTTCTGATACATTTATAAAAGGAAATGCCATAGAAATTTAGTGTGTTCTCTTTTAGTTCGTCGATTGAGGTAGATTATGATTTATTTGAAGTTAAATTTTTTTGGCTGATAGTAATGTAACTTGTATTGTATAGTGTTTGGTCTTCAGACATAGGTGATGTTATTTCTAATTGAATTAAGTGTTGCTTGTAAGATTAAGAATGTAAACTATTGAATTGATTATTTACCTATATTCTAAAATATGAACATATAATTGTCGCATTCTTTGATGAAGTTATGAATGATGATCTTGTGATTGTTTTATTTTTGTTTTGTTACTTTGAGAGGCATGAAATATTAAGATATAGTATGAATATAATTATTATTCGAATGATTAGTGATTTGACCACGTTATGAGTTTATGAACAAGAGATTATGTGTATGGTTAGATCATGTACCATGTTCATATACATCTAGGATTCTACGCAGGTCAGAAAAAGATGAGAAAGATTAAGATCTTTTAACATACATATGACAGTGATACTTGTGATTTGAGATATGGTTGATTGTTTTGAAAGGTGCAGTGATTTTTATAGCTACAAGGCCATAATAAATACAAATTTCATGATATATACACATTGTTTGCATCTTGAACAAGTATGTTGATGCCTTGTCTTTATTGATGGTTGATGATTATTGCTTAATTATTTTGGATATACACTGTTACGATCTAATAGATTTATTGCAGAGGGCTATATGTTTTTTAAACTCTATAAATAATCTCGCTTTTAAAATGATTAATATGGACAAAAAAAATGTACACTTGATAAGTTTATGGTGTTTGATTGTGAAATGTGTATTTTGATTCTCTATTGTGTATAATAGTGAAGATGACTTGATGACGGGTTGGAAGGAATAAAAACTTTTAGCAAAAATGAATAGATGACGACCTATCTAATTGATGATGATGATGAATATACGATATTAGGTACTTTTATATAGTGTGAAAAAATTCGTAATCGGGATATAAAAAGAGAAATTTTAATAAAACTGAGTAAACATACGAAATAATAGAAATAAAACTCAAGGTTGGACTGAATTAACTATACAAATATACAAGTGAACGTTTTATTATAACATATTTGATTATATGATGGATTCGAATTGGAGATTAAATATGGACTGAAACATTGGCTAAGACATATATGGTAGAAATTACAGGTTAAAAAACTATTAGGAAATCGGAAAAATTAAGCAAGCTTTTTAAATTTTATTACAAAGAAATAATGAAAAAAAGTAAAGAAATAAAATCAAAAGAACTAAGAAGATAAAAAGGTAGAAAAAATATGGAAAAAATTAAACCATATATTGGAATATAAAGTGTTACAAATTAACTAAAGCAAGAAATGATAAAAAAGATCATTGATAAATATATTTAGAAAAAATTTTGGGGTGGAAAGCGGGAAGAGAGGAGAAGAGAGTAGTATAGATGAAGGTGTTTGTTTATTGATGAAGGCAAAAGTGCCTCTTGATAGCATAAATGACACCGTCTTACTATTTACTTTTACATAAAGTGGCCGACAAACTTTGTAAATGATTGGCGACACACACTATTTATTTACCGACTTTGTACATTTGGCGTTTTCCAGCGACGCAAAACGGACAAAAATAACAGTAAAAGCTATTACTTTTATACATATGGTGATATTCAGTCGACGATTTTAAAAACCAAAATTACTTTATACATAGTAGATTATGTAATCTTCCGCATTACATGGAGCATCTCATGATCTGGGTGTATTTATTCCGATAAGCTTGCAATAATCTTACAAGAGTAGTCTTCTGAAATAAATACTTCTTCAAGGCGCTTGTAGTTGGTTGTTCTTCTGGCCTTAGTCTGACAAATCCATCGATGGACTTATCCATATGCTGATTTCTATCTCTTTGGAGTTCGCATAAATCATACTTGATCGCGTGCATAATAACTCCAAATGGCATTGACATTTAAATAATGTTTGCTAGCTCTTGTATAGTGGTAGCTATACCAATTATTCTTTTATTTGCATAAAACTTGGTTATTTCTATTTTTTTGTTATCGCATTTTGTTTTTCTATTTCTTCTGGAATAATTATATCTCTTGTTAATCCCGATCTTTCCCACCTGTCATCGGTGATTTTATCTCTCCGTATAACATCTCTGCCGGTCTGGCTGGTATAACATTATATAGAAAAATTCCCCTTTGGTAATTCTTGTGTATGTCAGAATGCTGGTATGTAATTCTGGTATTCCGAACTAATCTCTCTCGGTAATGTATAAACTGTATTTAGTAGTCCATAATTAGAACAGTTTTTACTAGATTTGGAACTGGTTTAGGTTGTGCTAAAGTTTTGTTGTATCCTTTGTAGCTTCTGGGTTATGTAGTTTTCTTCGGGGTTTGTTTTTGTCTGTGTGGATTCTTGGATTTCAGGTTTAAAATGTTTGGATCTTGGATATGTTCAATGTAGGATTGTGTAATAGAGGTGGATATTTTCTTTGGTAATTTGTGTGCTAACTGAGTATGTAGATGTTCTGTGGTTCTATATTGGTATCTGTGTATTTGTGTTTTTTGGATAATGGTTTTTATAAATATTAGTTTAAATTGTTATTCTTTTGTTTTTAATAGTTATTTTACTTGTACCTGCAGCGGTATCTGAACAAAACATCGTTATGGTGTTAAGGAGTTTCCCACCATCTCCTTCTATCTCTGGCTTTTTCCAGTTGCACGCACGACGTAGCTCCGCATTGTTTTGGTCATTGTGCTGACCGTAGTTTTAGCTTCCTTTAATTCTATTCCAATTTTTTATACTTTTTGATAAATTTGTCATCATTGCCAGTAGAGTAGATCTTTCTCATATTTTTTCTTGAGAGGTTAGTCTGAAATTAGATTTTCGTCAGTTTGTTTTATTAACGTCATTGTAATGTAAAATTCAATAGGAGTTAATATCATCTTCTTATTTCCTTGTTGTAACTGAATCATCTATCTTGTGGTATATCCCACCATTTTACCCTGTGTTATGTTATCTGTTCTACAATAAATGTATGTAAACTATGTATGGTTTGAATGGAGTAAACATGTATAAATGCAAATAATTCCTTTTTATATTTATTTCCATTTTGCATGTGCATCAGTATATGTTCTGAGTAATATTTGCAAGGGTGTTTATTTTACTTTGTTATATTTATATTTTATACTCCTCCATAACTGTGATCGCTTGAATCTGTTTCGCTATGTAGGTGAAATGCCATACTTTCATCAGGAAAATTTATAGTTTTGGTAATTTTTTGCCATAATTTTTTTGATTATTTTTTTAGTTCCTTTATCCTTTATCGTAAAAGTTTAATATTCAACACGTGTGTTTAAGTTTTTTATAGACAGGGTTTTTAAATGTTCTGCTAGGTTTGGTATGTATTCTCTTACTTGATTAATAATCCTAAAATGATTGTAAATTCTTTTTTGTATCTATATTTTCATCAAGTGTGATTATTTTTTTTACTATATGGGTTTGCATTTTATATTCCATTTTTATCTAATTGTATCCTAAAAATTATATCTGTGGTTCATTATTTCTGCTTTTACTTTTGATAAGCTAAGACCTGAAATTTTTTTTATCTGTATTAAAAATTTTTCTAATAATCTATTATGTTCTTCTTGTTGTTTTGGAATTATAATAGTATATCAGCTATGCTACGATGACAATTTCTAATTGGTTTAAAGTTAGTTATCCATTAAAGTGTGGATTCTACCTGTTTGATTTTTATATCCAAAAGGTAATACATTCCATTCATAGGAAACCTTGCGGTACTGTGAATTGTGTTTAATGTGTTAGATTCGTCTTTAAACTTTAAAGTGATAAACTCCTGAATTACAGTCAAATTTGCATGAAATAGTTTATATTCATTGTATCTGTCTTATTTTTATATTTTTATTAGGTAGTGGGGGTAGTTATATGGTTTTAGTTTGGCGTTAAATTTCTGTATTAATCTATAAACAATTCTACTTTTAACCCTCTTTTTATTGTTCACTGTGTTTATAACTATAAATGCCAGGTGAGGGCTTGTATGTTGTGGCTATTACACATTTCTTGTATTATAAATTCTTTCTTAATAATTTCCTTTATATTTGGTATTTGGAATCTTGTAGATCATCAAAGTTAAACAGTGGTTGATGGTTTGTTGTTTAATATATGACGTATTTTCATGCTATTAGTTCCAATTTTTATTTTTGCTTTTATGTTTCTCCCATCCTTGCATGGGTACATCATTGTATATCATGTTGTTCAGGTTTCATTAATTGCATTTTTGGATTTGGTACTGTATAAATTATAATGATGAGAATTTCTAGTTGTGATTCTTGTTTCTTTCTCTCTAATTTTTCATGATTGGTTTATTTTTTCACTTGCCTTTTATCCATTCCTAAGCTCGTCACTTTGTTTATTATTGACTACTATTTTGCTCCTTTGTTCCACAGGTGTAGTAAATCACCAATGTGTTTTTGTTATTTATATGTGGGTTAAGAATCGTATGCTAAAAGGCGCAACATTCCTAATAAACATTATCTTTTGTATGTAAATTCGAAATTATAGATTTCTTCTATTGTATAGTAGCTTTATCCATATTTGTGATCTTTATCATTTTTTGCTTTGTCATTTATCATACTTTCCATCATTATTAAATCTGATTAACTACCTGGGTGTTTTGTTTTTAATTTTTCCCATTTATCTTCCGGGTGGTGCAGGTAAACAATTATATTTAACATATTGTTGCTTCTGATCCTGTTACGCCGATATAGATTGTATATATGTGTGATATCCTTCTATAATAATATTTGACATAGTAGATATATATATTTTCATTATTACATTTCGCGCTTTTTAATTATCTTTTTATTTTCGAAAAGGTTTTTTTTATTGTTCATTTGTTCGTTTTGCTATAATTTGTATGGTTTAAACTTTCTCTAGCATTTTATTTCCTAACGTAATATTATAGTTTCCTTGGTATATCTTAAATTGTTATTTTTAATGGATTCCACCGTATAATTATTTTTTATATGTTGTTCTTCACTGTAGTCATTAGTTCATTAGGAATCCGTGCATGTATGCTGTTCTTATTATTTCTTCTTCTAATATAGTTCGTCTGTGAGGAAGGTGCTTCTTGTCTGGGTATTGATTAAAAGTTATAGCTCCTTTACCCATTGAGTCCTGTATGGAAATAATGCTTGGTGTTATTTCTTCTAGAAATTCCTTGGTACTTCCCATATTCCTTTTAGATGTACTTCTCCTTGATGAGTTAGTTTCTTGTATTTATTTGGTGCTTGTACTTGGTATACTAGACGGGGTACCTTAATCTTTCTTAACTATTTCTTAAATCTTCTTCAGTGTCAATTCTTTGTATACTTAATCATTATTACTAACAGTACCTGTAATTATTTTTTCAAATGAGATTTTATATGTTTTTATTTATAATTTTGTTTTTTGCCATTATTTTAGGGTTTTGGTATGTTAGTATATATAAAATTTTAAACATCTTGCTTTATGTGAACATTTACTTTGCCTTGAATTCCTGGTGCTAGTTTTATTCCTGATAATTTCCAATATATACTAATGATATTATCTATGTTTGTATCTGTTAATGATACCGTATAGGAGTGTACTTATTATTAAATTTATACCTTTTTGTGAAATTTTGAGTTATACTAAGTTTCTTTAACTCAGTAATTATAATTTTTTCTATGTTAGGATGTATTATTCTGCGTCTGCTAAATATATTGTCAAGGGATGTTATTATTGCCGGTCCTGAAATACATCGATTTTTACTTAAATATTTCTGTTGCTCTTAATGGTGTACGTATTTAAGGTGGCTTGCTGCTTTATAATTTTGTATTTCTTTATTATTACTCGTTGTTTATTTTGGGTAGTATCTCTTCCATTTGATTATTTACAATCATATAACATTTTCTTTGAACTGAAGTAAAATAATAAATTCTATCTTTTTGTATTTTAAACCCAGACCTTTTATTTTACGGTAGTACATTTATGTCGAAGATATTTTATTCAACACTTAAATCTAAATTTCTTTGTCCTTTTATCTGTTCAAAAATTGTATTACAAATTATTATCTTTGTTTCGTACTGTCTGTAACATTTCTATTTTTGCATTATTTTCTTCCGTTTTATGTTTTATGTCGTTTTCAAGGAAATTATATTCTGTCATAGATTTCCATCATATCTGCGTTAAATTTACTTTCTTCAGTTTCATATATCTGGACACTTCATATCTGCGAATCATTTTACATTAATTCATAATTCTATTATTTCATATATTGGCATAATTTTCATAATGCTATGATTAGTTTCTGCAATTTGTTTCCTGTTATGTATTCTTTTGGTAATGTAATTTATACATTTTAAGCTATATTGTTCCTATTTTCACCATACGTGTACCCTGTCATGGATATCTTTCTCTCTTGGTCTACCTAAGGTCTTTTTGTTTTGTAATTTTCGACTATAAAATAATATCTCCTGCTTGGTTGAATATATTTATATTTAGTTTTATTTTTCGTTATAACTTTTTATATCTTCTTTAAGGTGTTTGTTTTGTGCATCCGAATTGCCGGTTGCCATTTTATGTTTTAAGCATGATCGATTTTTAGTTAATACTTTTTCCATTTTTATTTTTTTTTTGGGTTTCACATAATTGTACAAAACCCATTGAGGGGGGTGGGTTTCTCTTCTCTTGTGGGGATAAAATTTTTATTCTGATCTAAAGTGTCGGTAAGTCCTTCATTTTTCCCAATCTTTAATTACTTTTGTACTAAATGGTTCTGGGAATTTGTGGAAATATTGTGTTCTTACTCTTCTGCTTAATTAAGATTATATTTTGCTTAGAGGTAATTAATATTCTGTAAATGCACAAGTGTATTCTTTCTATATAACACATTTTGCAGATAGTTACTTTTGTAAGTAGTTGACTATTTATTATTCTTTCTTTGTTGTTGTCTCTAATATTCTTGGTCATACCTCCAAATTACTTGCCTTATTGCTCGATTCATATTATCTAATACTTATATATTTGTCGCTGATGGAGATCCATCCATTTTCTATAATTCTAAGTACTTCTAAACTTTTGGGGGTAGGTTCTATCCATAAGTTAACTTGTTCCTACAAATGTCTTTTAATATATCGTGGGGGTTTTCTGTGGTGTCATTTATTCTTATATCTATTAATTGTTTAGATATCTTTCCTTTGTCCATAATATATTGCTTACTACATCCGTTACACAATCTAGACTAAGAAAATTAATATTGTTCCATTCGTGGTTTTTGGATCCAATTTTTCATTAGCCTACTGTTCCATATTGCATTAGCTCTATCTGATGTTGGTCTTAAATTATGTGTTAATAGAGTTGGTGGTGTCGTATGGATTAGTCTAGGGACTATTTCTAGGACGATTTCTGGGAATATTATCTTGTTTAACTCCTGAGGTGTACTGGGTTTAAATGTATCTTTTACGTTAATTCTAATTTCTTGTAATTTGTTACATTTTCTAAGATTTCCGTATATGTTTTCACTTATATCAATTGATTTATGATCAGAGTGGTCATTTTCATTGTTTGTATCTATTTCATTTATTTCATTAATTCAAGATCTTCGTTTAATTTTTGTTCCATTTATTTATTTAATTGTTTTAGTTCATTTTTCTTTTTCTCGTTCTCGTGTTCTATTTCGATTTTGTTTTGTTTATGTTCAACTTATACAGTTTACGCTCTATCACCAATTCTTTTTTCTAGTTCATCTATTTATGTATTTTTATATTCTTCTATTTTGTAGAGTACTTCTCTGCCTTTGGATTCTATTTTTATTTTTTCTATCTTCCGTTTAATTTGTATATTTCTTCATTTTCTTTTGTTATGCTACCAGAGCTGTTAAACGAGCTTCTAGTTTTTGCTGTTTCTTATTTCCAAACATTATAAAAAAAAGTTTAAAACCAATTATTTCCTATTTTCTTCATCTCTTCCTAAGTTTGGAAACATACTCTTTTTATTATCACATTCCATCTTTGATTTTCATTTTTTATTTGGAATACTGAAAATTCTTCTTTATTCATTATGATTAATATTATATTATGTGTAATTTCATTATTCAAGTAATCTTATTTTAGTTAAACATAGATATAGTTTTTTTCTTTGTGTAGTATTGATTTATTACATACTTCTGCTAATAGTTTTCTTCTAACTTCTTTTTCTATATTGCTTAATTCTTGTTCTTTTTTAGTTATTTTTCGATTATTTCTTCTATTAATAGTTGTTTATAGATTTCTCTGTCATATTGTTTTTTTAAAATAAACAAAAACATATTTGTATTCTGGTTTTCGAAAAATTATAATTATCAAATGGATCTTTTTATCATCATTTTCTTGCTTTAGTTAATGTTAACAATTATATTCCATAGATAATGGTTTTAATTTTTTCCAATTTTCTTACCTTTTATCTATTCTTAGTTCTTTTGATTTTATTTTCTTTACTTTTGGTCATTATATTCTTTTGTAGTTAAAATTTTTTTAAAAAAGCTTGCTTAAATTTTTCTGGATTTCTGATCTTTTTCAACTTGTTGTAATGTTATACCATCGTCTAGCCAATGTTCAGTCATATTTAATCTCCAATATCTAAGTCATATAATTAAATCAAATATGTTATAATAAAGTTCATCTTGTATATTTTGTATAGTTAATTTATGTCCAACTTGAGTGTTATTTCTTTATTGCGTAGTTACTAGTTTAGTTTATTATAAATTTCTCTTTTTATATCAGTATTAAGATTTTTAATATATAAAGTTAATAAATTATATCATCATCATAATCAATAGATAGGTAGGTAGTATCTTATTCATTTTGCTAAAAGTTTTATTCCTTCCAACCTTTAATAAATTACACTTACTTATTATGTAATAATAATGATTTAATATCATTCTGTCTAGGTCACTACTAAAGCTTTCTTCTTTAATTGATTCCGCCTAAACAGCGCCTCAACTTTGTTACTCCCCCTCTAACGGCATTCTTTTCCTTACCGGTTTCAAACTTAGGATGGCATAGTCTGGGGCGAAATACTTTTAAAGAGTATTATGTAGCCAAACCGTTATAAAGAGGCACTTATTATAACATTATTAATAAAACATGATAAATAACTATAATATAAGAGATTTTAGGAAAATATAAATGATTTAGCTACCATAAACCTTCAAACAAAGAGTATATACCGGATTTGTAGATTGGGCCAAATGATAAGACCCGAGGTGTGACCCCTGTTTTTCATACTAAAATTTGCCAAGTCAAAGTAGAATTCAACTACGATTACAATTTCGATCTTACTATTATAAATATATCATTAAGATGACGTTTTAGAGTTATGAGTTATTTCTAATGGTTACAAACTCTTTTAGGATTAGAGAATACTCATAGCATATAAGATTCATGATTCGTAGATTTTAATATTTAATTATAGATTTTTTAGAAGAATATACGCTGCCTAGAAAAAACAAGCTTTCTCAGCTTCACAGATTACATTAATTAAATTTTTGTTTACATCCTTTTATGTTCATGTTCCTTAGTATTTTACATTATAGATGTTATTATTTGCAACTACTCATAACTAAGGTTATGAAACTTAGAGTAGAAATGCTGATAATATATTATTAATATAACTTCTTTCTCATGAAGTGGATATATTCATATGTTATATAGACTTTTGTAAAGCTAACCATTTTTGAATGGTTGCGAATATGTAGAACTCACTTTTATTTTGGATTGTTTTATAATATAGGTTAAGATTAGTAAAAAAATAATTAATAGGGATTTTTGGGCCTAACAACCTCTATCAAATAGCTTGAGTTAAAGATAAGATAGCTAATTGGAGTTATGTGAAGAATGAAAAAATTAATTTGAAAATAAAGGGAGAAACTTGGGTGAAAGACCTCTTAATTGGTATACGGAGACAAGAACTTAAAGGGAAATATAGAGAGTTTCAATTAGCACAACTAAAACTATATATGTATAGATATGAGTTGATAGTAAATTATCTTTTTGAATTTTCATACGTAAGAATTGCAACTCTACTTCATCTTTAATTCTTGATTAAAAATCTAAATCGTTATAGTATTAGAAACTTATCCATTAAAACCCATCTCAGCGATAGAAGCTACTAATATAAATAACACATTAGAAAAATCTGGCACCACACTTTCTATGGAATTTGACCACGACCCAGTTAGGTTAACTATAATTTGACAGATCGGTAAATTAAATACCAATAAAAGGTATAAATTTGGTGCTAACATCAAGTACATGTGAAATTTTTTAGTGTTTTCCCAATTTATGCAATACACTAAATGTAAGGACAACAATAAAAAGATATCTTATTGCATATAAATGATGCTTTATAAACCGCATGTTCTATGAATCTGTTCTCATGTCGGAACAAAGATCTTTTTATAGGGTCTATATCAGCTTACTACTTATCATAAATAAGTCCAAAAAATTAATAAGCACTATACCATAATAACACTAAATACCAACTGTTTTGAGCAAAGAAAGTATTCTAAAAATGAGATTTAACCAAAATAATGTGGTGTCGTAAAGAAAACGTCTTCTATCTTAGGTTGTACACACAAACACTAACTAATTGCTAATTGTGGCAGAATAGAATGAATCATTACCACTAGCTTTAATACTTTAGCAATTAATAAATTGTTGTTCTCAAAAATATTAGTCAATTCTTTTAAGATAAATATTGATAGTAAAAAAATAAAATATTTACAAAAACAATAATTTATCTATTTCAATTTATTTGAGGATTTAATAAGAAAAATCATAAGTACCACAATCAAAATTATACCCTTTGTTTTGACGTAGACACCTAAGCTTCTAAAGTTTGTTGGCGGTCATATTATCCCACGAAACTATTATATTCACGATTAAATTTATAAATCCTTTTTCAATCAATGTTTTGTCTCACGAAATAAACTAAGCGCTGGGGAAGGGTTTTGAAGGTATAGTTGAAGGGAGTTACTTTGATTTTATTCTTCGTAAAAAATAGATTTAATCTTTTTCATCTTTCCCAAATCACACAGTTAAATGACCTTCTAAGAGTTTTCATAGCCAAAAATTAAAAAAACAACATTCGTGCTCTATTTGCGTATTCTAAAATGCAATATTAGTGGTATATCTTCCCTTTTTTTTAAATCTTAACGAAGAAGTTAATGATTAAAGTCAAAAAAAAAGTAAATGTTCCCTGCTTCCTAATAATAAAAGAATCGAAAAGGATTGAAGCAAAGACGACTAGATTTTTATTGGTTTATTATGAAACATTGATGTGACTTTATCACTTTTGGCTTTGAGTGAGTACTTCTAATTATTCTAATATTTTGAATTATTTGTCATGATTTAGTCCAGGTAATTAAGTAGTGCAATGATGGAGTGTTGTCTCTATGAAATCAAAGTCTAAGTAGAAATTTGAAAGAGAGAAATATCAAAAAAGTATAGAAAAAGAAATAAAAATAGAAAATCAAAGTTAAAAATGAAAAGAATTAAAAGTTAAATAGTGAACGAGAGGTAGTAAACTGGGGTTAGTGCGTGATTTGCAGTTGCCTTACTACAACTAGGAATGATCGAAAAGGGAGGAATAAATGCTACTTTAAAATGATTTTACATGGAAATAAGACTCGTACACTCTTTAATTATCTAGTTCAAAAAATGATAGAAGTTTGATGGGGTAGTAATATATTATAATTCTTTTATATTTAGGTTAATCCTTTATATTAAAAAAATAAAATAGAAATGGGGTGTATTGGACGAGAAAATGAAATGGTTGTGGAAGTAAATGGAAAGGAATGAGTTCATTTCTTGCAACATTGGTAATGTGAAACATAAAAAAGAAAAAAAATAATCTCTCCTTTTAACTTTATGTAATAAATAATAGGATATTCTCATAAAAAAATCTCTTATGCTCTCTCCTCTTATGCAAAACAAAGAACATTCATCACCTCCCCCTAACTGTACAACTCCAAAAAAAGACCCTGATAAGAAAAATCTGGTGGATGGAGATGGAACAAAGAATACTGCAAGTTCCCAGCAAGACTTTAAAACAGCCTTGTTATTAAATGATTGCATAACAGATATACATATGGGTGATTACACACCTAATTGGTAAGTGAAGAGGAAGAGACAATAGGAGAAGAACAAGCAGAAGAAATTACCTAAGAAATTAAAACCATTTTCCTCTCGGAGGAAGATAACAAGATATTATATACACCTTGGAAGTATGTCCTTATCATCAAATTACTAGGAAAGAGATTTAATCATCAATACTTAAAGGACAAAATCACACAACTGTGGAAACCATCAAAATCCTTTCCTCTCATAGATCTGGGAAGACTACTATATTGTGAAATTCCTAAAAGAGGAAAAGATGGCCAAGGCACTCAATAATGGACCATGGTTTATTAATAACCAATTTCTTAATGTTCTGAGATGGAAACCAAATTTTTTTCCAAAAAAAGAAACTCTGACATACTCAGCGATTTGGCTTAGATTACCTCAATTACCTACAGAATTTTATGACGGAGAAATTTAAAAAAAATAGGAAATTCTATTGGAAAACTACTAAAGTTGACATATGCACCAGCTCCACTTTAAGGGGTAGATGTGCAAGAATATGTGTGCAAATCCCTCTTGAAGAGCCAGTTCTAAGCTCTATGAAAATTGGAAAGAACATACAACCTATTATGTATGAAGGACAAGGTTTTTTCTGCACAACGTGTGGAAGATTAGGGCATACTGCAAACAAATGCTTACAAGTAAAAATTCACTCAGATCCTGGCATCAACACTTCGCCAATAGAACCAAAAACAAGCTAGAAGATGAATGGCATACAGTAAAATTCCAGAAAAGGAGTCGTGTCTTGAAACAAAGGAAGAAACATCAAGATCTGGATGAACAACCAGTTCTGCAGGCAGCGATACCGGGTATAGAGGTAAACATTCAAACACCAGCCCCATGTAAATCTATATCAACTCAGACACTAATTTCTACTACAAGATTAATAGACCCTCATGCCCCGAAAAAATCTTAGCATTAAAAATAATTCTACTAATATTAATAATTCTAATAAGTTCCATACTACTTCTAATACTCATAAGGAGCCCTGCAAAAATATTAAAAATAAATATATTATCCTATCTGCCTTGAAAGGCCCCAACATAAGTTCTATTATGGATGCTGAAATTGACTTTAATGTTTCTGAAAAAATAAATTATAAAGAGGCTCATTTTACCAATTCTCAAGAAGAAGCTACCTTTCCTGCTTCTCAGACTGTTGAGCACCCCACCGAAATACAAAAATCAAACCAACCCAGTGACCTTATTGATATAATAAAACCCTATAAACCCCTACATTCAATTTTCTCAATCAAACTAAAAAAAAAAGAACCGTCCTTGATAACAAAAGCAAAGAAGACATACAGATTGATACAAATCAATTCTCTGACACTTTAAAACACCTGCCAGCCCCCTCATAAATTCACTAATAATCTATGCAATTCTAATACTGAAAATGTTTACTCCAACTCCCCAATGCAAGACCCAACCAATAACATCATCAGAATATCTTCCTATAAAGATATTCAATCATTACCTCACTTCAACCAAGCAAACTCTAACGATAAAAACAAGATAAAACTTACTTCTTATAATGTTCAAAACACATCCCTCTTCACCAAAAGATCAAACTATCTCCTATAGTGAGATCTCCGAGGGTATTCAATCCCACGATGGACAACTTACCACAAATGCAAACCCACATTGCGCAACATCCGCTTGTATATGCAACAGAATCTATACATCCCCTCCATCAATCTCAATCCTAGCTAGAAACAGGTCTACAGAACCATGCAACCATGTTCTCGATGGACATTAATGGAACATAAACTTTGATCATACTACAGAATCAGAATTTCCTAGCGCAACTCATAACAAAAGGGACGAAAGTGGCAACATAGAATCTTGTTGTGTTGGCATGGGTTGCCATAGAATGCAAACTTGCAGAACCCGATAACCCCCAACCTTGCTCCGGGTTTCATTCAAACAATTCAAACTCTCTGGAACCTACCACATCAACTAGCTCCTTTCCCTAACATGCACAATCTAGTGCATACCCCCTTCTTCACTCTCCCAGAACCGATAAATGCCAATCCACTTCTCTTCCCATGGAAACCCATGCCAGTCCAACAAGGACGTCCAATAATAAACCCCATTATGCCTCATGGCATAGTACAAACAGACCACTGTCACGGACTTTTTCAATCTTGACAATGTTCCTTGCGGCTAACTTGACGGTTACTCACAATTCTGCAAACTCCAGTAAGCCTCACTCTCGATCGCGAAGACAATAAGAAGTAGACAGACTTTGGAAGAAGGAAACTTCTCATTACTTTGAAAATTATTGAGATGCTTTACAAGTAGATCCAATGAACTACTATTTTATACTACACTCTCCAGCCTTAAGAGATATAAAAAGTAAAAACGGTACCAGTCCCTCCAAGACCTATGCCTACAAGACAAGCTTTCTAATTCTTCCAAAAGGACTCCCTAGATGCTGCCTATCCCTGCCCCATGTGTCTGCACAAGCCTCTCCAAGGCTTGACAAACTCCTGAAACTAACTAACTCCTTGCCGCCCCCCCCACTACACTGTAACAGCTGTAACGCTGTAAAACGCCGTAACAGCTTAAACTGTTGTAACGGCGGCCTCTGTTCATGCTGCTGACTCCCCCTTGGCTGCTGACTGTTGCGGTATCTTCTCCCTGCGCCTGCGTGCGCCTAATTTAGGTCCGCATCGCAAGTTCGTACTGACTCGAAGCGCGACATGTCGCAGAAGCGATTGCAGCTATGAAAGGGCCGGGGGGGGAAGAACACGGTCGGTCGAAGCAGCTCGCCTTTCCAGGGAGTCGACTCTCAGCAGTAGGAACACCGATATCAGTTAATCAGAGATTGGCTTTTATCTCTTTCTTTCCTGGTAATCCACTTAAGCCAAGAGTAAAACGGGACGTCGGCGGTTAGACCGGGAGTGCAGACTGTTTGCGAGCCGCAATGGAAGATCCACATACTCTTCTCCTCTCCTTTGCCACTCCCATACCCTGTTTCATCCCCACCGGCCCTCGCTCAACCGAACAACACTCCGGGGTCAGAGGAATGCACCCTGCCCCCTCCAATGTGTGGCTCCATGCCTACTTCCCATTCAGTTCTTTCCGTCTCTGAGCCCAATTGGTGGCGTTCAAGCCTGGATGTATGGCGGGACTTCACAATCTTCCCCCACCCCATGATGCGACGACCTCGGACTCCTTTTGCTGCTACAGAACTCCTGAATTTTGCCTTTGAACTCCACCAAAGTCTTCATCTTTCTCCCAAGTTGCCTCAATTTCCCGAGTTTGTCCCTCCAATGTACGAGAAACATGGCACTGGCCTGCTGTCCTCGTTTCCCGTTCCGCTTGGCTTGGTACTCTATATAGCTTCAATTTCACGATCATGCGAGGCGTAACGTGATTGGGGCCCGTTGTGATGGTTCCGGCTAGGAATCATCCTTGCCTCCTTATAAGGCTAAGTTAACGCTTGCATGAAAACCGTGTGGATTTTGAAGTGTGGAGGTAACTCCAACCTGTATTAAACTTACCCAACCTTGTCCACCATTTTAAAAAAAACGACCCTCATATTTGTTCCGCACCAATCCAAGAAGATGTATGCATACCTCTAAGCGCTTTAAACTGCCCTCAATTAAACGTTACCAAAACCATATCAACACCTTCTTTATATTGGTGGGACGACGCTTGCGGTCGGCGAACTTCTTCATCCTACTTGCCCTCCTTTGCTCAAAATAAGATTTGGCAAGATCGAGTTGCTCTTTCCCCACCCTTTGCAAGGTTGTAGCACCCCAAACTCTTCCCCTCAAATAAAGTTGGCAATGGCGTGGGTAGTGGGCGGTTGCTGCCCGTTGCTAACTCGTAACGTGTGGGCGCCTGTAGATTCATCACTCCGTCTGCAAGTTGTAAGAAAACTGTGCCATGTCCCAGGAGCTTAGCCAATCCTTTCTGATGTGCACGACTAGTGCTAGATAGCCTTCCAACAAGGCAGTTGGACCGTTCAGTTTGGCCATCAGTTTGAGGGTGGAAACGGTGGAGAAGTTAAATGTTAGACCCCAAGAATCTCAAAGAGTTCACTCCCCTCCAAAGTTTCCCTGTAAAACGAGGATCCCATCGCTGAATGATGAACCTCGGCAAGCCCCCCAATACTTCACAACATTTTTTAAAGAACAATTGTGCAGCTTCCTTAGCAGTACAACCGTGCTGGGCCGCATGAATGTCGGCATACTTGGAAAATCTATCCACTACGACCATATATGCCAAACCAGAACCCGTTGACTTTTCGGCAAAGAGTGAATGAAATCCATAGATATACCTCTTCCCATGGACGATCAGCTATGGGTAAGGCTTCCAACTCCCTCCCTGGTTGCCTTGCCTACCTTGTCTTGCGCACACCAAGACAATTCTGCACATAACTGCTCGATCTCTTCTCTTCCCCGCATTCGTGGCCATAATAGAAGGCCTCCACTAATGCCCAGCCCTCGGTCCTCTTCTGTCCCGGATTCCAGCCCACGAGTTTCGTGGCTTTCCTTCCTTGATAATACGCCTGATGAACCCAACCTGGGTACAATAAATCCTCCGCCTGTGGGTAAGCAGAATCCGTCGTCACCCCAAAACCGTTTGGGTTTTTGCCTTTGAGCAGCCAGCTGCCTAATCCCTCTTGGCCCC
Organism: Solanum habrochaites; assembly: GCA_027704765.1. Lineage (NCBI taxonomy): Eukaryota > Viridiplantae > Streptophyta > Magnoliopsida > Solanales > Solanaceae > Solanum > Solanum habrochaites. The sequence goes on along the minus strand of JAKWJA010002489.1, from coordinate 48,300,938 downwards.
CGGATCACGTTTGCAACCATCTTTGATTGCGCCTTGGCATTCACTACGGACTGAGGAGGTGGCCTCTAATTCATTCTTCTTCTCAATGCATCGTCTACCCACATTGCCCTTTCCTGGGTTGTACTTCCAAGGTGTAGTCAAACTCAGCTAAGACACCCTGCCAACGACCTGCTTTGGTGGATCTTCTCTGTGACTGAAAATACTCGTGGCAACATTGTCAGTTTTTTTACTCCAAAGTTGGGAGCCTATAAATAATTCTCCATGTGCGTAGACAATGCACAAGTGCGGTCATCTCCTTCTCCTGACAGTGTACCGTCGTTCATCTTCATTTAACTTCCGGCTTTAAATGTCTATGGGGTGCTTTTCTTCCTTCATAGACCTCCCCCCAATGGCAAAATCAAAGCTCCTTATGGATCTCGAAGGTCTTGTGCAATCAGGGCAGCTCAAGACTGTTCTTCGGTAACTGCCAGCCTTAATACCCTCAAATGCGGGCATTGCAAACGACTCCTCGCTCCACAACCAGGCATTTCTCTTCTCAAGCAGCTCGGTTAGTGTTGCAGCCATAGCGGAGTCCCCACTAATGAAACCTGCGATAATACTTAGCAGTCCAAGAAAATAACGTAGCTGCTGCTAGCCTCGTTCCCACTCTTGTGGCGCCTCCCAATCTTTCTTGGATGGCCGTTACCTTGGCCTCGTCCATAGCGTAAGCTTCACCCTTGGCTGATCACCATGCGCCACAAGACTGTATCTGTTGGTTGGGCGAACTCGCACTCTTTCCCGCTTGACATAGAGCTGTTCTCCCGCAAACCTTGAAGACCTTCTTCAAGTGTTCCACATGTTCCGCAAAGTGCTAACTATAGACGACTATGTCATCTAAGTACACTACTACGAACTGGTCCAAGTAGGGGATGTAAAATCTCGTTTCATCAACGTGCAAAATGTTGGCCAGGTGCGTTGGTTAATAGCCCGAAGGGCATCACCCAACCATTCGAATGCTCCATACCTGGTCACCCGCATGCTGTCTTTGGATCATCCCCCGCTGCAATGCGCACTTGATAGTAGCCTTTCCGGAGAATCCATTTTTGGTTAAAGTACTGGCTTCTCCCAGACGATCAAACCAAATCTGCGATAAGCGGATTGATACTTGTTTCCGAATTGGTGTCTTGTTGAGCGCCCTTAATCATGCAATAGACCATCGACCCGTCTTTTCTTCTTTTTGAAACAGCACCGGCGCTTCATAAGGTGCCTTGGAATGGGAAATGTGACCCTGCTATCGAGGAGCTCTTTCAATTGCTTCCTCATTCTCTAACTCAGGCGGAGCCATGCATATGGTGCAAGCTCAGGTGGCTTGGCTCCTGCCTCCAACTCGATCATGGTGGTCTACCTCTCGCCTTGGAGGTAGAGATTTCGGCAGCTCCTCCGGCTCACATCGCAGTTTTCCTGCAAAACAGTCTCAATAATAGCGGACAGTGACTCAATATCACCATTCTTCACCCGAACTTTGGCGATGGTGGCTAAGAAAGGTTGGTGCTCCTTTCTTCAGGCCCTTCGACAATCTCTGGCCGACAATTGGCATATCCGTCTTTCTTGGGCACCCTAAAACCAGAGGCACCACAAGACCCTCCTTTCGCATCACCCTGAGTTGTTGAATGTAGGGATCCAATCATCGTGTTGGTCCAACAGCGGAAAGAAATTCCTGCCCAAGAATAGCATCGGTATATGTCCAAAGGATCCACGGGAAAATTTGTCTACCTCCACCGTCCTAAATGTGATGCTGACCCGATTAAACAACACAACCTGAACTAATTTTTCAAAGTGCCATAGTAAATGTCCCTACCTCTAGGTGGCGTCGCGGACACCCTTGACATTGTTTGTGGCTGGAACTTCAACTCTGGCGCCCTTTCCTGGCCAAGTGACTTGAATGTGGCAGACAACCTCCCTCTCCTCATTCGAAGCCTCAACCTTGTTCTTCCAGCGTCTCAATCGTCCCACAAGGGCGTCCCATAACCTAACTCCGAAGGAAGTAATGGATTCCTTCATTGCTCTTCTGTCGCTTGCTTAACCCTCCCACTCTTTCCGATGGCGTCTTCTTCCTCAAGGGGATGTTTCCTCAAGGTCTTTTGACATCACTCTCCACACATTCAGGCGCTGGCCCATATCTCCACAGCCTGCCTTGCCACCACTCAAACGCTGGCAATCCATCATGTCCGACAGTAACTCGAAGGCTCCATCCGCCTTTGTCACTTTCGTCGACAAGATTGGTCTGGAAGGATGTCTGTCCTCCTCTTGATGTAGGATCACCTTGGTGGCAGATCGCCTGATGGAATATCTCCTGTTGGAAGATCGCCTGATGGAAAGATCGCCTAGGAGGATCAGGCAGATTGGGTTTCATTACCCTTCTGCTGCTCTGCTTTGTTCTTCCCTTTCTTGTTCTTCTTTCCTTCCGCCTTCCTTTTCCCTTTCTTTTTCCCTCCCTACAGCACGGACGTTGGGGGTGTGGCTCAACGCCGCTTCCGTTCCCTTCCGTTCGTCAGATTCTCTTACGATGGAACCTGCTCTATACCAACCTGTCACGGACTTTTTTCAATCTTGACATGTTCCGGCGTTCACTGACGGTTAACTCACAATTCTTCAAACGCAAGTAAGCCTCCCTCTTCCACTCTCGGATCGCTAAGAAAATAAAAGTAGAAGAACTTTGAAGAATGGAACCTTCTATTACTTGAAAATTAATTGGATCTTACATAAGAAGAACTACTATTTATCCCTACTCTACAATCCTAAGAGATAGTAACGTAAACTGTACAGTTTTCCTAAGAACTATGCCTACAGACAAGCTTCTAAGTCTTCCTAAAAGGACTCCTAATTCTCGCTAGTGTGCCCCATGTGCTGCCCAAGCCTCTCCAAAGGTTGAAACTCCTAAACTAACTACTACTGCCCCCCCACTAAACTTGTAACAGCTGTCACGGCTGTAACTCTGCCGTAACAGCTTAAACTGTTTGTAACGGCTGCCTCTTCAATATTCGCTCGACTCCCCCTTGCTGCTGACTGCTTTGGGCGTCCTGCTTTCCCCCCTGCCGCCTGCTGCTCCTGCTGCTGGCAGCCCAATTGGGTGGCGTTCACCTGATGGATGGCGGACGTCACACTCGCCTCCCTTTACACAAAAGCGAGTCCCCAAGAATCAAGCGAGATTTTAAGGGGAAGGGTCTCGTTCACCAAAATATCAAATCTCGCACACTCAGCCCTTATTATTTTTCCAAAAAACGAAGATAAAAAATGCATTCACAATTGTCCAATAGCTCTTAAGAAATGCTCATTCGTTCCAAGGCCACTACTGAAAAAGGACTTGGCGAAACATCTAGTGATTATGACCCCAATTATGAGGGCATCTCTAATCCCAAATCTGGAGAACGGTGAGATCCAGAACCCTCAGATAACTCACAATCCAATGAAGAAACGAACTAGTTTCATGGTCTGGAACACTAGGGGAGTAAATAATGAAAAAATTTAAAGAAACTTTAGGGAACTTATCCGTAATCATAACCCTTGTTTTGTGGCATTACTAGAAACTAAGATGGATGATCATAATAACTTAAAAGGTGTGTTTAATTTTGACGACTAAATTGAGGTATCTGCTCAAGGAAGAGCTAAAGGAATTGTGATAATGTGGTTTGACTAAGCATTGTCCAATGGTAATCTTGAAAGCAAAAAAATGATCAGAATACTTCATGCTATGGATCCAGGTTGTGCTCCTCCAATGTTTTTTGGTATTTTTTGGTTATTTATGCAAGTACAAATAACTATAAAAGAAACATTATGTGGAAAGTTTTTGAGAATATGAACTCCTTCCTTAATGACCTTTGTCTTATTACGGGTGACTTTAATTAAATCCTACATCAACAAGATAAATGGGGTGGAAGTAAAATAAATTCTAGGAGATGCAACAATTTTTGTAACTGCCTAAACAATTTCAACATTATTAATCTAGAGTTTAAAGGCTGTAAATATACTTTGTCAAACCATAGGATAGAAAGAAAAGATCTTGTCCTTGAAAGAATTGATCGAGATCTTGCAAATAAAAATGGATTGTAAAATATCCAAATGCCCAAGTCACCCACCTCCCCAAGACTCATTACGATCACAATCCGTTGGTTATAACCCTTATTAAACCATCCTTAGAAAACCAGTTTAAAACATTTAGACTAAAGAAATTATGTCTAGAGCATCCAAATTTCAAAAATTTAGTAGAAAGATGTTGGATTAACAATGATTTTAGCAGTGCATCATCCCTCTTTGAGATAGAAGGCATGGTATTTTAAAAAGAAACGAAATATTCTAGTCAGATTGGAAGTTATACGAAATTCCCCCTCCTATCAGACTAGTTACTATCTTCAAAATTTAGAAATGATGCTCCATAAAAAATATAACAACATACTAAAACTAGAAGAAGATTATTGGATACTTCGATCTAGAATTAATTGGATAAGAGATGGAGATGCAAATACTAGTTTTTATCACCTTTCAGTAATGAATAGGAGGAGACGAAATAATATCTCATTCTTCAAAGATGATAATAATGAATAGATTACTAGTCGTAAAAAAATCGTAAAATATACTTACTCCTATTACAATTTGTGTTTTATCACAGATCATTCAACTACATATTAGGGAGATATTAAGAGAGAAACTCCAACTTTTCATAAATTAGATCTTTCTCCCGTAGATGAACCCTTATCAGACCTAGAACTAATCCAAGCCTTTTTTTCTTTAAAACCTTCAAATCCCCGGGTTTAGATGGTCTTCATCCAAAAATTTTCGAGCAACATTGGCATACTGTGAAAGATTTGGTTCTCAAATTAAATAAGACTTTTCTCTTTCTTATTCCCAAGTTTAAAAATGCAAATCATCTAAAAACATTCAAACCAATAGGGTTATGTAAAACTATTTATAAAGTGGTTACTAAAATTATAGCCAATAGAATTAAACCTTTTCTAAATGATCTAATTAACATCAAACCAGCTTCCTGAAAGGACGTAGAGCTTGCGATAGCGCGATCTTAGTCCAAGAGATGATGACTCACATAAAGAATACTAATAATCATAAAGGTTTTTTGATACTTAAATTAGATTTAGAAAAGGCTTTTGATAGACTTGAATGGTCTTTTGTGAAAAGAACCCTTCACCATTTCAAGTACCCACCAAATTTTTGTAAGATCATTATGAGTTGCATGTTCAGTAGTAACATAGTTGTCTTAGTCAATTGTACTCGTACAGAATTCTTCTCCCCCACTAGAGGGATAAGACAAGGTAATCCCATGTCTATATCTTTACCCTTTGCATGGAATTCCTCTCATCGTATATAAATTACCAAGTCGATATCTTGTTATGGAAACCTATAGCTCTTAGTAAAAATTGCCCACTATTATCGCATCTCTTCTTTGCAGATCTCACACTTATTTCTCAGGTAGTTGATACTTCCATTCACACCATGCACAACTGTATGAATATTTTTAACCGTCTGTCTGGACATAAAATTAACCTTACAAAATCTAAAGTCATTTCTCACAATATGTATAAGTACACTACACTCTTGATTACATAGTATTTCCAACTCTCTCCCTCCGTACACTTTGGTACTATCTAGATTTCCCTATCCCAAAAACAAACCAAAGCTGGGGATTTTTCAATATATTATGAAACATGCGAAAAAGCTTTCTCTTGGCAGATTAATTTTTTAACACTGTTTGGGCCGTTTTGTACTTGCTAAGTCTACTCTCAATGCTATACCAGCATACTCGATACAATATTTTTGCTTACCAAACAAAAAATGATAGATAAAATTCAAAGGGATTTTATATGGGGCTACACAAATCACAAAAAGAAGAATCACTATGTAGCATGGAAAATTGTAGCCTCTCCCAAAGAGTATGGAAGCCTTGGATCCAGTCAGCTCATATAAAAAATAAAACTATGTTGGCTAGTCTCGCTTGGAGAATCCTTATAAATTCCTCAAATCTTTGGGCACAAACCATGAAAATGAAGTATAATAGGAAAACCTCTAATCAAAATCCTTTATTTTGAAAAATATTGTCATGGGGAATTTAATTTGTGAATAAAATACTGTCTAGGCCGCAAAAAATTGTAATTCTATTAACCTTTGGTACCATAAATGGATACCTAATAATCCCCCCTTAAGACAACTAATTCAAGGTCCCCTGACTTGAAAGGATTACACTGCTATACCATTTTCCTCCGTTTGGGATAACCATAACGGGAATTGGGATTGTGCTGGCTATGTCTATCCGCCCAATATAAATACAAATGCTAATAAATTACTTTTTAAAAACCCTTATCCCCAAATAACAATATAACCTTATTGGATGGAAACTCTAATTCTATTTTTCCCCCAAATCTGTCCACCAAACTCTTATACTAATCCTATTTCACCTTACTAGTTTAATTGGATTTGAAAAAGAGATATTCCAAATAAAATCAAATTCTTCCTTTGGTTACGTTCCCATAATAGACTTCCAACTAACTCTTTCCTACATCATATTAACATGGTGCTTGTAACACATGTACCATTTGTAAACAAGAAGAGGAATCTATAACCCATATTTACTAGACCTAGGCATTCCTGAAATCTACACTCCCTTCCAAATACATTTGCTCCAGTATTTGAAATTAAGTTGCCGCAAAATAGTAATATTCACAACTGGCTAGATTTTTCCCTTTCGACCTTTGGAGTTAATGGAAAATAGAAATCATAATACGTTCAACTCTAAGAATTCCTCTCTACCACCGGGAAAAGTGAAAAGCAAATTGATAGAATACCATCAATACTCACACCAGCGCCACAACTTTCAATCCTCATATCTCATTAGTATAAAATAGACCCCTTCCCAAGAAGGAACCTTAAAACTTAACACTGATGGTTGTTTTTCAAAGGAGCGCAACAAGGGTGGCACTGGAGGTGTCATTATGGATCATAATGGTAACTGGGTAATAGGTTTTTATGGTAACACAAATGCCCAAAACCATACCATGTATGAAATAGAAGCTCTTCTAGACGTTTTAAAATGATCCATAGAGTTAGCCATTGGCCATATAGAAGTAGAGTTGGACTCTACTGAAACAATTGAAGCATTACAAGCCTCTTATCCTATTTATATAACTTTGCAGGTTGCTTATGAAGAGGTTAGGGAATCCGATGGTCCGACATATTTTTCGAGAAGCAAACAAGGTAGTAGACTTTTTGTCAAAGCTAGGTGTCAAACTGACACCGTCCGACTATGTTACTATATTATCTACACCTCCGGAGCAAGTTATAACTCTAATTAAGGATGATCAGCAAGGTTTAATAACTACTAGACTAGTTTTAAGAACAACTTGTCATAAGTTAGCATGTTTTGGGAATTAGCTATAATAACAAACTATGTGAAAAATGTAGAGGCCATTACGTCTCGAAACCACGTAATTATATATATAAAATCTTACCCAGTTACCCTCCCCCCCCCCCCCCCCCCCCCCAAAAAAAAGGAATAGCTTTGGTGTGAAGAATATGCTGGTCCCTACACACTAATAATAATAATAAATAAATAGAAGAAAAGTTCAAGATCACGTCAAGTCCGCACGCCGTACGTTTCTTTTTTATTCTTCCACCTGCTATTCTACAATTCCTTCTCTCACCAATATTATTATTTCAGTTTTCTCTCCTTCCTTTTGGCTATGGCGATTGAAAACAACAACAACAATGTCAAGAGGCCTAAGACCAAGATTGTATGCACTTTAGGCCCAGCATCTCGCTCAGTTTTCATGGTGGAGAAGCTTCTCCGGGCTGGCATGAATGTTGCCAGATTCAACTTTTCTCATGGATCTCATGACTATCATCAGGAGACTATTGATAATCTCCGACAGGCTATGGAGAATACTGGTATTCTCTGTGCCGTTATGCTTGATACCAAGGTCGGTCAATCGGCTCGCTTTTTTTTTATTATTATTAATTATTAAATATGGAATTGTGTATTTTTTTTTACAAGAACCCTAACTTTGATGCCCAATTAGTCTGAACGAAACACATTCTTCATGTTCATCTATCTATCTATGTTGTAGGGTCCTGAAATTCGAACAGGGTTTTTAAAAGATGGTAAGCCTGTTCAACTTACACAAGGTCAGGAGATCACAGTCTCAACTGATTACAGCATTAAAGGTGATGAGAGTACGATATGCATGAGCTACAAAAAGTTAGCAGAGGATGTAAAGCCACAAAGTGTCATCCTCTGTGCAGATGGCACAATCACGCTCAGCCTTTTGAGGTCTTGTACAAACAGAGAGGTTTTGTTTAAGATGCCGCTGTGAGACACAGCCTTCTTCTTGGGGAAAGAAAGATTTAATCTGCCCTGAGTAATTGTTGATCTTCCCCACATTAACAGATAAGACAAGATGACAATCGTAAACTGGGGTGTTCCAATCATAACATCGACAATGATGCGTTACGTTTGTTCGTAAGGGTTCATATCTTGTGGAGGGTTCGGAGAACGGCTAGGTGAACAGTGCAAAGAACATCTCGTCTAATTCTAAGGTCGATTCAGTTGCCCAATCACTTTACTGCATCGTATTTCTAGATAGCCTTGACTGTCATACATAACACACTAACTAATGGGCCATTTAATCAGGATTTACATCATGAGTTGAACTAACCTTTTGGCAATCTATCCTCTCATCTGATTTCAATTGTCAACTTAATTGCTTTTTTTTTTCACCTTGACATTACTGAATTAGAATCATAAACTTGTCAAAATACTCTTAATTTTGTTATTTCCTTCTTAGGTTGAAAATCAGGAAGGTGTAGCAAATTTTGATGACATTCTTGCCAACTCTGATGCATTTATGGTAGCCAGAGGTGACCTGGGAATGGAAATTCCAATTGAAAAGATCTTTTTGGCTCAAAAGGTAATGATTTACAAGTGCAACATCCAAGGGAAACCTGTTGTCACAGCAACACAAATGTTGGAGTCCATGATCAAATCTCCAAGACCAACTCGCGCAGAAGCAACAGATGTTGCCAATGCTGTCCTTGATGGCACAGACTGTGTCATGCTTAGTGGTGAAACAGCTGCTGGAGCTTATCCTGATCTTGCAGTGGGAACCATGGCCAGGATTTGTATTGAAGCAGAGAGCACAATTGATTATCCAGATGTGTTTAAAAGAATTATGGCTAATGCACCAGTTCCCATGAGTCCTTTGGAGAGCCTTGCGTCTTCTGCTGTTCGTACCGCTAATTCTGCAAAAGCTGCTCTAATTCTTGTGTTAACCAGGGGAGGAAGTACCGCAAAATTGGTGGCCAAGTACAGGCCTGGAATGCCTATATTGTCTGTGGTTGTCCCTGAGATCAAGACTGATTCTTTTGATTGGACTTGCAGTGATGAGTCTCCAGCAAGGCACAGCCTTATCTTCAGGGGATTGGTTCCAGTTCTGCATGCAGGGTCAGCTAGGGCGTCCCATGAAGAGTCTACAGAAGAAGCACTGTATTTTGCTCTTCAACATGCCAAAACAAAAGGATTATGCAAGGAAGGAGATTCCGTTGTAGCCCTTCACCGTGTTGGAACTGCTTCTGTGATCAAGATTGTTACAGTCAAGTAGTGACTTTTGATGCCTTCCCTTTTTGGTTTTGTTGCAAGGGGTGTGCCGACTGGAAATGTATTTTACCATCATTTTCTGCCTGGAACTTATGACTCTTACCTCACCTTCCCTTTTCTTTTATAATACCTGCTTTTCAAGCTCAACCAATTTTCCAAAGCCTGACTGAACTGAATTTATCTTTTTTTTAAATATGTCTTATGTTGATGTAAATCAAATTCCTTAGAGTATCTGCTTGGCTGTCTGTTTTAGAGTAGATTTTTCATCTGCAAATTTTATACAGCATGTTTGCGTTACATTGGTCGTCCATGTGCTGATCAACTGTCTTATAACGGTGAAATAGTGAATGCTCAAGTGTTACATGAACGAAATAATTTACATACAACGAAGTTATAAACCTTCACCAAAAGACCAACACCCACCCATTACCAGTTTGTTTACTAAAAACTTGTTCCCAACATAACCTTCTAATATGGCCACTAGCAATAAAAAACAAAGTGTTTTGCTTTGATAGCGACCATTAGGGCATTGTTATCTGTTCCAACATTTCTATATTAGAAGAACCACCCATTATATGATAAAGGTTTGTTCAAACAAGTTTTAAAAGTTGGACTTTTTATCCTTTTGTAACTCAGCCATTTGATAATGTTATTGTTAAATACGATAATCCAGGGTATCATACTTTAGACTGGAGACTTGAATATAGAGGACTAATCCCCTCATTTGACTGGAAATTGTTGTTATAATATTACTAGAGATGAGATATACTATCATCTCTGATATAAGAACCATATATTCTGATATAAACTCACACAAATATAGACTAGCTCACCCAACGCTCCAAATGGATGTATGTATTTTCCTACCTGCTTGAGTTCCCTCGACAAGGGATAGTACATGGTAATCTCTAGGATATCCTAGAGTATCTTAGTGGCATAGTATATCAGACAAGCTTTTAATATGTTAGTGGCTCTAGAATAGCCTTTGATGAGAAACTAGTCTATAAGTGTGATGTGAACTCAACCCCAAATATTAGCTAGCTTACAAGAGAATGATTGTTTAATTCTTTTCGGACCGCTATGTAGAGCATTGAACGGAATGAACGAATTTCCCTGACATCAATTGCCTTCAACCTGACTAATATCAAAATTTAGCTCTTGAAGTTAGGCTAATTTGTCGTATAACGTGAAACAACTATCCAGTGTGGAAACTCTCCCACTCTAACCAATAAAGGATATAGTTATCAACAATATCACTTTTTCCTTCTGGTATGTTAGTAGAATGGACTGCTCGTTTTCTATGTGGAAAAGGTTGCTCATCCATCTTCAATGTTTTATTACCAAGGAAATAGATGAAATCGCATAATGGACCAACCACTGTTGTTTTGAAAGTGTTGCAAAAGGTTGTGCACCCTGTCATAGTGATGATCTGAATTTTTCACTCAAAAAATTAAAATGTGATTTGAACTTGAAACCTCAAGGTGAAATTTGAACCCACTAAACCACCTTCTTTATACAATGTGAAAAATATAGAATGTAATTTTCTATTCAGGAGGTTCGGATGAACTCCTAGATCTACCTTGCACCCAGGCCTACTATAAGTCCTAATTTTTAAAGAGATTTTTCCATTTCAATGTATGATCTTAATTTAAAGAAAAATGCGTTTAATAAGGTACTGAACAACGTGATGGTTAATTAGTAGTAGCACATTTTAGTACTTTGGTCAAACGCCATGGATCGACTTAATCTTCAATTTGGAAACAATGATTAGGCAAACTCATTATTTTTAACGTAATTTAGTATGCCTCATCTTTTTGTCATTGTAATGTCTTCTTCCAAAATATTCTATTTTGGAGGCATTGTCACATCCGAGGTTACCCCCAAAACGTAACCGGCATCGTCATCCTCTCATAAGACTATGACTAGCGTGTTAGCTTACATCAAAACATTCATAAGTCGAATTTAGAGGAAAATTTTAAAAAACTTTTATCTACTCTACTTGGAGGTTTACATAGACCTCTACATACACATAATATATATATCGAGTATACATAGGCCCTTCGTATAGGAAGGTTACATAGCCTTCTACTTTTATTGCACATACATATATACATAAGATAGATTATAGTCTCAATGATTTTCTCAATCTTATACCATCTAAAGATCATATCAATTTGCGAATACCCTACATCAATGTAAAGAAGCCACATATAGACTTATACAAAACGTACTCAAAATGAAAATGGAATGAACATAAAAGTCTTAGAAAAGAAAAGCAACTTAATAAGCAAGATGTTGGCACGCCACTCCAGAAAGGTGGGACCTACCCACGACTTGGATTTAATGGAACATCCAAGCCTTCTCAACTCGTCTCGAACAGCCTCAATCAACAACCCGGAACCTAAATGTTCGGGAAAGAGAAAGAAATGGGGTTAGTAACTCCACATGTACTATGTATGAGACCATATGCCCATATAAGAGCAAAACATGCTAAAGAGGGGCTTTAGTCAAACATGTCATTTAATAAAAATAAAACCCTTTTAAAGTCTCATGCATAATCAAGCAAGTCATACCAATCAACCAAACATGCTTACTAACTCAAACAAGTAATATGCATCCCAACATAGTCAAACCCATGATCTACTATAACCCTAACATGAAGGAATAACATCACAAGCATGAATAAGAGTTAACCATATCATAACAAGCAAGACAATTACTCATGAATCTTCATCAAGTTAACAAGCACAATAATCAAGTAAAGCCCCATAACATTACTCAATCAAGTAGCCCCAACAAGAAACCATAATGAATGCCCAACTTCATATAATTAACCGTTTAGGATGCATAATGACATACTTTAGTAATATAATCAAGTTGCATGCTCCAAAGGATAGTCATCATCATAAACCCTATTCCATATTTACACTAATATAGTATCCTCAATTGTCAAGTTACTACATAATATTAATTCCTAATGCTCCCATCAAGGCCAACTTATTTGTCCAGGCATAAGTTAGAGTCCCATATCCCTACCGAATCGACGTTAACTCTCAGCACCTTAGTTACTTTATACTTCATTACTTTAACACTTAACTTAACCGACATTGACCACAAGAGCTAAGTGTGGAATTCGGTGTTGTAAAATCTTACAACGACGAAAGGTGATCTACTGGCCAAAGTAAAACCAAACATAAACGTAGCTTTCTAGGTCGATCCACTAGCTAGTCTTCCTATGGGGAAAACATAGTTCAAGAACTAAGAGATAGTGTATTTCCTTTTCATACCATTTGGTAATTGGGGTCTCCTCTCATGGGAATCTATTGGATGAGTATTCCTCGGAAGTCAACTTCTCATGTAGAACAATAGAGTGAATCTTCCTCTTTGGAAAGTCATCACCTACCATTGTCAAGTCCACTCGGTGCTAATCTAAGTCCCTTTATTAGAATGTCGTAAGCCATTAATTATCATCATAGCTTTAGTTTAGTCAGAAGTTCTATAAACCCGTTTTATATTATCATCTTCAGGATCTAAATTAAATTGCTGAGTTATCATCTTTTCATCCAAGTCAATAAGTGAAGCTTAACACATTAGCATTTCATATCATAATAATGCATAGTTATAGTCATCAACCATCCTTATAAGCATTTTACATATTCAACCTCACAACCATAATAAAAATGGCAAAGGCAACATCATACCACCCTACAATCCTAATATAAGGCATACTTCCAATATAACACCATGATTTAAAAAAACCACAATTAATTGAACAATTGGAGTAAAGATAGAGATCTAAGACTTAATTTAACAAGTCTCCCTTCACAATTCATGACCAAATGCTTACATCAAACCCATATCTCAACCCAATCTAGGGTAGGTAAACATTATCACACAAATGAATAACCAAAAGAAACAAGGCCAACTTGCAATCACTAAAGCATAATTCAACTTCTAGATTCATGTTTTAAGAACAAGATACTTAGGCTAATTAACATAATATACTTTCATAACCTAAATCAAGATCAAGAACTGGCATGATAGCAACTATAATTCATCTTAATTTGAGCTCACCACACTGGTATCTAGATCCTAAAAAGGTGAGCCGGTGTCGTTAACCTCAGAGGTCGCAGACAAGGCCTCTTCCTTAACATTCATCCCAATCATACCGTAAATTTGCAAAAAATTTAAAACTTTTTGGACTTTAATGAAGTCTACGTAGACTTCATATAATTTCTGCATAAGCGTGATATACTAAAAGCCCAAGCTAAACAACCTCGAATTAGATTGAAACAATCGAAATGAAAGAATCCAGAATATAATAATAGTTTGCCAAACGGCCTTAAAATACAACAAAATCTTAGAAACCACTTTTGAAGGAAATGCCTAGGGAAACCATCCCCTGGCTATGTCTAATGTTACTAAGCTAGAATAAGATAAACGTAGCCATCCTCGAACTCAATAGGACCTACCAAAGGTCTAGAGATACCTATCTGAACTGCTTCAACGTATCTTTTAATCTTCTCAGAACATTTACCTATAAAAATATAATATTATAGGGGTTAGTACAAAATTGTAACTAAATTATGGGTGTAAATGCACATAAACACATAAGGGACTATGCATGATCAAGGAAAGCTCTTTCCTCTAGCAAACATTTCATTTTCTGAAGCGCAGTTACTTTTACTTTCCTAATTCGTTATTTTATGAATCATGCTATAAATATGACATATTTTCATGCATTTTAAAACACACAACCATTTTCTATATGAGCCACAAGACCTTTTAATCAGGAAACATAATTTTAGAACAACTTCAAAACAAAAAATATTATTTTTGCTCACTCTTAGGCTGTGATTTCTATTCCCATGCCTTAATTTATTTTCCAGTCTTTTCTTATTTTAGTTGTGTAGTTCTCATGATCTACTTTTGAATCCTATGTTTACCTTACGATGCAATGATTCATTGTACGTCCCAATACCTACATAAAATCAAGTAGTAATCCAAGGACTAGGGAATGTTTTACTACCGTTACTGACCAATTTATTCTTTCCATTCTTTGTTACATTGGGGCATGATGTATTTATAAGCCAATCTTTATTGGTTATGCCCATTCTTTGATTATTTTGATAATATGATGATGTTGGGGCATATAGTCACACTCCAAATGATTGAGTCATTATGTTTTGCTCCCTTATTGGCATATATTTATTGGCTATGCCCATGATTTGATCATTTGCATAATATAAAGATTATTGGATATTGCCCATTATTTGATCATTTGCATGATATAAAAATTATGGGGCATTGATTAGCCATTATGTTTTGCTCCCTTTATTGGCATAAGCCAATAACTGTTAAAATTTCATTCTTATCGAACACTGGTGATGGATATTCTTAAGTTCTTGCTTACTTAGTTCACTTTGAACTTAGATTTCTTCTTCTTAGATCTGTTGTTCACTTTGAACATGTTACTACTTTCTTTCTTACTTTCTTGCTGAAATCTTTCTTATCTGATAGATCATGTGGAAGCTAATATGAATCTAGTTTCCTGTGCCACCAGGCACGAAACGGGTGTGTTTCACACCGATCAAAAGTGAACCTAGGTCATGTGAGTTACATGAAACTCCCGTGTCGCCCCCACAGCTGAAAAGGGTTGGTTACCCGGACTAAAGTGAAACCAAGTCCAGTGTCTTCCCACACCGAAGAAGGTGTTCACGCTAAAGTGAAAACACGAATAACATTCTTCTTTGAGCATTAACCGACGTAGATCATATAAGCTAAACATGAACATCCAGTGTCTGCCCCACACTTAAAAGGGGTGGTTCACCTGCCAAGTGAAACCGAATACTTACCTAGCTCTCTTAGCTGGACGCCAGTGGTCTCGTTCCTATGCTTTAGCAACATAGATCAAAGACTAGAAGATTTTTCGGAGACTACTTATCCACCTTGGTGGTAAAGCCTCATCTTCATGAGGCTATAGTTGCTTGGGGGGCAACAAGCTCATTTCTAGTCTATCGTTGCTTTTGACAATTTCTTATACTTTTAACTTTTAGAGTTACTCATACATTAATGGAACTTGCTTCTAATATGAGGTATGCCTAACTCAATGGATGACTTGCATCCCTTTTTTTTACATGATGAATTGAACTTAACATTACAATTATCATCATGGTGTTAATGAGACTTGCCTCATGATTTCTAACATCCTCTTATATGAGTATCTTGAACATAATCATTTAAGGTGGCAAGTAACTTGTCTCCCACTTTCTTAACACACCATTCTGGTTCAATTTCATAACTCATAATCTTTTAGTTTATGTCGTTACTCACCCTTTGTTGGCTTCAATGTTATTTGGTAGCCTTATACCATTTTTTATGAAAGTATATAAATTATTAATGTACTACTATATTCACATTTGGATAGGGTATGTTGGGACTTGTCCCATGATTGGCATACCCTTGGTTATGAATTCATGAGTTACATGGGGTCATATGCTTAATTTGGTATACCTTATGTCATTATCCAATTTTATATCATATCTTGGAAAATAACTGTAAGCCAATTTATTGTCATAAACCGAACTTTCACTACACAATTGTCAATGATATTCTCATGGACATTTTCGGTTCAAATAAAATTCATGTTATACTAATAAGATCTCATCATTTTAAACAGCAAACATTTAACATTTGTTTTGATAAGAATCAAAGACAAATCAGGTGTTAGTAGTTTGGGCTAAGCCTTATAATTAATGTGGGCATTGAAGAATTCATTAACTAGTTTTGATTCTCATTAAATTATTTAATCTTGGAAACGTTGCATTACAAACAATTAAAACACATCTACTGTAAAACACAATTATTAATCGAAATCTTCATCCCTGTTCAACAGTAAATTGAATTCTAAACGACTTATAAAAATTTTATCTTCTCGAACACCAAATTGACCATTTAACTCTATAACGGATCTAATCTATAGGTCCTCATTCGCATTAGCAATCATAGAAACCTACACTAAGGATCAGTTTCGCAACCACATACCAACAACTGCTATAGATTGCATTATCACATACTACTAGAAATCGGAAATCGGGAGACTTAGGGTGCTGTGGAACATTTCAAAATTTCATTTGGACAACAACCCTATTTTCAGGATTTTTTGAATTCAAAACTTTGAAAGCTCGTGGGGAAAGGAAACCAAGTAGAAAACCCCATACCTTTCTGTAGAATTGAATCTAGAAGATCACTTGTTACTTAACGAAAATCTTGAAGAATAGCCCTTGGAAACGTCCTTAGAGAATTTTTGTTTTTTCTCCCGCTTGTTCACTATTTTTTTAGTGTATGTTTTCAAGTGATTGAACGTTAGTCTAAGTCTAATGAGCTGATATTGACTAATTCAACTTATGCTAATTAAGTTACTTAGATAAATCAATTAGCTAGTTATCAGACTGCCACTCCTAAATTGACTTAAAATTGGAGACATTTGACTTAGTCAATCTGGAAATTTTTCTAAGGGTTTCGGCTAAGACCATGATTTTAATTAATTAATTAAGTTTGCAAAGTTATTAATAAAGTGACTTAGGGGTAATTACTAAAGTACCCCCTAATTAGTTATGACCGTAATCAACACCCTTTCTCGACCATCCAGGTTAGGTACTAGTATGTTTCCTTGAGTTAGTTACTAGGCTGGAGTCACCCAGTTATGTTTTAAGGTTGTCATTGCACTAGTTAACTATTTCGGATATTCCTAGGTTTAGTTAGCTATTTAGGTAATTGTAGTTAGAGCATGAGATTGGTTAGAATCTGGTCCCACATGGCTTGTAAGCACCCGTGCGTGCACCTGCCCGCCTAACCCGCCCTAGACCAAATTCGGTTGAGTCCTTGGTTTTGCTTTGTCTTTTGTCCGGGTTACAACATGTTCTTGTACATGTGTTGCTGCTCATTTCTTTTTGGTCCCAAGGAATCCTCACTATATCCTTCAGGACTGCTTTTCTCTCGCTACAATGAACATTTTAACTTAATTGTTTCCCCCCCCCCCATATGCTATGGTCCTAAGGCTTGACACTTGGATGCCTCGTACCTACTTTGTGGTTAAGGAATTAAAATTTTATGTTTAGGGTCTTAATTGCAAGTACAATTCCCTAAACAAGCTTGAAATTGGGGCATTTGACATCAAAGTATATTTTAATACATAGAAATTAACTAACACCCTAATCCAATCTTTTTTATATGCAATATTAATCAATATTGGCATTGGTATGCCATTTACAGCCAATACATATTCGTAAAACCTAATAGATCTCACTAACAAGAAAAATTTCGTAATTTTACAATTTAATTCATTAAATAACACCGTAGGTAGTAATCTAATCAATAACCATGAATTGAATGATGGGTACAATATCAAGATAGGTCCAGAATCACAACCAGGGTTAGGGGTTGAGTGGTCATGTTCTTCAATTTTAGACCAAAAAATCAACAATTATCACAATCAAGTTACAATGCATGTTAATTTATTCAATATAACCTAAATAAATCATCAACAACTCAATTCATAACTTCAATTTCGTAATTGGATGAAATTCACATGAAAACTCAACTTTTGAAATCCATTTTGAATGAACCCTTTGAGGAAAGAGTCTCAAAGGTGAATTAGATCCATACCTTAACATTTGATGAAGATTTGATGATGAAATCATCCCTTTCCATCCCCCAAAACCTCCCCTTAGCTTGTCGTCAATGGTGGCTTCCAAATAGAGAGAGAAAGAAGAAAAAAGGTAGAGGAATTGTTTTAGGAGTTCTAATAAGTTTAATGGGGTTGGGGACTTTATATGGGAGGTTAACTAACTTAATTAGGCCCCCATTATTCCCCTAATTTACCGTCTAACCCCTTAACTAATTAAATGAACCTAATTAAAACATACAAGAAAATCAAAACCCTCATAGACGGAACCCCGTTGACGGGCCTTCTGTGAGTCGACGGTTGGCTCCCCTCCATCCTGTACAAACGTCTTCTTGGTCAAAGACTGGTGCAGGCGAGGGACTTAAAATGTTTTCTAAGTGTGGGACGACGGTGGCATTGACGCCTCGTCAGTCCACACACGAACCGTCAATTGCCCCGTCGATGCACACTGCCAGACATTGTTGCCTCAACCTGCAGGGGTCCTCCTCAAGGGCCCTTTTTTGGCCCTTGGGGAGTCTTATCAGGACGTTTCGACTATGAATATCTCTAACACATGTCACCCACATTTTAACAAAATTTCATTAATTTCTGATTCTTAAAAGCTAGTCAAATAGGATAAGGCGCGCTACTACCTCTTTGAACCAATTTTCGAACGTCATGGACGTTATTGGATGTTTTGGTTTCTAAACTTTCTAAATGACCCATATTACTTAAAATAACCCTAAAAACAGTGTCTAGACTTTATGACACCTATGCTAGGCTTTACGACATGTCTTGGATTTTTGAAATGTTACATTATCCCCCCAGGAACATTCGTCCACGAATAACACTAAAATTCTTTTGAACGAAGGAATAGATTCAAGAATAGCAGCCCAACCAATCATTAATACAATACCACATAATAAATATCATTTCAAGCAAGGAAATGCAAAACTTCAATTACCAAAAATGAGACTCAAACATTACTTTATGAGGTATTTCCTTCTCACTACAACAATATGAGCTCAACATGATATACATGAGTAAATTAGAGTCAAGTTCAACTTATCAACATTCCATACATTATTTCATAAAGACTCACCATGTCAAAATGCACTACATAACTCAAAAAAAGCCAAAAGCAAAAATTTCAAGTTCAAGACACTATTCACTGTAACTTCACTGTGAAGTTTTCAGCAGTGTACATTTAGCAAAACTTCATCCAAAAATCAAGAAACATCAATTTCTAGTCATACTTACATTATTAAAAAGAATGAATAACCTTAGTTATCAAAAATATGAGGGTAACGGGACTTCATGTCGACCTCGGCCTTTCTCATGTTGCACCCACAACTATGTGATTCTTTCATAACACCTTTATGAAAACCACCTCTCTACTCCTTATCTTCTTGACTTGACTATCAAGAATTTGAACCTAAACTTATTCATAAGAGAGGTTATCCTTGACACCAAGACCCTCAATAGGAAGAATGGACTTGGGATCACCGATACACTTCTTCAACATAGAAATATGGAAAATCGGATGAACCAAAGCCAATTCAGTAAGAAGTTTCAATTCATAGGCAACCTTACCGACCCTTTGCAAGATTTAATAGGGACCCACATAATGAGGACTTAACTTCCCCTTCTTGCCATATCTAACCACCGCTTTCATTGGTGAAATTTTCAAATACACCTTATCACCTTCTTCAAACTCCAAATCCCTTCTCCTATGATCGGCATAAGACTCTTATTGAGTATAGGCCATTTGTAACCGGTTCCTTATGATATGAACTTTATCTAAAGTCTTATAAATCCAATCGGGACCAAGAAGCGAAGGCTTAGCCACTTCAAACCATCCAATAGGAGACCTGGACCTCCTACCATGTAAGGCTTCATAGGGACCATGGAAATGGATGAATGAAAACTATTATTATAAGCAAACTCCACCAAAGGAAAATGTTTATCCCAATTTCCCTTGAAATCAATAATACAAACCCTAAGCATATCCTCAAGGGTTTGAATAGTGTGTTCCGCTTGACCATCCGTTTGAGGATGAAAAGCGGTAGTCAACTTCACCTTGGTACCCAAACCTTTTTGAATGACCTCCAAAACCTAGATGTGAAGTGTGCACCCTGATCTGATATGATGGATAACAGAATACCATGGAGACACACAATCTCATCTATGAATATCCTAGCATAATCTTCTCCCGAATAAGTAGACTTGAAGGGAATAAAGTGAGAAAACTTGGTCATCCTATCAACAACCACCCATATTGAGTCATATGACTTTTGAGTCCGAGAAAAACCCACTACAAAATCCATATTTATCTCTTCCCACTACCAATTAGGAACTTGGATTTCTTGTAGTAAGCCACCCCACTTTTGATGTTCGGCTTTTACTTGTTGGCAACTCGGACACTTAGAGACAAACTCCGCTTTGTCCTTCCTCATACCTTACCACCAATAAATTTCCCTAAGATCATGGTTACATTTTTATCGAACCCAGATGAATTGAGTAGCGGGACCCATGGGCTTCCTCAAGGATCTAGTCCCTCAACCCATCTATATCAGGAACACATAATCTTCCTTTGAACCTTAAAGTACCATCCCCCCTAAGGAGAATGTCTCGTTAAGCTTTCCAAGGACCGATTCCTTGAACTCCATCAATGATTTGTCAAGGTGTTGTTTGGACTTCACCTCAACTACCAATGATGACTCGAAATTATCATGGACTATGAAACCACCATCTGAAGAATCTTCTAATCTCACCCCCAACCTAGACAACCTATGAACGTCCCTCACTAGGTCTTTATTGGCTTCTTCAATGTGGGATACACTACCCATAGTCATACGACTTAGGTCACTCTCAACCACATTAGCTTTGCCGAGATTATAGAAGAAACTCATGTCATAATCTTTTAACAATTCTAACCACCTCCTTTGTCAGATATTCAACTCCATTTGGGTAAACACATATTGGAAACTCTTATGGTCGGTAAAAACGTCAACATGAACATCGTACAAGTAATGCCTCCATATTTCAAGGCAAACGCCACAGCCGCTAACTCAAGGTCATGAGTTGGATAGTTTCGCTTATGTACCTTATGTTGCCTAGAAGCATAGGCTATCACCTTCCCATGTTGCATAAGCACACACCCCAAACCCACTCAGGATGCGTCACAATACACAACAAAACCCTTTGTACCCTCCAGTAAGGTCAACATCGGAGTAGAGGTATGCCTATCATTCAATATTTGAAAACTTCTCTCACATGCCTCTGGAGAACATTGACAAATGAATATAGATAATTTCTAAACAACCGGTTCATTAAGTCCACAAACGCCGCCGGAGGATTAGTGAGACCAAAAGACATTACTAAGAACTCATAGTGACCATATCTAGTTCAGAATGCCGTCTTTGGAATGTCCTCACCTCTCACCCTAAGTTGGTGATATCCCGACCTTAAGTCAATTTTTGAAAAGCATCTTGCCACTTGGAGTTTGTCAAGAAAGTCATCAATACGAGGGAGAGGATACTTGTTCTTAATTGTGACTTTATTGAGTTGGTGGTAGTCAATAAACATTCTTAAGGACCCATCTTTCTTCTTCAAAAACAAAACCAGAGCACCCCATGTAGAAATACTAGGTCTTATGAATCCTTTGTCTAGTAAATCTTTGAGTTGAGACTTCATCTCCTTCAATTCGTCCGGAGACATCCGATAAGGAGGAGTCAAAATGGGGTTGGTATCCGTTAGCAAATTCGATAAAATCAATTTCCCATTTTTACCGGGAGGAATACCATGAGGTCCATTAGGAATAATCCTATGAAATTAAGCAGTCCTACGGGACCGACGTCAATGGGGAATTTCGGAGTCTAGATCTAGGACTCTTACTTGGTATAAGACAACCTTTAGAGATCATTTTGCAATGCTTTTAGACACTAGATGTACGACCTCTAGAAGAGTTTCCTCCCCCCCTTCCACTCTACAAACGGGTTTCTATTTGAAAAGTTATTAAATCACCACCCTTGTCCTACAACAATAGAAGCAAAGAAAAGCTGCAAATAATCCATGACCCATAGAACATCAAATCAAGCATATCGAGTCTACTAGTTCAACATACGAAACTCTATTGGGAATATTCTGGACAATTTTATACACCCTATTTGCACACCGACTCCAGCACCCACCGGAGTAGACCTAGAAAATGTTCAGCAAATCTCAGGTAAAATCATCAACTTTTTTGGATACTAGAGAGTAACAAAGGACAAAGTACAACCGGGATCAGGTAAGGCATATACAGTAATAGAGAAGACTTTCACATACTACCTTTCACCACATCTGGAGAAGTCTCTTTCTCACCTCTAGAGCGCAGAGCATAGAAGCGGTTCTTCAATTGGAAAATCTCTCACCTTGGTGACCACTCTGTTCCACAACCAAAAGAAATTTTTCCCTCCCGTTCCTACCAGCATCACCAAGATTAACCCTTTCCACACTTGGGGCCATGTAGGCTTCTCAATTTGTTGATTTTCCCGTCTCCTTCCTTTAGGATCTAGTCTGATTTCACCTTATCATCCGCGAGCCTTAGAAAATTTGGATGGAACTTGAATTAGAAACCCTCTTCTTAAAATCTAGCTTGTCTTATTTTCAAGCTATCGGTGAAGAACTCGGTCCCTCAAATATATTTCCCTCTAAGATCCTACTCCTCTCTTAGGAGTCTTACCACCTCCTAAACCTTATGCATCACCATAAGACGGGTGGATGTTCATGTTTGGTATGTGTAGCATTTCCTAATGAGACTCCTCTTTCTAAATCCATCCGCCGACATCTCCCCATCACCAAGCGGCTCAATTTGATCGTCTAGGTCGGAAAATAAAAAGGGAGCATATTTGGACATTTAATGAAATTCCAAGGAAGTAATCATGAACCCTCCTTCCTCCTTGCAAAGATTGTGAACTCCACCACTTAGCCTCCGTTTCTCTTTAGGAAAGAACTGACCTCGAAAGCCTTCTAGACTCCAAGTTAATTGGACCACCTCAAATGGACACCCCTTAATTGCCTATTTATCCTCCATTCACATATTATGTTGAGCCACGTCCTTATTGGATAGGTTGGCCACTCGCCCTTCTCACTTGTGGTCAATCCCATAGCTAAAAGTAATTTAGAATTCAACGATGGATTCTTGGGGGTCTTCATCAACCTTATATCCATAAAAAGTATGAGGATTCATCCAAGTGAAATCTCTTAGACGGGAAGCCATAGTAGTGACTTGTTGATGAGGACGGGGCACAACCTCTCAGTTTTCTTGAGTCGTCATAGCTTGGGCTTGAGTCGTGGGCGCTTGTGCTTGAGTGGTGATAGCTTGGGACATTTGAAGAAGAGTGGTCCTTATATTCTCATCCGTCAAAAGAGGAGGATTGACCGGTGCATGCTCCATGTTAGCATCTTCTTCTAGTGGAGGAACTTGATCACCGGTTGGAAAGGAGCCTTACGCGCATTGGCGATTTCCTCCTTCAAGTCTCTGAGCTGCATTCCTTCATTTTTTCATTGTCTATAAGCACATACATAGATTAGATACAAAGCACACACCATAGGTATCTCTAATGGCAAACGATATAGGATTTTCCAAGAAAGAGAGTGATTCCTAAACACACATTAGGTTGCCTATTCATAAGTTTGTTGCACCTTCATCACAATTATTCAACACAACTTACATAGACGTGTCGAAGAGAGAGTCAATAACTCAACCTATATTCAACCTCCTGCCTGATACCAAAGTTTGTCCCATCCAGGTTTACCCCTAGACGTAACCGGCGTCGGCGTCCTCTCGAAGGACTATGAATAGCCTCTTAGCTTACATCATCACATTCATAAGTCGAATTTACCAGAAAATTTTTAAAAACTTTTATTTACTTTACTTGGAAGTTTACATAGACCTGTACATACACATAATATATATATCGAGTATACATAGACCCTTCGTATAGGAAGGTTACATTTACATAGCCTTCTACTTTTATTGCACATACATATATACATAAGATAGAATATAGTCTCAATGATTGTCCAAATCTCAGACCATCTAAAGATCATAGCAATTTGGGCATAGACCTACATTAATGTAAAGAAGCCACATATAGGTTTTTAAAAAACATACTAAAATGAAAATGGAATGAACATAAAAGTCTTATAAAAAGAAAAGCAACTTCATAAGCAAGATGTTGGCATCACCCTTGGAAAGTGAGGATCTACCCACTTGGATGTCGATGGAATATCCAAGCCTCTCACGTCGTCTCGAACAACCTTCAATGACCAACCCTTAATACTATGGCAAGATGAAAGAAAAGGCGGGTTAGTACTCCACATGTACTATGTATGAGAACATATGTCACATATAATAGGCAAAACATGTAAAGATGGACCTTTATTCAAAACATGCCATTTACCCTTTTTAAAAGGTCTCATGCTAATCAAAGCATCAGTCCATACCAAGCAACCAAACAGCACAACTCAAACAGTATATGCAATCCCACATACTTAAACCCTGATCGATTACAACCCTAACACAGGAATAACATCGCAAGCAATGAACATAGTTGAAACCATAATCATAACAATACAGACAATTACTCATAAAGCTTCATTATTCAACAAGTGCAATGGGGGGAAAAAAAAAAAACCCAAAAAAGGTTAAAGACCCTAACCTTACTAATCAAGTATCCCCAACACAACCATAACCAATTCCCAACTTATGTGATGTGAAAAAAATTACTTAGCTATCTGCCTTGGACGTGTATGTTTAGAGTAGATTTCATCTACAAATTATAATTCATCATGTTTCGTTAAATTGGTCGTCCATGTGCTTATCAACTGCTATAGGTGAATAGTGAATGCTCAAGTGTTACATAAACTGAATAATTTCATACAAAAAAGTTATAAACATTCACCAATAGACAACACCCACCATTACAAGTTGTTACTAAAAACTGGTTGACATAACCTTCTAATATGGCCACTAGCAATAAAAAGTGTTTCTATAGATAAGTGACCATTAGGCATTGTTAATAGTTCAACAGTTTCTATATTAGAAGACCTTACATGAATACCGATGGTATCTATCACGTTTAAAGTTGGACTTTTTTATGCTTGTGGTAACTACTGCCCATTGATAAGTGTTGTTGTAGTAATACTATATCCAGGGATCTATACTTGCGACTTGAATATAGAGGACTAATCCCCTCATTTGACTAGAACATGTTGTTATAATATTACTATAGATGAGATATCCTATCATCTATGATATAAGAACCATATGATCTGATATAAACTCATACAAATATAGACTAGCTCACCCAACGCTCCAAACTGATGTTATGTTATTTTCCTACCGCTTTGAAATTCCCTCTTAAGAAGGGATCGTACATGTTCTATCTCTAGGATATCTAGAGTATCTTAGGGAATAGTATATCAACAAGATTTAGTAATAGTTTAGTGGATCTAGAAAGTGCCTTTGATGAGAAACTATAGGTCCTATAAGTTTGTTGATATGGAACTCACCCCAAATATAGCTAGTTACTAGAGGATGATTGTTTTAATTCTGTTCTACCGCTAAGTGGAGCATTGAACGGAGATGAAACCCACTCTAACATCAATTACCTTCAGTCCTAACATAATATCAAAAGTTAGCTCATGTGAGGATTAGCTAATTTCGTATAAGGAAACAACTAGTCCAGTGTGGAACTCTTCCTACTCTAACACAATACCAAGGATATAGTTATCAAAAAGGTCACTTTTTCCTTCTAGATATTTTAGTAGAATGCACTGCTCTGTTCAAAGTGTTAAAAAAGGTTGTTGCCTCCATACCCAAATTTTTTTACCAAGGAAATAGATGAAATCGGCATATGGACCACTCTTTTTGAAGTGTTGCAAAAGGTTGTTGCACCCTGTCATAGTGATGATCTGAATTTTTCACTCAAAAAATAAAAATATGATTTGAACTTGAAACCTCAAGGTGAAATTTGAACCCACTAAATCACATTCTATATACAATGTGAAAAAAATAGAATGTAATTTTCTATTAAGGAGGTTCAGATGAACTCCTAGATCTACCTTGCACCTAGGCCTACTATAAGTTCAATTTTTAAAGAAATTTTTCCGTTTCAATGTATGATCTTAATTTAAAGAGAAACGTGTTTAATAAAGTATTGAACAACATGATGGTTAATTAGTAGTATCATGTTTTAGTAATTTGGTCAAACGTCATATATCGTCTTAATCTTCAATTTGGAAACAATGATTAGGCAAAATCATTAATTTTAATATAATTTAGTATGTCTCATTTTTTGGCCATTGTAATGTCTTCTTCCAAAATGTTCTATTGTCACATCCGGGGTTACCATTTAAACATAACCGGCGTCGTCGTCCTTTCATAGGACTATGACTAACCACTTAACTTACATCATTACATTCATAAGTCGAATTTAGCAAAAAATTTAAGCACATTTATTTACTCTACTTGGAGGTTTACATAGACCTCTACATACACATAATATATATATCGAGTATACATAGACCCTTCGTATAGGAAGGTTTTACATCGGCCTTCACTTTTATATTGCAGATAAATTATGCCATGAAGAGAGAAGACACGACGTATCCATGGAGTGGCGCAAGCGGGTCACCCAATTACTAGCCCGTTTATCAAAAAGCAAGCTTTGGGTCATAGCCCTAGAGCAAGATGTGGCAACATCTCATATGCTCCCAGATAGGCTTATTGCACAAAGGTACTCAAATGAAAATGTGAATGAACATAGAAGTCCTTAAAAGCAAAGCACCTTCAGAAATCAAGAATGTTTGCGGCGATTCCTCGCCCTCCGAAAGTGAGACCTACCCACTTGGATGATAGATAATAACGCCAATCATGCTTCACGGTCGTCGCGAACCGGCCCTATCAACGACCGTAACACCTCAAAAATGTGGATTGGGAAACAGGAAGAAAATAGAGTTAGTACTCCACAACTGTACTAAGTATAACATAATCTGCAACATTAGAGCAAAACATTCTAAAGAAGGGTATTTAGTCAAACATGCAATTTAACCCTTTTAAAGTCTCATGCATAATCAAGCAAGTCATACATTCAACCAAACATGTCTTTCCCTAACTCAAACAAGTATTATGCATCCCAACATACTTAACTCTGATCTACTACAACCCTAACTCAAGGAATAACATCACAAGCAGGAATAAGAGTTAACCATATCATATCACAACAAGCCATACAATTACTCTGGAATCTCATTAAGTCACCAAGTGTAATGATTCTTGGTCTACATGTAAAGACCAACCGTAACTCAAATCATTTCAGCCCCCACAAGAACCATAACAATTCCCAACTTCAACATAACAACCGTTAGGATGCATAATGACATCTTTAGTAATATAATCAAGTTATATGCTCCAAAGGATAATCATCATCCTATAACACTATTTCATATTATACATTACATATTAATCATTTACATAATTTTCATTTACATACATAATCTCCTTAACTTCTTAAGCTCCCTATCAAGGCCAACTAGTGCAACGTATAGTAGAGTCTCATAAACCCTACCTAAGCTAAGTTTCAACCTCTCAATCACCTTATTTGTTAATTCTTCATTACTTATGGTTATATTAAGGGAACACATGCCTTAACGACAAGACCCCAAAAGAGATAAGTGTTGGAAAATCTAGTGTTGTAAAACCTTAAACTGATGGAAGGTGGTCTACCGGCCAAAGTAAAACCAAACATAAATGTAGCTTTCTAGGTGGATCCACTAGCTAGTCTTCCTATGGGGGCAACATAGTTCAAGAACTAAGAGATAGTGTATTTCCTCTTCATACCTTTTGGTAATTGGTGTCTCCTCTCATGGGAATATATTGGATGAGTATCACTCTTTGGGAAGTCGACATCTCATGTAGAACTATAGGGTGAATCTTCCTATTTGGGAAGTCATCACATCCCATTGTCAAGTTAAGTCGGTGCTAATCTAAGTCCCTTTATTGGAATGTCTTTATGCCTTTAATTATTAATCTTAGCTTAGATTAGTTCATGAGGTCTACCCCTTGTATATTCATCATCATAAATATCTCAATGAGAATTGCATGAGTATAAGTCCTTTCATCACAATTCATACAAGTGAGCTTAACACATTAGCATTTCATATCATAATAATGAATATTGATAGTCCATCACCATCCTTATAGAATTTACATCTTATAAACCTCACAACAAACCGTAATCAAGGACATTTTCAATTTAACATCTACCAACCTATCATCCTAAATAAGGCATTACTCCCAATATACACCGCCATGACTTAACCACAATTATTCACAATTGGAAGTAAATTATGGAATTCTAGAAAGCTTACCAAGTCTACTTCAAATTTCATGAACAAAGACTTACCATCAACCCACATCTTAACCAATTATGGGAGTAAGATTCACACACAATTATACCAATAAGATAATAAGGTCCATTGCATCACGATGACACAATTCACACTACAAATCAAATACGTAAACAGATACTTAGGCCAATTTCACATTACTTCATAACCCTAAATCACATCTCAAGAACTAACATGATAAAACCTATAATTCCTCTTATTTTATATAGTAATCTACATAACCAAGTCACTTGAATGATCACAATACACTTAGGTCAAGATCAACAACCTAGGTTTAGGGTTGAAGGATCATGTTCTTCAATTTAGACCAAACCATTAACAATTCCCAAAATGAAAGTAAAAAATACATGTTAATCTCTTAACTATGACTAATAACTCATCGACAAATCAATTCATAACTTCACAATATCGTAATTGATGAAACCTACATGTAAACTAAACTTTTGAATCCCATTTTGAGGAATTTTTGAGGAAAGAGTCTCAAGGTAATTAGATCTCATACCTTAAGCGTTTGATGATAGATTTTTTACAGGATACAAATTCATCCCTTTTCATCCACCAAAAACCTGTCCCCCTCGCTTGTCTTCGTATCATCTGGTGCCTCGGTTCCTAATAGAGAGAAAAGAAGATGAGAAGGTAGAGGAAATTGTCTTAGGAGTTCCTAATTAGTTAATGGGGTGGGGGGCCTGGTTACATGGGAGGTTTAACTAACTTATAGGCCCCACTTAATCCCCTAATCAACCACCTAACCCTTAACTTAATTAAATGAACCTAATTTAAAACTGCATGAAATCAAGAACCCTCAAGATGGACCAACCCCGTTGACGGGCCGTCCTGTGAGTCGTGCTGGCCCCCCCCTCCTCGTGCACAACCGTCCTTCTTGGGTCCAGAGACTGCTGCAGGCGAGGGCCTTCTAATTTTGTTTAAGTGTGGGACAACGATGGCATCGACGCCCCGTCAGTCCACACACGAACCGTCAATTGCCCCATCGATGTACACTGCCTAGGCAGTGTTGCCTCAACCTGCAGGGGTCCTCCTCAAGGGCCCTTGTTTGTCCCTTGGGGATTCTTACCCGTGCGTTTCGACTATGAAACATCTCTAACACATGTCACCCATATTCTCACCAAATTTCATTAATTTCCTATTCTTAAAAGCTAGTCAAATAGTCTAAGGCACGCTAGTACCTCTTTGAACCAACTTTCAAACGTTATGGACGTTCTTGGACATTTTGGTTTCTAAACTTCCTAAATGAACCATATTACATAAAATAACCCTAAAAAAAGTGTGTAGACTTTATGACACCTATGCTAGGTTTTACGGCACGTCTTGGATTTTCGAAGTGTTACAGGCATGATAACTAAAAATAGAGGCTATGATGAGGCAAGTCTTGAAGATAAAAAAAAAACATGTTAATAATAAAAGCACACTTTAACTCATGCTAGCTAGAGCCTTGTGAGTTAGTTCATTAGAGAGGTGTGTGTTGTCCTTTGTAAACAAACAACAATATCAAATTGTGGGTATGGATTGAAAATTTTTGGGACTCTACAAGATGTATTTGATTCTAGTTAAGATGACTATTCAACTCTAAACCCTGGTTCAAATGGTGTTATATTTTATTAGGATATATCCATGAATATTTAAATTCAAAGTTTGAAAAATATGCCACAAACAACACTCGAATCAACGAGAAATTTCATTGAGAAGAATGAAGGGAGGGAAAAAATTGTACATAAATATTTTAGTCTCTTCAAAGTTTGTTTTTATTTTCATATATTAAATTTGTTGCGAACAGGGTGAAGTAACATTTCTAAACTGATGTGTTGTAGCTTGCTTTAATGTTCAAATTGGTGTCTTTTAACTGAAGTATTCACCATTGGGTACACACTCCTAACAACTCATACTTTTCAAAGGTAATTGTAATTTGTACACCTTTCTGTTAGTCTGAATTGTAATTTTTTTTTCATCTGTTAGAGTTGCCATCCATTTAGAATCATGCAATATATTAAATTTTTTTGAATGCCTCAAAGAAAAAATAAAATTGACCCAATTAAAAATAATGAGTTCATCTAACTTCACATTTATTCTTCTATGTGAGAATATAAGACTAGTACTTTTCACTTTAGATATGATTATAACATATGATTCACTTGTACATATTCCCTTTGCTAATTGGGCGTTAGGTTATGCTTCCATTGTGGTTGAAATTTTAAAGACGTAATCTATTAAAAGTTAGTGGTGCGTAGAAGTCAGTTAAAAAGAGAAGTGGAGAACTAATTCTGTAATTATTAGTTAGAGAATAACATATACCAGTTAGTTAGTTAGATAAAAAGGGAACTTTTAAACTCAATAGAATTGTTTGTGAGTGATATATTGCAACACAATGACGATTGATAATATAATTTCAACAAAGTAACCACACTAGACCATAATCACCCATTCTACCTCTAAAGTTCAGATGATATCAGAGCAGTGTTGATTATGTGGGATTCATCCATCTGTGTCAAACTTAACAAATCTGAGAATGTTATAGGCCAACAAGATTTGGAAGAAATTTAATATTCATGGGCCAATTTACTCGACTAATTTTTTCCTTCTTTCCTTGAAGTCAAATGTTGGTAAGTTGTAGGAAAAAAAATCAATTTCTACAAATAAGTTGATGCTAACTAAATTTTACATCTATAAGGGGGGGTTGACGGGGGTGGTGGGGGGGGGAGAGGAGGGTTTTTTTGTTTCCATTCCTTCTTCTCAACGCAACAAAATTAAATAGAAAAAAAAAGTGAGACACAATAGATGTAAATAGTAACTGAGGAAAAATAGAGAGTGTGAACGATATTATACTGATGTGAAAAAATTAATAGAGAGTTATTTTTTTGAGTGTGTAGTGGTCTTTGAGGTGTTTTTACTTAGACCTAGAAATGTAAAATTCCTTATAACAGTGATACGAATTGTTCTCCTTGCCCTGTGATTTTTCCCTTATTCATGAGCTAAATAATGTAAATTTTTTGTTGTCATCATTGGTCCTTTTGTTCTTGTTGATTAACCCTATTGTTGTGTTCCACTTTTATTACTTTTATTACTGCAAATATATTTTTTTTTTATGGATTTGTTTTCAACAATTGGTATCACAACAAATGTTTTCTAGATGAATATTTTTTGAGTATGTCATGTTGTATTCAATGACCAAAAAATGCCCAGAGTAAAGTAAATTCAACGGTAATAGCGGTTTCTCAATGTTGCAGACAAGGATGAGAGATTTTCTTATATAACAAGGTTTGCAAAAGACACTAGGCAGCAAATCCAAAAAGCACGAACCCATGAAACTTGAGGATTGGGACAAAATGGATGAAAAGGCTACTAGTGCAAATAACTTACACTAAACAAAAAATGTGGTTATAACATCATTTATGAAGAGAGTGCATGTGGCATTTGGACAAGGTTAGAATCTCTATACACGTCCAAAACGTTGACAAATAAATTGTACCTAAAGAAGCAGTTGTACCCCTTACTTATGAGTGAAGTTATAACTTTTTAATGTGCTTAATAAATTAATCACGCAATTAACAAACCTCGAGATAAAGATCGAGGAGGATTGTCACGACCAAAAGTATACCCTAAACGTGATATGACATATCAGACCGCTAGAAGTCCTACACTTGGCATACATACAACACAATAACAGATGAAATATGAGAGCTTAGGTAAGAAGTATAATCTCATAAAAAGTGAAACACAAGTGCGAAAACATACTTAGTCTTGACGAGCCATTGTTTACATCAATAGAGTAGTTGAGACGTAACCCATTCTTCACGTACATAGTATCAAAATTATAACAAATAAAGCAATAAAATCTTTATGGTTTTTCCCTTGAAGTATGAGGACTCACCAATCCCAAGAATGGAGCACAATTTGAATCTAGCCGCGAGCGGGAGGATGAGGAGCATCGAACCATACATTAACAATATAAGAACAATTATGCATTAGTAAATGAAATTTACCAAGTATGGATAAATGAATAAAACTATATACATGATCATTTAAGGAAATTGTACATGACATGCATCACCAAGCTATCATGAATATGGTCAATGCATACTTAAAATCATTTGAAGTGATTGCATAAATACCTTTGAAGGTAACTTATTTATTTTGTGAGATATTTACAGTAAATTGACATAAATCATGTGAGTTATAACATGAAATCTGGTGTCTTGCTTCCACACTTAAAAGAGATGTCCTACTTTCCAAAGAAGGACCATTACTTCTAGATTATGATTCACTAGTTATGTCTTTGAAATAAAATAAGGTACGTATTTAGGGGTAATGAGATTATTTCTAGAGAACCGACATCAACTAACATGAGAGACTCCATCTCGATATCCTCTCCGTACTAATTAAAATTCCAATAGAATAGTCATATTCAAAATTTATATCATCAGAGTTTGAAAAGCTCAATTAAATTATCAATCCAATCTTATGTCATCATAGATTAGCTTCTTTAAAGCATGATTCTTACATATATGAGAAAACCTTTAAAAACTTCAATTTCACTATATCTAAGAAAAATCTTTTACAATTCATGGGTATGTGTGAAAATCTTTCACAATTATATTGATGTTTATCCCAAAAAAAAAACTTAGTTCATAAACCACCTTTCCCCCCATAAAACATGCATAACTTTCATAAATCATCATTAATAAGTTCATAACACTCTTTAGTAATTTATCATCATAAACATGTCAAATTCATAGGAGAATATGAAATCAATTAGAAAACATGTAACTGAATCAAATCATGCATAACAAGACTGAAATCAACAATTAAATAATATCAAATGGAACCCATGTAGATTTGCATGAAACCTTAATAAAATTGGGTGAAATTGACTATGAAGATTGAGATTCTTTGGACCCAATAGATGAATGAAATTCACTAGTGAATTCTCACATACCTTGGTAATCAAACACTAAATGTAATGGAGAAAAAATAGATTTGAAGCTTGAAATCCTTGGTTTTCTTCCTTGAGCTTGAGAGGACTTGGAAAGGATGAACTTGGATAGGTTTTTGAAATTTGAGAGAAAGACGGGGTTTGGGTAGATTTAGGAATTGAAAATTAGCTGTAGGGGTAGTTATATATTCAAAATGATATAGTTAAGGGGTAAATTGGGTAGGAATAGATCAAAACACATGTACTGGTCAACCATAGATTCAGCTTCATAAATCTAAAATTCATTCAATTTCCACGAAATGAATCATAGTTACTTCTACGATCCATATACCCTTTTCTTAGATCACAAGTTTAAGCCCAAAAGTTTACTGAGTCTTGAACCTTTTTACGAGCCCCATCTACGACCCTCTATAGACCCTTTCCGTAGATCCTAGTTGTCTAGCGTCCCAAATGTCACCTTAAGTTTTGGAACTTTCTACAAGCCACTCTACATACCTGTAGGGTAATACACTCACCTACCATCCCTCCTTTACTCCTATGTACACATCTGGAAGGGTTTGAAATCAATTATTTTAACTTTCTACGATTATGAGATCCATCTAAGGCTTGTTTAACTTCCGATGACTCGTCCTGTCAAATCTTAAATCAATTTACTATGAGTTGAAAATTCCCAAAACTCAACCATTACCCTGCAACTTCCCTTTGAAGGCCCATAGAATCTTTTACGATGTATAGATAGTGCTCGTAATCACTATACCGGTGTTAAAATTGACTTTTCCTTTCAATGAAATAAGGTCTATTTTCCCACGTAGTTCGTCGGTCAAACCAACGATTCTCTTCTCAAAGTAATAGAGAGAGTCTTTTTCTAGTTAGACTTCCCAATTCATTTTTCCAGTTTTTGGACATTACAAGGATAAAACTATCATGCTCCTAAACTTGTTGCTATCTTTCTATGATAATTTGGCAATAACCATCCTACTGGGATAAGACTCTATTGAAACTGAAGAATTCACATCAACCTTCTACTTAACGAGTAGATGAGAAAAAGTTTGAAAATTATACAGGATCTCATCACGGAAAGTAAAGGTAAGAAATATAAAGGAGTTCAAGAAACTATGGTATATGCAGAGCTCGTGAAATTTCCAAGGTCCAATCAAAATTAAAGGACAGAAATTGCTATTATTGATATTAATGAGGTTACTTCAAAATAGATTTTCCAAATCTAAAAAAAGGAGCAAAAGAGAAACTACTTGCTAGAAGAACGATGAAATATTGATACCTAGTGCAACATAATGACAATGTCGTTCTCTTCATAAACGAAAAAGGAGGAATGAAGGCACTTGGAAGGTGCATAGTCTGAATGAGTGGTCGACATAAAAACATCCTACCATGCCACACCGGCAAGATCTGTGTGTGTGTGTGTGACAACATCCTACCATGCCACACCGGCAAGAGATGTGTGTGTGTGTGTGTGAAAATTTCTTCTTTCAGATTTTTGGATTTTTGAGAAAAAAACATCTTATTGTATGCAATGACTATACACAACAATATTCAAATTTTTGGGGAATTTCCCTCATTTGATTTGTGCATTACTCAAGGATTGATCGAAAATGTAGGATCTGCGGCTAGAATGACACAAAAGTCACAAGAGATGTCTTCCAGAAAAGGAAAGAGTTGTATTCTGAAACCGCTGATGATCAAGGAAAAGATCGAAGGGTTAAAGTATTACTTTATGAAGATGAAGATGTATTAAATTATTGTTGAAACGATTTTTATATGCTATGTCTATTGTTGTTTTTTTGTGATTGTATGTTTATTGTTGAAATTATAGTTTTGGCATAATGCATGTCTTCATGTCCATTGTTGTTTTTATCATTGAAATTGTATATTTCTTTCAGATGGGAAGCTTCTTTTTCTTAAATATAGAAATTATTTTTGTATCCCTAAATGTCTTGATAATTCTGGATACAGTTAAATATATTTACTTTGTCATTTGTGCAGATATGCAAACTACATGGGTTCCTTGTGCTCTAAGTAAAAAAGGTCGTGAAAGTGTCATATGTGGCATATCTCTATCTATCTCAAAATTGCCATCTTTCAAACTATATGAAATATTTAAGTAGTAAATACACGTTTGAAGCACAAAAACATTATACATCCAAAAAAGATCTCAATATGCTTCATTTCAGACCTTTGTCATATATATATCTATAATATATATATATATATATAATATACATACATATATCTATCTATATATATATATATATATATCTATATATATCCATCAAAAACTTTTGTTATTTTTACTTATAGGGTAACTATGAGTTGTTTGTGTAATTCCTGGACAACTTCTTTCTTTGATAGAACTTGTTAGTTCAACAAAATGTTGCATGTATCAAATTCCCTTCAACCAAAAATGTGCATGTATCACTATAACTAAATTACACAATGCTAGCTAAATATTGGATGCTATAAATTGCCATATACTTAAGAATCTTTTCATTTGCTTGGAACTATTAGGAAAAGGAATACAATATCCAGTCATAGTGCATAGTTCAGGTGAATTAATTCAAACTATCTCCTTCATTATATATTGAAAAAGTTAGAACTCTTTAGCCAATCAGATCATTCAACAGTTACTCTCTTCATTCCCCTTTAAATTTCTACAGTGATACATATTTCATTCACATGACAGAATAACTGCACTTAAAGTGATTGGAAACCAAGTCTCATTTGATGTCCTGAAATTAATTTTACCCTTCATGATCCTCCATAATCTTAATAAAACCTTCATGAAGACTATATCTTTTCAAGATTTTTTACATTAATAAAAACAGGACTAGGGGAACTTTAGAATGGTTCCATAGCATAAAGATAATTTTGTCATTCATGGCCCCGAAATTAGTTATTCGGTATTCGATACTACATATTTATCTTTATGAATTCCAATTTATTAGATTTCCCTCAAACTGTATTCTATTAACCAATATATTTTCCCCTATTTAAATGTATACTTATATAAGATTGTTTTATAATATATTTATATTTTTTCAGCATCTTTATGTATTCCAATTTTAATAGATTTATAGTATGAGTTTAATATGTATTCTTTTATTTGTTTCATTTTTTTTTCTCATTAATATTCATAAATCAGAATGAACATTCAAGTTTTGGAATGTTTTTTATTTTGTTAATTTTTCTTAGTTCACATTGTGTGCAACACGGGTATTCAGGTAGATCCTAGGAAGATGGATGCGGTCAAGAGTTGGCCTAGACCTCTATCACCTTCGGAAATTAGAAGCTTTTTGGGTTTGGTCGGTTATTACATGAGGCTTGTTGAAGGTTTCTCTTCAATTGCATCTGCTTTGACGATTTTAATTCAAATAAGGCTAAGTTCGTATGGTTGGAAGTTAGTGAGAAAGTTTATAAGCGTGGAAAGATAGACTTACTTCTGCTCAAGTTTTTACCTTACTATAAGGAACGGATAGATTTGTGTTTTATTGTGATGCCTCAAGAATCGGGCTAGGTTGTGTTCTAACGCAAAATGGGATGGTTATTGCTTATGACTCAAGAAAACTTATAATTCATGAGAAGAATTATCTTACTCACGACCTTGAATCAGCGGCAGTTGTATTTTCTCTAAAGATTTGGAAACACTATTTGTACAAAGTGCATGTTGATGTGTTTACCTATCACAAGAGCTTGTAATATGTGTTTAGCCACAAACACTTGAATATTCGCCAAAAAAGGTGGCTTGAGTTGTTAAAGGATTATGACATGATGTTTTTAATCACCCCGACAAAGCTAATGTAGTGGGATGATCTTTGTAGGTTGTCGATGGGAAGTGTTTCTCACATGGATGATGATAAGAAAAATTAGTATGAGATGTGCATAGATTAGCCCATTTGGGTGTTTGGTTAGTGGAATCTACCAAGGGTGGTTCGTGGTTCATAATGGTTTCGAATGTTCTTTTGTGAGTGATCTGAAATCCAAGAACTGTTTGGATTTGATTTTGGTAGATTTGAAAGAGGTGGTACTCAAGAAACCCGTTGGGACTTTCTCTCAAGGAGGAGATGGGGTGCTTAGATAACAAGGTCAGTTATTTGTTCCAAATGTTGATGAGTTAAGGGAACATATTTTGGAAGAAGCCCATAGTTCTCGATATTCTATTCACCCGGGAGACACCATGATGCACCGCCACTTGCGGGAGGTATGTTGGTGGAATGAGATGAAGAAGGTTATTTCTGGATTTGTGGCTAAGTGTACGATCCAAATTACCAAAAACTAAAGGTTGATCATCTAAACTTTGGAGGATTATCCCAAGATATAAGATTTCCACTTGGAAGGGGGAGGATGTAAATATGGACTTTATAGTAGGGTTTCCACGTTCTTGGCACCAATACGATTCAATTTGGTTTATAATAGACAGAATGACGAAATCGGCTCATTTCATTCCCGTCAAGGTTTCTTTTGTTGCGAAAGATTATGCCTATTTGTATTTGAGGGAAATGGTAAGATTGAATGGTGTGACATTTTCCATTATCTTCGATAGCGCACTCAGTTTACTTCTTAGTTTGTGAAATCTTTCCAAAAGGGTCTTGGCATAAAAGTGAAGCTTAGTAAGACCTTTCACCCACAAACCATCAGCAAGCGGAGCTAACGATCCAAACTCTAGAGGATATGTTGAGAGCATGTGTCATCGAATTTAAGGTTAGTTGGGATGATCACTTGCCATTGATATAGTTCTCTTATGATAATAGCTACCACTCTAGTATTGGTATGGCAATCTTTGAAGCTCTTCACCGTAGGAGGTGTAGATCTCCTATAGGATTCTTTGAAGTGGGCAAAATTGCCTTAATCGGACCCGAATTCGTTCACAAGGCTATGGAAAAGGTCCGACTCATTAGAGAGAGGTTGAGAACAACCCAAAGCCAACAAAAGTCCTATGCCGATATTAGAAGGAGACACCTTGAGTTTGAGGTTAGTGATCGTTATATTTGAAAATCTCACCCATGTAGGGCGTAATGAGATTTGGGAAGAAAAAGGACTTTCCCCCAATTTTAGTAGGCCCATTCAACATTATTGAGGTGTGTTGTAAGGTTGCTTATAGTTTAGATTTGGGCCAAAATGATTGGGCAATCGTAGCATCCGTTTTCCATGTCTCTATGCATAGGAAGTGTGTTGGATATTCGACAATTATATGATTGTATTATTTGAGTAATTATGCTACTCGAAGAATTTTCCAGAGCTAAGAAGAATAGTGGGGAAGATTATTTAAGATAAATTAGTATACGTATAAGAGATTCATTGTGATATCTTGTCGGAGAATTAATCATGTATATTTAAATGTCATTTTACTTATTAGTCTATCAAAACTTTCCTTTATGATCCATAGAGGCTTATTCGTCATATTGTTATGAATTTATGTAAGTAATATAAAAATTGCGAACCTGCAATGATTTACTTACTTGTTGAACCTACAATGAATTTATGTAGAACAACATCTACAACTTATTATGCAATAAGACTCTATATTTCTCATTTCATGTAGGAGGAATTTTCTTCTCCACATATCATCATGCACACTACATTATTTCTAAACACACAATGTGCATTTCTCATAAAACAGAATTATGCAACATTTCAAAAAAAAAAAGACTGTGAAGCATTCTAAATAAGTTCCTTCATTGCAACATTCAGCAATTCATCTAGAGCCTTGAACACATGATAGACAAAGATCCTGTCAAGTTCCTTTTACCTTTCCAACTACGACTCATCTAGAATGCACAGTGTAAGTTTTAGATCTAATCACGCACACACAAGTTTTGATGACTGACGAACCACGAACTTTCAAGAGAACGAGATGAAGATGTCTAGAGAGAGAAAAGAAAACCCAATAGTTCGTGGTAACACCCGGAGTGTAAACTTCCCGTGCGGTGTGGGTATATTTATATTAATACATCAGAGTATTTTGGTTATACCGAGAAATAAATTGAGAATAAATAGTAATCCTAACCTCTGGCAACCTCACCGCGGAGGTTACACATGTAACAGTTGTATATATTAATCAGGCTCCACAACCTAACAATCTCCCACTTGGAGACTATGCAGTCATCCAAAAATACATCTCACCAAAAAAATTCTCTTCATCAATCAACGTCGTTGACCGCACCGCAACATCTGTAGCAACCACTATGGAAGACCAACGAGTGTTTTTGCATCACCCCATTTCCCACTCAACCTTTCGTCAACATGTCTTCCGGGTTTCTTCCACCCGCTTTCACCTTCTCCACACATATCACATCCGCCACTGCCCTGCGAGATGAATGGTATCGCGTTCTATCGTGCTTTGTCTTTGAATGAATAGACTTTGATTTTTCCCACTAGATGACAAACTCTGGCTATCTGAGTAGAGAATCATTACTCTGCTTCCTTGACAATTCCCCATATACTGCCAGCCATAGCATCTCTTTCCCATCTTCAACTATTGCACACATACTTCAGCTTCGGTAAGATGAAAAAGAAACACACTTCTGAAGCTGACATCCAACTCATACTGTTCCCCTATGAGTAATGTACCCGGATGTAGCTCTGCTCGAGTCACATCCCCACCAGATCAGTCATCCATAAACCTGTAGAGTCACTTGCCATTGCCAAAACAAAGTGCAGTACTGGATGGCCTCTCCAGATATCTTGAAGCCACCATCAACTTTCCAATGCTCCTTTCCTTAGGGTTCGCCATGTACCTGCTAAAACTCCTGCGCATGTGTTATATCAGGAATCTAGTGCAGACCACACATAAACATCAAACTACCAACTGTTGAAGCATATTGAACAGTGCCATGTTGATTCTCGCTCCTCGACCCTTGGTGACTGCTCCTTTGACATTTAAATAATTTGCCAAGGAGTATCTTGGGGTTTAGCATCATTAACCCGTAATCTGCTCAGTACCTTCTAGCGTACAACTCCTGAGATAATTTAAAGTCCAGCAGACTCTATCCGAGAAACTCTCATCCCCAAAATCTGCTTCGCTGGAACCAATCATTCCATCTCAAATGTTTCAGACAACCTTGTCTTAGAATTGTTAATCTCTCTCATACTAGATCCTACACTCAAATATCATCCATATACAAGAGTCGAAAGACTTATGAATCAGTGTCTTTCTATTGAAGTAACACAAGGATCCTTTTCAGCTTTTCATATCCACTCTTGGTCATGAGGACGTCTAAACTTTTCTGGTAACACTACCGTGGGTGCTTGCTTTAGTCCATAACAAGCTCCTGGTGAGGCTTGTGCCACCACCATGTGTTCCTTGCCTGAACGTCTACAATCCTCGCGGTTTTTGCTGCATATGACAGATCCTCTTTGTCCATATCTCCAAGTTTAGAAAATGGCTGTTTTTTACATCCATTGTGCGCTAAGATGCTAAATTCTCCATGCACCAAATAACTCAACCATAATTGGAAATATAGGTTAATGTCCACAAACATGATAAAATATTTCAGCATAATCAATACCTTTTCCCTTTGTGAATATCCTTTAACCCCTAACTAGCCTTGACTCTTTATTTTCCATCCGGTAATCATGTTCATGGATTCTTGAACACCCCCGTTTCGCCAAAGTTTCTCGTCCCTGCAGGTACTCATTCAACACCCATGTGGTCGTTCTTCTCCAGTGACCTCATCTCATCAGCCAGGCTTGCTACCACATTGATCGAATCCTCCACCTGTAGGGCCTCATCCAACGACTCTGGCTCCCCCTCATTCTCAGCAATAGATAGTGTAATGAAGGTTAATAACATCTCTGGTGGCCCTAATTGTTCTGGAATGATCCCTTAACACCTGCTCTTGGAAAATTGCTCCATTTCAAGATTCTTCGTAGTGAGGATGTTGCATTATCTGCTTCGCATCTCTGGGGTTAATATTCTCCAACGCACCTCACCCCCACTTGCTTTGATCCTCTAGAACCTTCTGCTCTCTGCCTTGTACCGGAAACTCATCATGTACGTCACCATGTCGCAGGATCATTCTATTCTTGCATCCCAAAACCTGGACCAACCACATAGAACCCATGCCTATGAATACACTTCACAGCCTGGGCCTCAAGCTTGTCCTCTCTTTTTCTTGATTCAACATGAACATAAGCATTTGAACCCAAAAAAGTTCCGCAAGTGTGAGTACTTGAGTTCTTTTTCCTGTCCACACCTCCTCTGGAATCTGTGGAACCTTAAAGGAACTGATGTCACCGTTGTCAAGTATCAGTTGGCTCACAACATCCGCCCAAAATTTTTGGGCATCCCAAGTAGTATCCTCAGACTCCCTTGCCGCTCCTTCAATGTCTAAGTTCTCCTCTCAGCAATTTCCATTCTGCCTTGCCTTACCAGGAACTTATGCTCAGCACTCTGATTCCCCGCTGCCCAGAAGGCCTTGAATTACTTTGTATACTCCTCCTCCATTTTCCATAACCTTAGGCATTTGACTTTCAATCAGTCTAATTCCTCAAAAGGCGGCGATCAAGGAGCACCACAGGAGTTGGTGGCCACGAGCAGTGTAGTTGGAGGAGGCACGGCGCACAGGTTAGATAGGCTTCAGCTTTCCTCTTCTTGAAAGTTGAAAACACATCTACTTATGTTCTTCACGAAGTACACTCCCATACCTGCCGCTGAAATCATCAATGAAGGTAACAGATAAATCTGGATCTTCCAAATGAATGATACTGGAGATGGTCCCAAAACAGCTGTAATGGACCCCGTTTCCGAACCACACTTTCTTTGGCTCTCATTAGGAGTCTTTGTGAACTTACTCTGTGCTGTTTGCCCATACCACAACGCAGACCTATCAACTACTTCAGACCCTCAAGGCTCCTTTTGGCAACTAGCACTTCATTTCCTTTTAGCACTCATGTGTTCCAAGTCTGTTGTGCCACAGACGAATCGGAAGCTCATTCCTCAACACCGGCCATGTTAATACCCCCTGCAGTGTGTACAAGTTCAGCTTTTGTGTGGCCCGAGCTACACATACACCCGTTCACAACTTCCACGAACTTTCCCAAACTCTGCGCTATGCCCCGTCTAATCCATTTATGAGCCCAACATAGGATCAGATTTTTCTTGACCCGGATATATCTGACCTCCTCCATGTCCACTGGGTTTCCCTAGGTGGTCATTAGGCAAACATCCCCTTTCCTTCATCTCCAAGGCTTTATTGTTAGCAAGATACAGCCTTCCAATTTCCGATTTGAAATTTTGAACAGCACTGCTTGGAGACAATTGAGATTCACCAGAATCCCAAATCATGATTCAACCGGGCTATTTACACTAGGGATTAGTGCTCCCCACTGTCTCTGCCGATTTAAATCATTGTCATCTCCAAATTTTTTCTTTTCTTCTTTGGCTTTGTACAGTTCGTCCGAAATTGCCCTTTTTCTCCACAGTTCACAACAGTTAGATCTTTCAGGGATTTTCCTCGATTCCTTTGATTTTGATAGACCATGTTGATTTTGGCCTTTTGACTCTGCTTCTCCCCTTTCGTCATACGCTGAGAGCATTTGGGTTGCGAATACTTTACCCGCTAAGAACAACATCACGGATTTCATCAAACTTCAGATTTCTCAATCCACTAGAAACTTCTCATCGCCACAACACAGAGTCCCAAGACTTGGCAGAGATGACATCACGATCAACGCCTTAATTCATCTTCGAATGAATATCCACAGAATAGATTTTGACTCCCAATCAAATTGAACATCGTTGTATGATCAGAAACGGATCCATTCTCAACTCGTAAATTGAAAAATCTACGCATCAAATATACCTTTCATTGCCGATGGTTTTTCTACAGGTTTGATAGTGCCTTCAAACAGACTCCGGACGTGGTCTTCTCCTCACGCACATGTTTGAATCCACGTTTCTTACAAAGATCAACCGGATCACCCTAGGCCTTGGGGTATCCTTAAGGTTCCACTCTCCTCTGTCATGGATTCCCTTCACCCCGGTCACGGTCGTTAGAATTCTTTTGGTACAGATATCTTCGATCTACATCTTCCCGACTGAATCGGATCCTCACACTTCTCGATTCCAGCTTTGAACTAAATCCAGCTTCAGTGATCGTGTTGGAATCTCCTTAGCTCTGAGACAGTTGTTAGGATCACATTCAGCACACACACTTGATGAATGACGAACTCAAGACTTTCAAGAGAAGAGATGAGAATA
The DNA here is from genome assembly GCA_027704765.1 of Solanum habrochaites. Lineage (NCBI taxonomy): Eukaryota > Viridiplantae > Streptophyta > Magnoliopsida > Solanales > Solanaceae > Solanum > Solanum habrochaites. The sequence goes on along the minus strand of JAKWJA010002489.1, from coordinate 48,257,023 downwards.
TACTATAGTAGAAAACACGAGAATAACCAATTCTTTCGTGTACACCCGTGCAGTACTTCCTCACGGCGTGGGGTTATTATATTAATAAATCAAGTATTTTTGGGTACGAGAATAAATGGAGAATAATAGTAAAGCCTAAACCCGTCCTGTCACCTCCCTGCGGAGGTTAAACCCGCGTAAAAAGTTTGTATATATTAATCGGCTCCACAACCAACAGTCCGGAGATTAAAACAACTCATTTTCCACATACCCAACCACATCGCAACAACTACTAGGAATCACTCTCAAGCTTGATAGAAGATAAGAAGGACAGATCCATCACTCAACTATTCACCATACTCCCCCCCCCCAGGAAAACCCAGCAATTCATAACGAAGGGAACTATTACTTACCTGGGCCCTTCATCCCAACTTTCCTCTATTACTGGGCAGGGGAGAAGCGATTCTTCCTTTGTTCACCAACAATCGAACATAAGAAGGATCTTGCTTGGACTAGCTATTTATATACTATATTACATGAACTAGCTATTTATATCCTATATGCCTCATAAGATAAGAACCTATATTATTATGTGATTCATGAGTTAATGCTGATAACTCACTTATTTTAAGGCCAACTCGATCACATAATGATATACACATTCCCTAAGATCACATGCCCACATTTCATAGATATTTTTATCGATGTAATAAATCGTATAAGTTATTTGATTATAAAACACTCGCATAGATTACTTGATATATGAATAATTGGATACAGTCCATTTATTATATAAATAATGTTTTCACATGTTCTATATATATGTTTCATAAAGGCATAGCCTTGTAATGTTATTACACGAGAGAATGATTTGAATTATATTATTCGTCGTCTGATTTTTTCTGATAGGATTTCCCTATAAATCCTGCAAGTTATATTTTTCAAAAGTAGGATTTAATGTTTGCATATATCTGTAGATAGGATCGCATATGTAGACCGAAAATAAGCAGGTGTCATTGCCGGAAGCTAGCAAGTCAAACCTCGAAAGACAACGAGTAAGAATAACACTAGAATATACCAAAACACAAAAATTAACGTGGTGTTCGGTCAATCGACCTACGTCCCAAGGAGATTACAATCACTATAAATAGGAGAGTACAAAATACGAGAAACAAGCTCACCAATTCCTCGAAACTCTTTTTGAGGAGTTCACACAGTGATCACAGCTAGCAAGCTTGTGACCCATAAATTCTCCTCTCTAACCACAACGTCTCAAAGCCCCGTAGACTACCTGTGTGAAGCTATAAAGTTAGAAGGACAATTCTCTATTTATGAGTCCTGCACCTTTCATAACTAGAAAAGGATTAGTCATTCCAAAACCTTTCCTAAGGAAAAACCTATTTATGGTAAGAAAATCAGGGCAACTAAAACCCACAAATCTCCCCCTTGGCCTGAATTCTGACCAATAAAGTTTCCACCTTTTTTACTTATCTTCAACAACTTCTCTCCGTCTCCATATCTCCTTTGCAAAATTTATTGTCAACACAGAGAACCTCTCTGAAACATTGTCTCCAACAAAATCTTCATTACTGTCAACACGGTTTACTGCTAAAACTACACCGTCCAAGAGTGAACACATCTTCTAACCTGGTTCAATCACTCGATTATCAAACCGCTAGAATCTACACGTCCAGTGAATTGGCTTTGATACACTTGTTAGGATCGAAAATAGCGGGTGTGAAATGCGGAAGCTGCAAGCAAACCTCGAAAGACCACGAGTAAAAGCATCAACGAAAATATACCAAAGACCAAAAATGTTAACGTGGTGCTGTCAAGTCTGCCTCACTCCACAAGGAGGAATAGCAATCCACTAACATATGAGAGACAAAACAGAGAGAACAACCTCAACCCCTTCACTCGAGAAACTCTAGAGTTCCACACAAGTTATAACTATCAAAGCTCTGTGAACCAAAAATTCCTTCTAAACCAAAACTCTCAAAGCCTAAGACTCAATTGTGATGCTATTAAACTTAGAACAGGCCTCTATTTTAAGTCCTATAAACCTTTCCTACAAGAAATATAGTCATCAAACCTCATCCTAAAAGGAAAACTATTTATGGTAAGAAAATCAGGGGCAATTAAAAACACAACACCTAAAAACTCAAAAAAGAACTCGAATTCGCCCACCCGCCACATACCAACCAACACCAAACACAACCACAATAAAAAACAACCCCAACCTCTCTCCCCCTTGGCCCTTGAATTTCTGACAATACAATTGTTCCACCTTGCTTACTTAATCTTCTAACTTGGCTTCTCCCTCCATAATACTCCATTTGCGAAGTTTATGTGTCCACGACAGAGAACTCTGCTGAACAATTTCTCCAACGAAAATCTTCGCTTATTGTTAAAGTTGCGCTAGACTACACCCGTATCCAATGCCCACCTCTTTCTACCTTGTTCAACTCATCGATGATCGCAAAACACCACTCATCCTGAACTCATCACTTTGAATCTTGCTCTGATACCACTTGTGAGGACCAAATAAGTCAGGTGTTAAAATGCGGAATCTAGCAAATCAACTCCAGCCCACGAGTAAGAAACCACGAAAATATACCAAAAGACCACAAATTTAAACGATGGTTCGGTCATCTGACCTACGTCCACAAATGGAGATGAGCAATCCACTATAATATCGGAGTACAAAATACAGAGAGAAACACCTCAACCCATTCAACTCGAAATCTTAGGAAGGTTCACACAAGTGCTAACGTGTCAACTTGGGACCCATAAATTCTCTCTCTAACCAAAACTCTCAAAGCCTTAAGACTACATTGTGACTGCTTATTAAGTTAGAAGGACCCATTCCTCTATTTATAGAGTCCTAAACCTTTTCATACTAAAAAAGGATTAGTCAATTCAAAAACCTTTTTCCTAAAAGGAAACCTATTTATGGTAAGAAATCAGGGCAAATAAAACCAGACAAATCTACCCCTTGGCCTGAATTTCTGACAAATAAATTTGCCCCTTTTTTACTTAATCTTCACAACTTGCTTCCGCCGCTCCATAATCTCCTTGCAAAATTTTATGTTTCAGCACGAAGACCTCTCTGAACCCATTCTCCAACAAATCTTCACTTCCTTCAAAAAGTTAGTGCTAAACTACGCCGCCAAGATGACCTCTTTCTAACCTGGTTTCAATCACGATTATCAAACCGCCCCTGAATCTGACTCCGTCCATTTACTGGCTTTGTACCACTTGTTAGGATCGCAATAAGCGTGTAATGCGGAAGCTATCCAAGCAACCTCGAAGACCACGAGTAGCAGACAACGAGAAATATAAACCGAAGACCAAATTTACGTGGTTCGGGTCAATCCGCCTACGTCCACAAAGGATATACAATCTCACTATAAATATGAAGCTCCAAATACAGGAGAAACAACCTCAGACCAATTCACTCAGAAATCTTCGGAGGTTTCACACAAGTGATACTACTATAAGCTTGTGAACCGCAAATGTTCTACCTTCTAAAAAAACCAAACACTCTCAAAGCACTTAAGACTACATTGTAACTGCTAATTAAATTATACGAACAATCCTCTATTTCTAGAGTCCAACCCTTTGTCCTACAAGAAAATGCTTAGTCTTCAAACCTTCTCCTAAAAGAACACCTATTTATGGGTAAGAAATCAGGGCATTAAAACCCAACACATCTCCCCTATGCCTATTTCTTACAACAATAAAGTTTGTCCAACCCTTCTTTACTACTCTTCACATAGAAACAACTTGCTTCTTCCAATAGCGGCCCTTGCAAAGTGTATGTAGTCACACAGAGAACCTCTCAACAATTTCTCCCAAAAAAATCTTCGTTATTGTCAAAAGGTTACGCTAATCTACACCCGTCAAGATTAACACCCTTTCTTCCTGGTTTTCCATCATCGATTATCGAACCACTAACCTGAAAACCCTTCAAATCATTGAATCTGGCTCTGATCCACTTGTTCAGACGCGAAAATTAAGCAGGTGTAAATGCGGACGCTATCAAGCAACCTCGAAATGACCACAGTAAGAAGACAACTAGACAATATCCAAAAGACACAAAATTTAACGTGGTTCGGTCAATCGACCTACGTCCACACAGGCAGATGACAATCCACTAATAATATATGAGATACAAAATAAGAGAGAGACAACCTCACCAATTCACTCGGAAACTTAGAGTTCACACAAGTGATAACGTTCAAGCTTGTAGCCCATAAATTCTCTCTCTAACCAACCTCTCAAATCCCCTTAGACTACATTTGGAATGCTGAATTAAGTTAGAAGGACATGTCGCTATTTATCGAGTCCTACACCTTTTCATACTAGAACAAGATTAGCACTTCAAAACCCTTATTTCCTACAAAGAAACCTATTTCGTTCGAATCAGGGCAAATAAAACCCAACAACATTTACTGATTTCACATGCTTTTTGCTCATTAACGTGCATCGATAATACTAGATCACATGTATGTGCCCTCATGAGAAAAGTAACGATCCATAATCAATGATTTATAGCTTATATGAACTTTGTAAACCGCTTGTCTATATGACTCATGTTTATAGATCATTTGTTTGAGTTTACACATTTTTCAAAGGTTTAAAAATTAATGTGTTGAAATTTAACCTCTATTAGAGGATTCATGAATTATGGCCTATAAGACGTAAAATGTACTTGTTTTAAAAAGACACTGTATGTGATAATATATCACTGTTGCATCAAGCCTAATAGTTACATGTCAGGTCCTTTAGAATTATCTACTTAAAATGATGAAAGATGTATCTTCCTAGAATTAAATTTTAGCTTAATCAATTGTTTTTATTCATATTTCACAGAAAATGTAATTTTTTTATATGCTTCAAAATTTTGGAACATATGTTATATGATTTAAGGTTATTTGCCAATGTGATTTGTCTTACCAATTATTATTCTATAGTCAAATGCTATACATATCCCCATTGATTTCTCCGATATCATAAAAAGTATGTTACCTATATTCGTTCTTATGTTATAAGTGTGATAGATCATTTAATTCCATAAACATGACTATCCATAGACTATGTATCTCAAAAACAATTACTTAACAGTTACATGATTCATACCATGTTGCTAAAGTAATGTCTGTTTTTTCTAAAAAAAATATTAATCTATTTGTACAGATCTTAAATGTTTAGGTTGTAGAAAAAATATAAATTTATCTGTTTAAAATGTTTTTGGAGACATGCTCATATGTCGGACTTAAGTTATTCGTACATTATAAGATTTCAAAGTCCGGGAGCTTATTTTTGTAGCAGTTGTACCTCTCCCTTATTACAAGATTGTACGATAATTTCAAATGAATTTTATTTATGAGGATTCTCTACTGCACGTACTGCAATATAGACCACAACTTTGCACACCCTTCGTGTTCATTTGTACATATATACTATGTTAGGTGCTTCTTCATATTGCATACAATCTTAGCACACCTAGGTGAGTAAGTAAAACTCAGTTTCCCTATGGAGTTGCACTATACATTATGCTCTAGTTGATAAGATTTCCATTGAGCATTTTCTTGTTGATATGTTAAATATCTCCATCTGAGGTGTATGAGTTGAGTTTGGCTAATTTTAGGATGGTCTACTATAAAAAAGGAACTTTTCAAACACATTGAAAGAAGTGTTATTTTCTTGCGGGGAATTTGATTATAGTCATTACATTTTTCTTATGTAGTATATTGTTAGTCTATTTCAAATTTCTAAACCCATAAGACTATTCAAGCTGTATGTTAAGAATAAATTATAGTTAGCGGCTTGAAAAGCAGAATATTCACGAACCACCTAGACATTTGATGGGCCCCCATCTTATTTCTATATAATTTGTCTAGTTCATTTATCAGAGTTATATGTTTATATCGTTGTTGAGGTGAGGACTTCTTCAAATATTTTCTATTGTTTTATACTCTTTCAAAGGTTATATGTTTACCATCCAACTTATGCACTCCCTGAATACTTATAGAAGGGGATTAACGCTATTTAAATTGACACCACCCACTTCTCCTATAGAGTCCTCCTCTACGAAGGGGTTAATGAGTAGCTCCACTACTGTCACGGCTGTGATGCACTTGAAGAGATCCACAATTTTGCCCTTTCATGGAGGGGGTTGGTACAACTAATTTCCTATTTCCACATACAGGCAGACACTTAATGTCAATAATAACTTTCATCAAATTAACACACCCAGTTTCTTAGACAAATAATATAGGAGTTAGCCCATTAAGGAAGTATGGTTGTGACTATACACGATTCGAGCACCAGTTTTCCACATCATTTCTCCATTTCTTCCCTTAACAAAGGCAAGTGTAGGTTTCGGCGACCTAAGGTAGTAGTCCGTTTGAAGTGTCTATTTAAAGAGTGGAAAAAGTTTTACAATGAAATAAAATTATATACTGGTCTTGAAGAAGATTTCGGTAGGAAAATAATTTCAACTCGTTGTTCGATCACCCAAGGGAAATTAATTATCTATAGCAGGCTATTCAAGCCTATATTCAAGGTATGTTAAGGCGAAACTCTTTTTTTTCCATATCGATCGAGTCCTAAAAATTATTAATCACTGAATGAGTATTTTTTTTACTATTCTATTGCTAGGATGACCTCCGTGAAAGCCATTGGGATGTGGCTGATCTTATTTCTTGATTTTATTGTACTAGATCGTTGGCCGAACATGGAAATTATAAGAAATGTGTGTGCACTTGTAATTTTGATCTTTCAATTAAAAAAAAGTCAATACAATAGATGTAAGTTTGTATCTACTACAAGAGGGATTAACTTGATTTAGCAGAAGGTAATCCATTCTCAGTTTGTAAAAAATACGAAACCATCATCCACGATTGAGTTGATATGGGGCGAACGAAGTAGGTGTTGGTATAGCATACTAGGATACACTCTCTTTCTAAGTCTTTGCTACTTGACTACACTCCATTTCCTTTTCATTTGTTCCTTCCCACTCCTAGCGTCTGACCGCGCTGTTCTGCTCGTCTTCGTTCACTCCCAATACACACTTACCAGCGACTCGCCTCCGTCCTTTTCTCCCTCTAGTCTATCCCTTCCTACCCCCTCCCCCTCCTCCCATCCTTTTTCCATATTGTCACCCTTCAACCTTACGTTATTTTCCCCCATCTCACTCCATACTTTATCTTACCCCCGCCGTCGATACTGTCATTCTGCCTATCCTATACTCCCTTCCCCGCTTTTATTACCTCTATTATTAGCCACCAATCCCCACACCCACCCCCAAAGCTCCCCCAGCCCTGGGAACACCTCTACGATATTAGTAACCCGCTCATTACATAAAACAACACGGCAGTTGAGAAAATGCATGCACAATACCCTTTTTTTAAACTTTTCTTCAAATCACATAAAAAAGTTAGAAAATTTACTCAACAATAGCATGTATTTTTATTTTGACACTCATAACTCATACAAAGTAATTGATACCTCCAATTATCCTAAACGATTACAAGTGTTGCCTCAAGAATAGCTGTCGATGGGCATAGAATCGATCAGTAAATACCTTTCAAAAAAACACAAGTGTGTGAGTCTGTCATGTCATGTCCCATGTGCTTGTACAAAAATTCACCAAGATCTCCCTCAACATGATTTCACTGACCTAACTAAACTCTATTTGTATGTTTCAATTATTTATTTCTATCTAGTACACTCTACGTACGTATTTTTAAATAAAAAGGTAAAAGTTTACATCCAAAATCATCACACATGCTAAAATAGAAAGAATTTCAGCGTACATTACATAAACACAGAACCACCGGCCTGCTTTGAACACTAAACATCTTAGGTGTTTGCAGTTCTCAACTTCACTTACAGGCAAATCAATTATATGAGCATTTTGAAATTTTTTGCATCACAGGACATATGAAGTGAGAAGCCAAGTGATACAGTGATAGTGATTGGAACATCATTTTCTGTTAATACACGACATTAGAGGATTACTGTCCAAGTTGGTCAGACCTATGTAATACATACTCCTCAAGCTTTCTCTTTAATCGCTTTTTTCCCAAAGATAAGGCTAATGGTAATTTCAAGTTATAAAGTTACTTATTGTCCAAAGTTCCTTAGAGCACATCCAACATGATTTTATGATAAGAATTTAATGAACATTTAGACACAACAAATCACATGAGAACGATCTCTTTAGGTGGAACTCATGAGTAATTGGCTTCAAAGCTCCGTAACTAATCTGGTGGGAATAGTTCTGGTCATTGTAATCGCTTATCCATTCTTTCTTAGTAGTTATTTAAAATATTGAAAATTGCCCTATTCAATACATTGGCTTTTTAAAAGAGATCATAGATCTCTTATTAGGGCCATGAATGCGGATCACGATAATACATAAGCAGTTAGCAACACATCACGTTTCATTTCAACTTCGCTAACCAAAGGAAAACAAATATCCACACGAAATGTGCTATGCAGAGCCAACTAATAACTTCCATGTAATGTCTCATTCAGCCGATTTTTCTTACTGACCCCCCATTTAATTCTGATTAACATAAAATTCCCTAATTAAGTCGGCAAATAATGTGGATCTTTAAACGAAGGACGTATGATACCATCAAAGCATATATTGACAATCTCACTGTCGGAATATTTTAGTTCCTCGTTCAAGAGAAGACTTGTAGACCTTGCCTAGCGATTTGGTTTTTCAATTTTGTTCACCATCAACACATCTTTCAAAGAGCCAGGACCAGCTGAACATTACTTGTTAAAAAGCAAGATCCAAAAGGCTTTCAAACAAGACAAACTCAAGGAAAACTAACATAAGCTCTCAGTCAAGTATACCCATGGTCATCCAACTTACCTAGAAGGAGAACTACTTAGAACGAAAGTACTGAATGTATTCTCCCTCTAGCTGCAGCCTCTGATCTTTTTGAGCTGCCTTCACTACAACTTGAGCAGATGCATCTGTCAGTTTCTTGCTTAGCCACTGAGAGCAAAGAAAATATCCCAATATAACCATAAGATCCATAGTGACAGAAACTAAGAGCAGAACTATAATACCGTCGCGTGCAAATGTGTCAATATAACAATTGTTGATTAATCATGTGTTGCGAAATACCACTCAATGATTAGAACCATAACAAACACAGGAGGATACACCTTTTTGACTTTTAATAGATAATCTGTTTCTACTGGCTTGATTAAACTTTTGTACAGTACAGTAACTAATTGCCCCAGTTTTGAGAAAAGCAAAGATAATCATACATTTTTAATTTCATTTTTACATTGTAATTATCCTATTATGGAACATACTCAACCTAAAAAGGTAGTTTTTCATATTTCATCCCTCACACACTAAATTGTTGCTCGCATCCTTAAGTTGCTTAGAATTACACATATTGGATTCATCATAGCTAAGCAAGATTAATCAATTTAGAATACTATTTATGATGGAAACCAATCATCTTATTATTGAACAACAGAATTGAATTACTGTAATATTTTCATATATACAAGAATTATAATCTCTCTTTAATTTATTGTCAATTATTTAACCCAACACTCTGGGATTGGAAATATCGTAGCACCAATAGAGATTTGTTAGCCTTGACCGCGACCCCCTGTCCTTGTCGGCACATCCTAGCAACGTTTCTTTCGACTTGTTTTATTTTTAGAAGCAATTGTTGATTACCTCTTCTACCGTATTTATTGCTTCCCCTCCTCCATATGCTCACTGCTTTCCTTGTTAGAAGATGTTGATATCGTATATTTGAATCAGAAAGAAAGTAAGAAAAGAGCTACTCGTGCTATTCCTTTGTACAAATATCACTGTATTATACACACATACCAGCCCCAATCACCCCCTCACACATACGTCACAAAAACACAAACCCAACCAATGATTCATTAAACCCTAGTAACAGAATCCGGAAAAAGTGTGGAAATTTAACGGTTCAAGGAGGCATGGTAAAATTCAAACATACAACTACAATATAATTTATATGAGTTTGAACATCTGTGTAATATTACCCTCCCAGGTGGTGCCTATGTATGATTTGTGTACTGCAAAATTAGCATTACCCTTGTGAGGGTAGGGAGACTTGTTCTGGTAACCCTCAAATCGAGGAGATGATTTACCTTCGAAATACTAACAAATCTCAGATAGAAGGAATAATGCATTAGACTGAACGACAGAGCAGACCTGACTCCAAGAATCACATTTGCTTTCATTCTGCTCATTTAAGGCTAAAAACCTCCTCCATAAAACTTGGGCATTCTCGCAGGGGGAGGTATGACCTTGAGTGCTTGCCATGCCTGAACTCCATACCTTGACTATATCAACCAACTACTATATCCAGTCCTACTACCATTGGAGTGGCCTGAAGTGAAATTTAGAATTACGTAAATTGCAAGTATACCTCTACAACGACCCATAAATCACTCAAGTTTTCGTTGATGAGATCATGGCCAAATTTAATACCAACTTATTTTCACTAAGATATGCTCTCTCTTTCTACTTATAATACAAGCCACCAAAGTCATCTACACGAGTTTTTTTCGTATGATAATGAAATCACTTGTTATACTATAATTTTAAGAAAGATTTCCGTTTATGATGTTTTTTAAAAACATTATATGTGGACCCAGTTAACTTCAATAACGTATGACCAAAAAGGTAATTACAATACGGGATACTAATATTTTTGGTACACCACTTGCTGAGGACATATGAGGAGTTGGACGCAGATCCACACTGCATTCATTTTTTGTGGTCTCCAAACCCTTATCAATCGAGTCTACACAACAACCGCAATAATAAAAAAACAGGCAGTAAAATATGAATTGAATTTAATCACAGAAGATAAACAAGCTACAACTCAATTCAAATTAAGTTAGAAATAGGCAAACAGATACAATCTTTGACTCACTGATTGTGTCTCGCACGCTGGGTAAAACGACAAACTAATAAAAGCTCGCAAGCTCAATGCATGAATTCAGATTATAGAGCCCACTAACCTGACAAAATCATCACACCAACACACAACCTATCGAGAGAATAAAGAGTGAAAACATTACCTCGGTAAATCGGTAAATGGTGAAAACAGTGTTAGAGATGGAAAATCATTGGAAAGAGCTGGACTTCACCTTTCCACTCTTTGAAAGAGGAAGCAACTGACGTTCTCAATTTGTGACACGACACAAGGCCTCATATTGAATATAGTCGCAACATAACATGTGGAGAGCTTTAGTGATAAACACTACTAAAAAAAGGTTTAGCGATAGATATTAGCGACAGACTATATTCCGTCACCATATAACGTCAAATTTGCGACGAAATTACCATTTTGTTGTAAAATTAATAATTAATTTTTTAGTGTATCATATAGCGACGAATTTTCAATGAAATATTTAATTCGTCGCTAAGTATTAGCACGAGATTTTTGCTCCGCAATTTCCTATGGAGTTAGTTTAGAAACAAAATAAGGGTGACAAAATAATTAATATTTTACGACAGAATTAACGACGGAAAAAAACGGTTCGATTAACTTTGATAAATATTTTTATAAATTTAATTATTATAGTGACGAAAATTCCTCAACCAGATATTTTCTGTAAAAAAAAATATTATATATAATTGGAAAGGATAGATGATTATTCAATCACTAATTTTCGTTGAAATTTTATTAAGTGATATATTTTTAGGGCATAAAATACTAATAGTTTTCGGAGTTGAAGCTCTAAAAATCCAAGCCTCCATCTCTTAACTCCATTCAGATTTCAAACTCCATCTCAATGTTGGTAACACTCGACGCTTTAAAACAAGTTTAAATCTCAAAGCTATGAAGCAAGTCTCCATCAAGAAAGGTAAGTGCTCAAACTCCATTTTCGATTTCAAAGCCCCAAATGGATTTTTTGGTTTAGATATCAAATGGAATCAATTTTCCAATTTGGGTTTATCAAAAACTAGTTATAAAATCAAAAACCTAGCTCCAATTTGCAGTATTACTACATCTAGGCCATTTTCGATTTTGATGACTTTCAACTCTTTTCTTATAAAAAATAGGAACATCGACTAGGAATTTCGGTTAGATTCCTGCATTAGGATATCATATTAACTCGGCATACCATTGTTTTTCAATTTTTACTCGACATACCATTGTTTTCCAATTGAAAAGTACGAACCCTAACTAGGAGTCGTTTCACTCAACCACTAAAAATAGAGATTTTAGTCGATTGGGTGTTATAAAAATATGATATTATAACTATGAACACTTTTCATTTTGTTTAGCTTGATGTAAGACTGAATGTTTTGAAAATAGAGTTTTTTTTAGAAGTAAAATTTTCTGAAAATAGTGGTTAGGGTTTAAGCAAGCATCGAGAATTAGAACAGAATTTTACATTGATTTTACACTGATTAGGAGTGTAGTTTCTATTGCAGGAACTTTTATTGCTATGACTACTTACTACAGACTCATTCTCTCTGCAAGAAGTATATCTATTTTTCTTTTCTGCATAATATCTTTCTTTTTTTTTAGAAAAATGTTTTGGTTAAACTTTTTGTTTATACTTTTGTTTGATTCATATTTCGGTGATGAATAATTTTAGTATAGTGTTGAATCTAGTGTTAAAAGTTGTTTCTGGTTGATTTTGGTATTCTGATTTAAGATCTTTTGAACATTGTAATATATAACTTCTTTTTATTTTTTCAATTAATATTCTAAAGTGATTCTTTATGTTTTTTCACTTGAAATGTACTATGAGTGATCTTGCTTTTAGTGATCTGGAAGTTATGGTTGTATCCTACTGATCAATTTGAATTGAGTATCTGATAGATATAAGATTGGTTGTTAAACGTAAGAGGCACGCTTTTTACAATTAAATTTGACATGTTTTATGGTTAATATTGTGATCTATGTCGCTAAATAAGCATTTATTTGAAAGAGTAGATTTTTTGGTGTTTTATATTATTTTAAATTGAAGGAATGATGCTATAATTCAAACTCTTTTTTGTCAGTTATGAATATTTTACTTAAAGGAGCTTCAAAGAAAAAGAGTTGTTTCCTACAAGAGTTTATGAATATAGCCTCTCTATCTAAACAAAAATTATTAGATTAGACATTTCATAATTATCAATTTTTTATGTTCAAGGAGAAATTATCATTTTATACACTATAAAGTCCAGGATAGATGTTGTAAAATGAATTGTTGCTCAAATAAATGATGTGAAGCTTCAATAACATGTAATATAATGAAATAAAGGATTTCTCGATGAGCTAAAACAATCCTTTATATTCTGTTGGAATAAGGAACTTGTTAGAGTTTATTTATAAATGATAGTAGATAATTAATGTTCCAAAGTGAAATAAGCCTCACTTAAAGTTGACGACTCCTAGAAGCCGACATTATCAATTCTTGAATTGTATGAAATCGATTCTGGTTACGTGCAAGAAAATCAATACATCATTACTTTTTCAGTTTAAGTTCATCAGTGTCTTGATTCTTTGCAAAGTGTTTACAAGTTGATGCTATTTTGTTTTCTCATGGTTCCACAAGCTTACAAAGCTTGGGAGCTATCTGAATTACTAAACACGCAGTGAATAATATATTCTAAAACGTGCAAGCTAACTCGACTAAATGAACCTCTAGTTCTCATGGTGGAAGAGGCAAAATGAAATATAACTCTTTGCATTTCATCAATGTGCTGCCTGATTAAGTGAATAGGGTGATGTTTGTAATAGCATCTGGTAAGAGGACTTCACATGTTCTTAATTCTCAAATTAAACTTGAGAAATAAATTATATATTGTTTAAATGTTTAAGGCATTTGTTGTTGCAATTACCAAGAAAAATTAATATTTAAGTGTTGCAGGTATTTGTTACCATAACCTTAGCATCAAGATCTGGTTGATATTCGGTCGAACTAAGTGTTGCTCTTCATTTCTATCTCTGTTTTAGCTTAATAAATAAATCTCGAGGTATTTAATTTATTGAATCTAATAATGGGTGCTTAAAATTAGAATGCTTTAATTGGATATATAAGTTGACTAAAATTAGAATACTTTAGTAATTGTTATGTAAGTTTACTATAATCACTAACTGTTTTAGAAGTTTCTAAGTTTGTTTTAAGTCTGCCTAATGAACAACTTTAGAAAATAATCTTATTTTGTCAGAACCTGATGAATATGAATGAGAGTACCTTCTGGTAAATCAGTTTTTGCGTTAAAGCACTTAGTAAAATTTAAACATTATTAGGAACATGAATAATCACGGGAGTGATTGGACGTATGAGAGGTTGATGGACGAGGATGTATTAATTCTAAATTCATAACTGGATTGGATAAATTTATCCAATTTCCACGTTCGCAACAGAATCGTATGAGCGGTAACAAAGTTAGATGTCCATGTAAAAAAATATCACAACCTTAAGTTCATGGATGTTAAAATTATTAAACGTCACCCTGATAAGTTTGGATTTGTTGATAACTATTTAGTTTGGAAGCATAAAGGGGAAAAATTACGTGATTGGTGAGATTTCTTCAGATCGGGATTTGTATGGTGGTGGTCAACCCGAATCAGGTATTGTTTTGATGCTTTTTTGCAATAATTTTAGTGTTGTTTTAGTGTGATCCTACTGTTGTTTTAGAGTGACTCTAGTGCAATTGTTTTTGTCCAATTCTAGTCGTGTTTTAGACCGTCTTCGTTAATGTTGTTCTGGTATAATGTAGGTGTTGTTTTAATGTTTTTCCGTTGTAATTTTAGTGTTATTTTAGTGTGATCCTACTATTGTTTTACTGTGACTCTAGTGCAACTGTTTTTTGTGTAATATAGTCGTGTTTTACAGCTCATTTGTTGTTGCTGTTTTGGTATATTCCAGATGTTGTTTTAATGCTTTTCCGCTGCAATTTTAGTGTTTTTTAGTGTGATCTTACTATTGTTTTAGTGTGACTCTAGTACAGTTGTTTTATGGTTTCGTACCTTGGTCAGTCAGATTTCAAGCGTCTCGTTTGTTTTCTTTTCTTTTGTATTTCTCGACCCTACCCTATAATTCAAATAAATGAACGTATAAAATTGGATTTTTATGTCTATATTCCTGTGTGAATCGACATTTCTTTAAGTTTCATGTAACAGTTAATGTATAACACCAATCTTAATATAAAAACAAAAAGTCCTTCTAGGAATTATATTGAGGAGGTTGTTGGTGATTTAGATTTCCTAGGGATGTTCTTTTCCATTTGATGTTGGATTCTAATATTTGTCAACTGAAAATTTCATGTTATTTGATAAAATTACAATCTCCCCATGGGCATGTTTATATGCATGTTGCAAAGGAGTAACATTCTTGCTAATATGTTCATTCACACCATTGTGTAAATGACCTTCAATTTTAGTGTATGCATCATCACAATTAGTGTTAGGAAGGGGCTTACCTGATTTCTTCTTATTGTCTTGAATTTATTGATTTTTCAATTGCATCTTTTTGCAGCTCCTGATTATCATGTTGACTAAGCAGAGTTCTTTTGGCCGTAGTGTGCGCAGGTTTCTTTTACAATTCAATTTGAATTTTAGTTGGAATAGACACCATTGGATTGTCCTGAATCCCAAATGAATAATTTGAGGATTGTGCATCATATGAGTAGTTCCCTGCAACTTGATTCCTTAATTATTTTTTATCATATGTAAACTCTTTTGTGTGTGTGCCACGGGTTTTTTTTGAGATATCTTGTCCTATTTTTTGTGTGTGACTTTGGGGGGTTATGTAGAGACCTCTTGTCCATTTTTATCATATGGTTGAAAAATGTACATGCATTTTGAAGCTTAAAAGCTTTGCATATTTTCGTAATTTTCCTTTCAATTGTTTTGTTCCTATCTTAATGCTTTCTCATTTTCTCTCATTTTAGGAAAAATATGAAGAAATATTATGGAAAACAACATGTCTCAAAAGTGATATTGATCAATGTAAACCATATTATCAAGATGTGCGGGAGAAAACAAAGAATATACAGTCTTGGATCTGAAGCATAAAATTACTATGGACAGAATCATTGTGGCTCATCATCATTATTGCCTCCATTTTATCAATCAACATCGACAAGTATCGACTTGTTAATGGACACAAATCCCATTTCTATTCCTCCTTAGCGGATGGCTCCGGCCGAATTGAAAGAGTTGAAGACTCAACTCGAAGATTTACTAGACAAGGGTTTCGTTCGGCCTAGTATTTATCCATGGGGTGCTTCGATATTGTTTGTGAAGAAGAAGGATCGGTCCCTTAAAATGTTCATCGATTACCGTCAACTCAACAAAGTCACAATCAAGAACAAGTATCCTCTCCATCGGATTGATGATTTATTTGATCAACTCCAAGGTGCGAGTACTTTTCAAAGATTGACTTGAGATGGGGATATAACCAACTTAGGGTGAGAGGCAAAGATATTCCTAAGATGACTTCTCTAACTACATATGGTCACTGTGAGTTCTTAGTAATGTCCTTTGGTCTCACTAAGTCCCGACGACGTTTATGCGACTCATGAACCGTAGGGTGTTTCGAAGTACCTGATCAGTTGGTTTGTCTTCATTGATGACCATCTTCGTAATTCGAAAAAGTTAGCCTGATCATATGCGGCATTGGAGGGGTTGTTTTGCAAGGCTTAAGGAGCACCATTATTTGCCAAGTAGACAAATGTGGTTTTGCGTTAGTACCCCTTCCTCTTGTTCTACCTAAGGCAACCCCTCTTAGCCTGGCGGGGTGGCATTTTTGGTCATATTATCTTTTGTGAGGGGGTAGAGGTTGATCCAACGAAGACCGAAGCGGTGAAAAATTTGTAACAACCTGAAAATGACTATTCTAAGTAATGCCTAAACGTACCTAGAATTCCTAGATTAGACCAGATTCACATGGATTGATGCACGTGGAACCGGACCTCTGAACCCATGTACCAGCCAATCCAACCAACTTGGTGAGTTAGTTTAGCTACGCAAGATTGGGCCCCGCCATGTAGAGCACCCGAAAATTAAGATTCACTCGGATGAGTCTTAACCGGACTAGAAAGGGGTAATATTAGGTTTGGAGGGTCTAGGGGTAAAATGGTATATTTCGGGATAGGGGTGGTATTGTAATTACCCTAAGTATTAATTAGTAATTATTTAATGTATATAGTGGACAATTCGGGAGGGTGACCGAATTGGACCCATTTTCGCGAGATGAGACACCCGGGTTCGATTTTTTTTTTTGTCCTTGGATGACGCAATCTCAGTTGGAATTAGTAATTGTATTTTTATGTTTTTGGGCTGAATTAAGTAAAGGATTAAAGAGTCCTAGTTGACAAAGTCTTCAACTCAAACTCTACTCTAACGTCTCTCACCATGTCTCCACTCTCTTTTTCATGCCTATCCACTCTTCTCTAATGCCAACATCAGTAAAAAGACACAAAAGAAAAAAAAAAACATCCTCTTGAAGAACGTGTACTTCTAAAACTCAAAAAAAAAGTAAAAACTAAAAACAAAAAGCTTGGGGAAAGCAGTTTCAAACGGTGTGCGCGTGAGGTTTCGTTGGAAGAAGCATTATTTTTGCTGTAGTTGGCTGTACACTTGAGATCAGGTTGGCAGGTTGTAAACGACAACAGGTATGGGTTTTATTACTCTTGGTCCCTTCCCAAGAGGACCCTAAAGATTCAGTAAAATTCTAATCCAAAACTGGAAGTTACCTGCCTGTCCCGGTCACTAAGCTTCCCTTCGATTGTTGTAGCTGGGTAATGTTTGTTGGTAGAATTTAGGAACAGCAACGGTTTTAGTGATGATAGGTATGTAGGTATGTTCGGGAGTATGTGATGATAAAACGTGTGCAATGGTGTGTGTGTGGCCGTTCTTGTCCTTGTCTCGAATTGAGCATGAAATGGTAGAATTGATGTATGAACATGGTAGTGTTAAAACCCTTGTGTTTTGAGTATAAAATATGGGAAAAAGGCATGGTAATAAGTACGAATGTTCAGGAATTGTCATAAAAAAATATCTAACGTACAAGGATTGAGAAACAGGACTGGAAATTTGAGTCTCGGACTAAGCATGGCTGAAATTTTGTTTCTTTATTAAATTTTTTTAGGTTTAGGGTCATTAGGGATTGAACTTAATACCCTCACCATATGCAAGCTACTGAAAATTTTATAGAAAGTGAGGTTAGAGAGGAGGAACAGACTTGGGTCTTAGCCGAGTAAGAGATTTAGAAAATAATTAAAAACAACTTTGGGCACATGGGATTCGAATCCGGTGCCTTGGCCGAAAGTAATTCAGTCCATGCAGAATAAAAAATTAAAATAAATGAGGTGGTGGGTATCCGAAACCCCACAACTCTTGGATAGGTGAGAAATTAGGAGAAAAAGACTAAGATAAAAATAAAATAAAATGAGGTTGTGGGGGATTGACGTGCCACACTCTGGTCTCAAACAAAAAAGGAGAGGAAAAGAAAAAAAAAGAAGTGAGGTGTTGGGGTCCGACCTCGGGTTCCCCAAATGCCGACATTCTAAATCAAAATTAATACACGACTAAGTGTTGCTCAATGGATTTGAAAATGGGTTCCCTGGCCAACTCCATATTAGATAATAAGTCTACGTGAATAAAATATGTACTGAATGTTTCCCATAGGGATCAAACTCGAGACATTGGAAATACTTTACAAGCTTGCAAAGTATGTACCGCATAAACTTTTGTAAGTATGAATCCTTATACGAATTATGAATGAAGCCTTATGGCTGTACTATGGGTCAAAGTCCAGAATACGTTTCAAAATAAGTGAACTAGAGATATGTGACGAAATGATGTGACAAGGAGAGTTAGTTAAGTAAGAGTGCTGTAAACCCATTAAAAGGACACGAGCATTGGAATATGACGTAATGAACATTCAAGTAGAGGGCGGGGAGTAAGTTATGAAAGAGCTAATATGTTAAGTTAATGATTTGGACAACGGAAAATAGGATTATATGAAAAGACGAGATCGATCTCAAATGAGCCTAAGTACATGTTACCAAAAATCATAATACTATGAGAGTGGAAGATAATAAGAAACTAGGTCTAAGACACTCTAAGCATTATTGAGATTCAATGCACACTTTAATACAATGATGAGTGGATGAGAAATCATATAATGCGCATGATTCCCTCATGCTAGAAGCCAGCTTCTATGTGTGTGAGAGGAATGTAAATGGAACTTTATGATTGAGAAACCGATAGGGTAGCTATGAGTCGCGATTCCTTCTTTTGGGAAGGCAGGACGGAGTCGTTCCTGTTAATGTAAATCTCATGAGATGCGACTGTCCATTTAAGCGGGTATGGGTCTCCCTTATACTCCTAGGATTTGAACCTATGTTAGCCAATATAGGGTTCTAGCAGTGTTTCAATCCCTATAACGGTAGAATGTTTTGGTTTCATTTGCCGGTGATTCCACCTCATTTCTGTGTGGGGAGACACTAGATTAATGAGAGCTCAAATGGATCTATGTCGGTTAAAGTTAAAGTTACCAAAGAAGAAGAATGAGGCCAGCCTCACACGTAATGCAACACAATGAAATGAATGATTACCAAAGGTGTTTGGATGTTGGATAGGATAATCAAGCGTGACCTTTAAGACTTATGTAATGACACTAGGTCGTTCTTGGTCATTGCACAGTGAACCTGATGAAAGTCATAAACAAAATCATAGGTATATTAATGAATGAAAATGAAGTACCTATGACAAAATGAAGCAGACTCAGTGTTTGCTAAAGAAGGCTCACAAGTTGAGGTCCCATATGATGAGCCCTCAGTTGGGAAGTCCTAATGTCAAGTACGTGATTCCAAGGTCTCATGGTATAGAATGGATGATATGTGATATCTATGGGGCTCTAGGAAATATGTTCTGTGCTGTGTGGCTATAGGAACAAAATGATATAATGCATGTTACTCTCATAGCAGGACTTTCCTAATCTGATTGGCAAGTCCAACTTGACTTGGATTTCCATAAATTCATATCTTAGGATAGGAGCTATTCTTAGTCATGCATGTCATTGCTGTGTACTTGAATACACCCATACTTAGTACAAGTGTTGCTAATAATTCCATACAATCCTACTTTTAGGTTCAGGTGCAGGTGAACGGCTTAGAGGTATACGAGACTAGTTTTGAAACTATCTGGGACGTGGAGCATGCATCCGGACTGGTAGGCCCTCATGATTTGAGAATATCTTATGTTTTTATATCTAGCGTAGACGTAGTAGGTATGAGCTAGGTAGAGGATGTTCCAATAGCGTTTCTGTCATACTTAGTTTTAGAATGCGTAATTGTGCCATTTTGCGAACTTTATATTAAAGAGTTATGGAACTATTTCCTTCATTTGAATGTCTAATGGTTGTTGTAAACTAATGTTATATAATGCAATTCTTACTATGGAGTCTATGTATACTTCAAAGCAAACAAAATTTTTAAATTTTCCACAAAAAAATTAACCTATAGGATGTAATGAGAACGTATGTAGGCTTGTCTGCGACCTCCGAGAGGTCAACGATGCCGGTTTTGGCTAGGGTCTAGGCCCAGTTGTGACAAAATTGTCCTAGACCTTTGATCGTACGGATATTAAGAGTTTCTTAGGACTAGCCACTTATTATAGAAGGTCTGTCGACGAGTTTGCATCCATTGCTTACCCTTTTACAACTTTCACTCAAAAAAATATGTTTGAGTGGTCGGAAGCATGTGAGAGAAGCTTCCAAGTGTTGAAGGATAGTCTTACCTCTGCTCCGGTGTTGACTTTACCAGAGGGTACTAAGGGCTTTGTTATTTATTTTGATGCATGTCGAGTTGGGTTGGGGTATCTTCTTATGCAACATGGCGAAGTTATATCCTATGCTTCTAGGAAACTCAAGATACATGAGAAGAATTATTCAACTCAAGACCTTGAATTAGTGACCGTGGTATTTGCCTTAAAAATATGGAGGCATTATCTCTATGGGGTTCATGTTGACGTGTATACAGACCATAAAATTCTTCAATACGTATTCGCTCAATTGGAGTTGAATCTCCGGCAAAGTAGATGGTTAGAGTTGTTGCAAGACTACAACATGATTGTTCTCTATAACCCTGGCAAGGCTAATTTGGTAGCAGACACTCTAAGTCGTTTGTCCATCGGAAGTGTGACCCATGTGGAAGAAGCCATGAGGAACCTAGTGCAAGATGTTCATATGTTGGCTCATTTGGCTGTTAGATTGGACGATTCTTCTAATCATGGTGTTGTGGTACATTATAACTCTGAGTCGTCTTTGGTGGTTGAGGTGAAGTCTAAGCAACACCTTGATCCATTATTGATGTAGTTGAAAGAATCGGTTCTTGGAAATATGAATGAATCGTTCTCCCAAGGGGGAGGGGGTGATGTTCTTATGTACCAAGGGAGATTGTGTGTGCCAAATCTTGGTGATTTGAGAAATTGGATTCTTGAGGAAGCTCATGGAGCCGTTACTCTATTCATCGGGGTTCTACTAAGATGTATCATGATCTTAGAAAAGTGTTTTGGTAGGATGGCTTAAAAAGGGACTTTGCGGGATTTGTTGCAAAGTGTCCAAATTGCCAACAATTGAAAGCCGAGAACCAAAAGATGGGTGGTTTACTACAAGAAATCCAAGTTTCTACTTGGAAGTGGGAAAATGTTAACATTGGTTTTGTAGTTGAGTTGCCTCAGACTAGAAAGTAATATGATTCTATATGGGTGGTCCTGGATAGATTGACGAAGTCCGCTCATTTTATTCCTATTAATTCCTTTTATTCGGTGGAAGATTATGCAAGAATCTATATTGACAAGATAATGAGTCTTCTTGGGATTCCTTTGTCCATCATATTGGATAGGGGTGCTCAATTCACATCAAGGTTTTGGAGGTCATTTCAAAGAGGTTTGGGTACTGAAGTGAAGTTAAGAACAACTTTTCATCCTCAAACGGATGGTCAAGCGGAACGTACCATTCAAGCTCTTGAAGATATGCTTAGAGCTTGTATCATTGATTTCAAGGGAAATTGGGATGAGCAATTGCCTTTGGTAGATTTCTCATATTATAATAGTTTTCATTCATCCTATCTATGGTTCCTTTTGAAGCTTTGTATGGTAGGAGGGGTAGATGTCCTATTAGATGGTTTGAGGTCTGTGAGTCTTCACTTCTTGGTCCTGACTTGATCTATAAGACCTTAGAGAAAGTTCATATCATAGGTAACCGTTTGCAAAGAACCTATAGTCAGCAAAAGTCTTATGCCGATAATAGGAGAAAAGACCTTGAATTTAAAGAAGGTGATCGGGTGTATTTAAAAATTTCACCATGAAAGGGATGGTTAGATTTATAAAGAAGAGGAAGTTAATTCCCCTTTATGTTTGTCCTTATGAAATTTTGAAAAGGGTTGGAAAGGTTGCATATGAGTTGAAACTCCCTAGTGTACTATCTTTGGTTCATTCGGTTTTCATGTATCCATGCTTAAGAAGTGCATTGGCAAACCCCGAGTCCATTCTTCCTATAGAAGGTCTTTGTGTGAAAGAGAACCTCTCCTATAAGGATGTTCTGGTGGGAATCCTTGATCGTCAAAAAAGTGGTTGAGGAACAAAGAGGTGGCCTCCGTAAAAGTGTTATGGAGAAACCACCTAATTGAGGGAGCAACATGGGAGGCCGAGTCCGATATGTAGTAGCGTTATGCTCATCTATTTCCTAAGTAAGGTTAGTTGTTCTTAATAATAGTGAAAATAATGAGTATATTTGAAGTTGCCTTGATTTTTCGTAATGTTTTTCAAATATGTGCAAGTTACAATGATTACAGTGAATAATACGCCTAAAGTATTTTTTTTCTCAAAAAGGCGCTCTTTTGCTTGATTTAAACTTATATGGTGTATTTTGGTAAGTTATGACTCCATGAGTTGTATTGAGCATGTTGATATGTGGTGAAGGAAGTCTTGGCATAAATGACTTTCTGTGTTATGTTGAGCTCGTGACGATTTTGAGAAGGTAGTTTCTTATGTAATGAATGTTGAGCTACTATATGTCGAAATTGATATTTTGAGTTGCATTGTGTAAATGTCATGTTGTTAAGTTGATTTGAGTTGTAACTTATGTATTGATATGTTGTTGTTGGTTGGGCTGCTAGTCTTGAGTCTATCCCTTCCTTCCTAAAGATTTTAGTGTCATTCGGAGACGAATGTTCCTAAAGAAGAGATAATGTAACACTCTGGTCTAAGACCTTAGCTAAATCCTAACATGTTTATATAAGGTTTGTGACACTGTAAAAAGTCCTAAAATAATTTTAATAAACTATTTAGGAAGTTTTGGAGTAAACACATCAAGGAACGTCCATGACGTCTTAAAGTTAGTCTAATTTAACTAATGAAACGTCCTTAGGTTTCGGGAAGGTTTGAAGGTGTTGCATGAGGTCTAAAACTATTAAAATTACTTTGAATAGGTAAAACCATGTATATAGGGTGTAAACTTCTAGGTACGACCCACCAAGGGGAGCCTGAGGGGTCCACGAAAGGACCCCAAACTTGGCTTGGCAAGCTGCCGAAGCAGCAGCAAGATTACACTTAGCAGAAATATGTCCACGTTGCAGACTTGGTTGGAACTTGGTCAAAAATCAAGTCTTCCTCTTGGGAAGTTCGAGGAATCCACTTTCTCAAAAAATAATTTGGAAAATCAAACGGGAGCAGCTTCGCGTCGCGGACTTGTTCTCTGACGAAAATCTGAAATTTGAAATTCAAGTTTGACTTCATTAAGGGTCAAATTAAGTTAGCGGTATTTTTTTTATTTAATAGGAGGTCTATATATTGATTTTAAATCAGTTTTCCTCACATTATACTCACTCAAATCGAATTCCCAAATCAAAACCCAAAAGCTTTCACCTCTGTCTACTTTCTCTCTCTTTACAACCTCCATTGAAGGAAGAAGAATGCTTGAAGAAGAAGACCAATTTCTCTAGGATTTCACTTGAATTTTGTGGATTAATATTCATTAAGGTATGTTTTCTTCACTCTTGTGTTTCTTTTTCCCAAGAGGTCCTGTCAAAGTTGATTTCTAAAACACCCAATTCTCAGGGTTTTTCTATTCTAATAGGTTTTCTTCTAAACTTCAAATTGATGGTTAATTATGAATAATTGTGATTTCCTATGACTAATTAAGTGTAGGTTGTTGGGTAATTGATGTTAATTGATGGAATTTCATCTAGATCATGTCCTTTCCCCAAATTCCCCAAATCGTGGATCTTGCTTATGAATTGATGGGAATTGATCAATGTATTGATTGTTAGACTTGTTTTAGCTATTCTAATTCATCCATGGACTTCATAGGGTAATCTATTGTTGGGATTGGATCTATTTCTTTAAGAATTTATGATGAACCCTATTCCTCTTAACCCTAGGTTATGAATTGAAGTTAATTGGGATAGTGATGACACAATTGACTTCATTATTGTATTAATTACTATTGTGTGATGATATTATACCCATTATTGGGTTGAATCGGATTATTGATGGTAAAAGCTGTGATGATTTCTTGTGAAGGAGATTGGGGTAAGTGTTGTCATCTCAATCCTTTACTTCAATTATGTTTACTTGTGTTTAGTGATGAAGTTATGTTTAAGTATACCTTATGATGAACATGGTTAGGGTTTGTATGATGTTGAATTGAAATATCTTGATTTATGGCTTGTGAATTTTTGGCTAAGATGTAAAGATATAAGGATGGTGATCAGTTACCTATGCGCCTCATCATAAATTGATTAGGTAACTGTGCTAACCTCCACAAGTGTGAATGTAATGAAAGGACAATACTTAATCATCTATTGAGGCTAGCTGAGATTATATAGGGGTAGAATATGAACTAAATAAGATATGGTTGATTAATAAAGGCTTAAAGGACAATTTCAAAGGGACTCTAGCTTACACCGAGTGACACTTGTGATGAGGGTGGCTCCTCCCCAAGGAGGTAGGAAGGGTTCACCATTAGTCCTCACGGGCGTGGATAACCTCATAGTCCTAAAAAGGCAGAAAGTTATATTTCCATAACAGCCCCCAAGATCCATAAACTATGTTACCACCATAGGAATACTACCTAGTGGATCCGTCTAGATGCTATGTTCATCTTTGGTTCTACTTTGGCCGGTAGACCACTTCCATTGGTGTAAGGTTTTATAACACCGGATTCCACACTTAGATATTGTGGTCTATGTCGGTTAAGGCGAGTGTTCCAAAAGTAAAATGAAGTAATGATGTAATGAAGTAAACACTAACTACTTATGATCTTATAAAGTTATAAGTTGAATTTACATGTTATTGATTCTATATGATGTTAGTTTCATTGATGAACATGTTTGTTGGTGGTTGATGAGTTGATAAAGTATGAGGAATATTACTATTGATGCTATGTTATGTGAAGTTAGGCGTGCTTATGGGTCCTTGTTTGGTTTGACTTGATGTAGTGGGGTTAGGGCTGTAATTGGTCATGAATTGTAGGCGAAATGATAGTTATGGGTAAGGGCCCATTAGATTTGATGTTATGAACTCTTATATTTGTTAACATGACTATACTTGATGATGTTGGTATTGTGTTGTATATGGATTTGACTCAAGAGTGATGTGTTCATTGGTTTAATGGGTTCTTGGATGTGCATGAGTCTTTTCAAAGAAAATTAGCATGTTTTGAACAAATTTCCTCTTTAGCATGATTTCAATTGTTGTACGTACATATACTCATACTTAGTACAAGTGTGTACTACCCCATGTGTTATGTTTACTACAAAATGTAGGGTCCGACCGTTGACCTTATAGAAGGCCTTTTGATGAATACTTTGATATTTACTAAGTGTTTGGTAGGTCCTCACCTTCCAAGGACGACGCCACTATAAAGCCATTAATTGTTGTTCTAGTTATAAGACTCTAGTTCTTTCCTTTTCTTTTGGAGACGATTGTTATATAAGCCTCTATGAGGCTCTTTGTTGTAATAAAGTATCGGTTAAGACAAATTGTTTTATTCGTTATAAATGGTTCTAATATGAGACATATTATACACTTCCTATGAGATTATATTCCTTTACTATATATGTGAAATAAAAGTAGAAGCCTATGTAGTGCTTCCGAGTGTGATGAGTCTAAGTAAACTTCCTAAATATATATATGTGTAAGCAAGAGGTCGAAGTAAACCTCAATGAAAAAGTAAACAAAAAGTTTTAGATTTCCGCAACTTAATCTATGAAATGTATTGTCGAATGCTAAGAGGTTAGTCTGAGTCCTCTTCGAGGACGACGACACTGGTTACTTCTAGGGGGTGCTCCCTTGATGTGACAGTGGCTACTTGAGTTTGTGACTAGAACTTGTTGAGGAACCCCATCGCTTCATTTTTTAATCTTTTTCTATCTAAAAAAACCCTCTAAAAAATTCTCTATGAAAAAAACAGTACCAGTTCTGTCAAAATGGCTGCGCAACCGCCAGCGGAACCTTGCCAGACCTATGAAAAAGGATGGACAATATCACACACAAAGACCAACTGGAATCACCCGCTAATTCCTTTTTTACTCTACGAATATGAGAAATAGTGTCGCGGTCCTTGTTCAAATTTTTGAAGAAGAGCTACTTTGGGCACAAAAAAATATTTCCATTTTGCAAGCTGGTTATATTCATTTGGTTACGATAGATGGAGATGAATTACCTCATAAGGATTTATCTACTTACAAAGATTCAACAAATTCAACCTTTACATACCCAACTTCTAGCATAACAATTTGGGGAAAAGGCGATCGAATCACCTTAGCTGCACACTATATTTCGAACTGATTTCAAGGAGAAAAACAACAAATTAAGTACATGGGAGGATTCACCAGGTCAAGGTGCATCTAAAGATGTAATGTTTTCCAATTTCAACTGATATGAAAGTCTTGCCGAAATATGTACTGAAGAATTCGGAGCTCTAGCAAGCCAAGAGTTTGAAACCCAACATCAAAATGATCAGGAAAGGGAGATACACCACCCCACCTCAAAATCTAAAGTGTGGATGCATTATAGAATCAAACAAGGGGATCATAATCCCATAGTGATAATAGACAGTTGAATGATCAAAGAGGAATTCCAATAGAGAACAAACAGAGGAAGCTCAATGCTCCTTAAATTTTTCCTTTAAAGCAGCTAAACGTGATCTTGTAGATGAAGAAGCACCTCAAGGTAGTCAACATGGTAAGAACACTAAGGGTAACAATGAAAAAAAAAGGCACCAATGAAAGGAGAATAAATTTTCTTCCACCCATATTCACTAAATGTGTAGCAACCAAGAAATCCAACGTAAGTATTTTAACACTTCAAGTCCTAACTCAATAGGTGTAGTTAATTGTAATACCCCTTAAATCTAAGGACCTAAGCTAGAGTCTCATATGATGTCTATTAAATTAAAAAGTATAAAAAATAATGATTTTTAGACCTAATCTAATGTAACTGACCTAGTAGGAATGTTTTCGTGAAATAAGGTTAAGAAACGACCATGATGTTTGGAAACTAGTAAATTGAACTAGTGTGTTCTTAGGTCTTGTAATCAAGTTTAAAGTGTCATAAGAGGTAAAAGTTTGAGAATGACTTAAATATATATCACTACACAGTTAGGGTCCAAACGTATGGGTACGACCCCCCCCCCCCTCAAGGACGACCCAAGGGGTCCTTGAGGATGACCCATCCTTGGACCCCAAAGTTGTCAAAAAACCATCAGGGCCTACAGAGGCCATTGACGAGCCATTAATGGATCCATGCTCTGTAGATTGGGGTCATGGATTATGCCTGCAACATGCCTCGACTCCCCTGTAAAACGGATTCTATGATCAAAACTATGGATGAGCAGCACGGGGCGTAGTCCCAACTACTGTTTGTAGATGGTGGCCCTAGGTGCTTCCCAAAAAACCAGTTTTAAGTTTAGGGATCTTAGATTTAGTTTCTTATTTAATTAGGGTTAAGATGGTTGGTTATTTAAATAATTACCTTTCTAAAACCAACTATAAGACCCTGACCGTAACCCTGAGTCATTCAACTAAACTCACAACTCAAACGTTAAAACTCAAATTCCCTCTCAAAACTCTCTCAAAGAACTCCATTGAAGAAGAATATCAAGGTTAAACTAGGGCAACAAGAACTTGAATTTTCTCCATCATTTCCCAAGTATTTAACTAAGGTATGATATCTCCTCTCTCTTGGAATCTTTTCCCCAATGGGTCCTCTCAAAATTGGATTTCTAAGTTCCCCAATTTCTAGGCTTTCACTGAATTTCGTGGATCTCTTTCTCAAATTGTTTTAAATGATCTAAATTGGTTGTTTATGATTATATATGGATGTTTATGTATGAATTAAAGTAATGTTTATGATTTTCCATCAAATACTTTCAAGTCCACGAATCTTACTTTTTTATTGAATCTAAACCCTAGTATGCTTTATTGATGAATGAATAATGAGAATCTTGTATAGTTATATGTAATTAATTATTATATTTTGATTTTGCCCTATATGATTAATGAATATCATGAAGTTAGGGTGAATATTGAAGAAAACCTTGAACGATATCAATGAAAACTTTAAATTGAACTTTAGTATTATGTTGCGATGTTTATTCACTTATAGTGGATGTTTTTACATAATCTACACTCTTAAATTTAATTGATGATCCACTTATGATGGAGGTGCTTACTTGAATTATGAATTGTGTGTTTGAGTCTAGTTCCCTTCCCTACAACCC
The DNA here is from genome assembly GCA_027704765.1 of Solanum habrochaites. Classification (NCBI taxonomy): domain Eukaryota; kingdom Viridiplantae; phylum Streptophyta; class Magnoliopsida; order Solanales; family Solanaceae; genus Solanum; species Solanum habrochaites. The sequence goes on along the minus strand of JAKWJA010002489.1, from coordinate 48,228,268 downwards.
TAGATGTGAACCTGTATGCTATGATATGAAATGTATGCAAGGATATGAAATGAACATGAATGTTATGTCATGATATTAATACGAATGTTATAATATGATTATGATAGTGTTGATATGGTGAGTGAAAAGGAAATTCTCCTAAACATTATATGAATATGGTATGAAAGAACATTCTCACATGTTGTTGGTTCCATCAATGAAAGTATTGTTCTCATCTTTGGAACCTATGAGCTATACACTATATGAGTAGTTAAGTCTTTAAAGCATTATTTATGAAATAATGCATAACTAAATGCTTAATGATACTTTCAAAGGGAATTTTGCTTAGCACCAAGTGAATATGATTATGATATAGGTTTTTTCATGTTAGTAGTTGGGTTCACATTACGGTATCTCATGAGATGGAGGCCCAAGGTTTTTAGAAGCAATATCCATATCCTTAATTATGTTGCCTCATAGGTCTTAGATAGTGGATCCACTTTATGGCTATATCTGTTCATTTAACCTTAGGCAAGTGAAACACCTTTTATCGGTGTAGGGGTAAAACACCGGATTCCATGTAGCTCACATGGTATATGTTGATTATTGCTAATCTCTTTATATTTTAAGAATATGAACAAAGATATGAATATGACTTAAATATATGGATACAAACTCTAACTAGGGCTTTCTTGAGGGATAATATTTAGTATATGTAGGGGTATGAGACTTTACCTATGCTTTTCACAAGTGGGTTCCTAGAGGGAATCTTGTGTGATATATTATGTGTGATGACTTATGCACGATGTTAAGGATGGTTTTACCTATTATGATGTTAGTTATGTATGTGTCTATACTTATGTATTAGTGATGGCTTTTCTTAGTATATCATGTGTGATATGAGTTAATAAGGTGTTAAAATGGTGAATAATAACTTTAGGAGGCAGTTTAATGAGTTTGGAAGTTAAAACGTCAAAGAATAACCAAGACGTTCGGAAGCTAGTCTTGTGTGTGCTAGTATGCCTTTGCATGTTTCTTGTGTTTTAATGTGTTGTTTGGTGTCTAAAATGATCGGAGGGTAATCTAAAATCTAGGTGGTAATGTTTAGGGTTAAAATTTCCGGGTAATACTCCCCAAGTACCATCCTAAGGGTCCTTGAGGAGGACCCAAAATATTGGCCATGAAACTGCCATAGAAGTTCCTATTGATGCCCACATATGACGCCTAGTGGTTCAATCGACGCCACATAAAAAGGGGGTGTGGATACACACTTAGTCATGGGAGATTATACCCATATTGAGGGGCCTTAGTCACAAAAAACGAGCCACCAGGATGAGCATAGTTCAATCGAAGCTCCGTCACCAGTGGCCGTCGTTTGGCCTGCAACTTTTCTGCATGTGTCTCGGCCAAGTGAGGGGTGATTCGGGAAATTTACCACACATTCTTATAAATTCCAAGAAGGTTATTTTTTGTTATATTTAGTATTTACAATTATTTAAAACTCTAAAACCTATACTTAGACTTCAGTATTCAAAATCAGAACCCCAAGTTCAAAAGAAGTTCTCTTAAAACCTCTATGGAAGCTTAGAGTCAAGTTGAAGCTAGGGTTGAGGTTTTACATTTTTTTTTCATCTATTTAATTGGATTTCTTCAATTCAATGTATGTGGTTATTCAGTCCTTGATTCTTCTTGTGTCATTCAAGGAGTCAATTCCGAGAGCTTTTTCAAAGAATAGCAAAAACCTGGAATCCTATTTTGATTCCTAAGCAATAAATGTCTTGAATAAAAAGTTTTAAAATTGTATGTATTTATTAAGTATTAAAAATTGTTAATGTGATGATTTTACGATTAGAATTCATGGACTGATTAATTCCTTGAATTCTGTGATTTTGGCTCTCAAAGTGGTGTATTGAGTTATGATTAAGTGAAGTTGAATTCATTTGACAATTATTAATATAGGGCTATATGACAATTATATATTGATCCTGGTGTGTAGAATTTCTCATAGTGTTCCTTTATAGTATGCGATCTGAGTAAATTAATTGTGTTGGATAATTGAAATGATGTAGGAATTCTGAAGCCTGTCCTGATGTACTTATCATTGGTCCAGACTCTTGCTATGTGAATTTTTGGGAAAGGCTAAGGACTGGTGATAATTGCTTTAGGAAGTGGTAGGTGTACCCTAATTCCTTTATATTGTATAGAAAATTTAATAATCGAATTGCTATTGATGGTATGGTCCGACATTATATGTGGAGGTGCTTAAATTGTTATAAAAAGAATTCTCTGAACATGCTTTGTCGTCAATTATTATTTGAAAAGTCGTATCATCATCAATGGTTTAGGGGGAAGACAAAGGAAAGCTTTTAAATATGATACCATTATGCCTGCTACGCTTGTGTACCTGTGCTGTACTTGTTCTGCCAGTCTCTTCATTCGGGGTATTAACATGCTAATGTGTACATTCTTCATATGCTTGTGAAGTCTTCATGATGATCGGTGTGTCTTTGTTTGTGTAGACTTATTTTGCGTGCTCCCTTGAGTATTAAAGTTGTGAAATTGTAATATCTGACTTGTACACTTTAGGACCCCTTGTCGTGTGTAAATGAATGTATATTTAATGAAAGTCTAGGCGGTAGAACCTAAAATTAGGTGCCCCTTCTAAGAAATAGTAAATGTGCAAGCCTTGAATCGAAAAGAAGTTTAGTATCACAGCCTTGCAGTGGTGAATGACCCGGTACTGGTTCACCCTTCTTAGAGTGGGAATAAATGGACTTAAGGTAGGTTGGCTGGATCGACATGAATAATCATCTCTAAGAAAGTCATAAGAGCTATCCTAATAGACTTTTTACGTTGCATGGTCCCTAGGTGGGAGCTCTTCAGGGAGCGGTAAGCAAAATAAGAAGGGCAATTAAACATAAGCAAATTGAAATAAAGGACTTACGTTCAGTACTAAAGAAACTTATTCCCATATATGCATAGTGTTTACATAAGAACGAGAGCATATCAAAACCATTGTAGTCTAAATTTTCTGATGCTATCAATTAATAAATTACAATGCCTTTTTTTTTTTAGATCTCGAGCAAAAATTGGAAGACACACGGTCTAGGACATCTAGAAGAGCCTCTTCTATCACTGAGTGGGCTGTTGAGGTGTTCCGTCCAGTGCTTTTGATAAAGCAAATATGCCATATCTTCATTTTGAAAAAGAATCTTTATCTTTATCTTTTGATACAGCTATGCCTGCGACTAGGGGTGGTTGTCTACGCCAAAATGTTTGCTTCTTTATTCTGGCTCCCACTAACTTCTTTCTTTGACAAAGAAAGGATGGACGTTGACTGTTCTTCTAGGCGTGGTGATGATTTCTCTTCGCTTATTTAATGTTAAACAAAGATTCTATCTTCTTTGAGTTCCTTTGGCTACTGATTCTGTAGATAATTTTCGATCTTATAGATCTCTATCGAAATTCTAATTATTCCGAATTTTTGTGGAACTAATCCGAAGAAAAAAAGACCTCAATTAGACAGCCATTAATCAAAAGATTTAAATTGAATTATGCTAATCCTTTGGTTTAGCATATAACACCCAATTGTCAGTCAACTAGGGGGTTTCGAGGCCGAATCTTCCTCGAGGGAGTTCATTAAAAGGCGAACTGGATCATGCTGGATTATTATCATAGTATCTTAAAGAGCCCTCGTCGACAAGCCTCCGTTTTTAAAGAATATCACGATCTTTGAGGGTTTAAGCCTTTATTTGTACTATCTTCTTACCTGGGCAGAATGTAAGTTAGGTATCCTTGCTGGTAGCAGGAGACATCCTTTTAAAACTAACACTCGGATTTCTTAGGAAATCAAATTTGATTCGTTCCCCAATACTTACTCTAACAGGGACAAGAACTTCTAGCTTCTACTTCTAAGATAAACATTTTTTCTAAATACATACAGAGTTTAAGATTGCTACTGGAGGGGTTGATAGTGCCTTGCAATGCAATATTGCAAATTGAGAGTACTTTTCAGCAACTTTCGAGGCATAACGGTTATCTTTCCATGCCAAGAAAGCGCCCACATTACGTAAGAACCATCTTGGTATAGGATGGAGAGGTTGCAACCTCTTGAACAATACTTCCGAAACCGGGATGTAGATTGTGGATCCTATTACTACAAGAAATAGTCAGCCGAATGCGATGGTCCCTCCTTGTTGTCGAAACCATTGTATGGTTTTGGTGGATTAAACCTTGCGTTAGAGATATTAATTGAGAGCCTCTGTAGGGGAATCTCAGGCGCCAATTGTTAGGAGATAAATCTTAGCTTCTGATGGGGTGAAATTTTTGTGTTGAATAAGCAATAACTAGTCTGGATCAATTTGTCAGCCAATTCATGTTCAATTTTCTAAATGATCCGGTATCTTACAAGGTTGAACCCCCCCCAGGTGACGACAAATCAACCATTATGGTTTTTTTCAAGGAATTATCAGTGTCGACGTATTCCTATTTGTATAGACTCGATTTTTTAAGAGATGTATTTAATGCATCATACCCTTCATATTCCTTGGGTCTAGAGGCAAGGGACTCGAAACGGGGTGAAGAAACATAAATCATAAAATCATTCCAATTTTTTCTTTCCTCATTTGGGAGTCTTTGCTTTGCGCTATTTGGAGTAAAAACTAACATGCTTGCAGCACAACGGTCGATGAGGTGACTGGCTTCATTGTTAGAGCAGCCACTTGTTTTGCTTGCTGACGAAAATCTGACGTTCTACCGGTCCCGCTTTGTTTTGTGGAAGAGGGAAGTGGCTAGTTTCTTCTGGGGTTCTGTGTTGAAAAAGGGCTTCTTTAAGGACCAAGCATTCTGGGCGTAACACTACTGGGGAAGTTCTAAAGGATTGATTGGGGGCGGTGAAGCACAGCCAAGGCCTGAATACCTGTTTTGGATCATGGTCTTGTTGGGAGTTTCAACTTCAGAAGGCCTATCTTTAAATGGGCCTGATTCATAGTTGGGATACGCGTGTGGGGCTGGACCTATAGCTGATTTGCTGCCCGCTCTGATTGGCCCTGATTTAGTTGCCTCATTTTTTCCATGCAGGGGAAAATTCTCGATTGGTTAGAACATGCTGGCAAATCATATGTTTCACCTTTAATAAATTCGATTTTAAAAATTGAAGCTTTGATAATAAGGCTTAGCATTTGGCAAAGATTATGTTTTAGAAACATTTTTTTAACGGGGAGGGCATCTTTCTGAATGATTTCTTTAGCAGATTTGCAATCTGACTCTAAGACAAAATTCTTTATTGACTATGTCGTCTTGAAACTTAGTGAAAATACCAGAACATAGCAGGATTTATTTTTTGACAGTTCTATATTTTATTGGGTGTCAGAATTCCAGATTCCCATAAGTGGAATAACGAACTAATTGTTCAGGGACAATCGGGATTTTTTCTTTGTTTAAGAATACAACACCGTATCCAATGCTGAAGCACAATTTTGTTTGTTTCAACTATCTAAAAGAAATCAATGGTTAGAGATGACCTAGACAGGTGAGGTTTTGTACCATATTCTTAAAAGGATTTACTGCCTTACTTATGTTCTCAACTCCACTGCGAAGGAGAATGCTTTCTTTAGATAACCTGTCAGGAAGAGGTTTTGGCAAATGTTGCACTAGCTTTTGGAATAAGAGTCAGCTACAATAATGAAGACTTCCGCAGAAATCTTTGAGTAACTGAGTTGGTTTCCAAAATTAAGATTGGGGAAATTTATCAGAGAACTCATGGATCTGCAAATAGGTTTGTAGGTTCCTTGTACCGATCAGGTGCCCTACGAAAAATCTGATTTTTGTTTGGAAATAGTTTTATTTTCTTAGCACTAAATGACTGAAACCGTTATTGCTGTAAATGTTTTATTTTAAAAATATTTTAAGATGTTTTTAGAAAAATGAGAATCAATGTCCTGCCGGAGAAGATTAATACCTCAGTCAATGTAAACAATTGGACATAGTGACTCAATATGATTGAAAATGGAATTCATAATATTTTTGGAAATATCATGGAAGGGGGTGCATTTTATAGCGCCAAAAGGCAGTAGACATCCCTTCCAAAATTTGGTCCAGAGGGAGAACGGATCTGAGAAAAAGTGTGTTTTTCATGATAATGTATCCTTGTTCGGCAATTTTATTTGCCAAAAACCGATTTTTAAATCAAATTTTCTATAAATAGTTGCTTTAAAAGTTTTCTTTTAAAGAAGGATCCCTTGTTGTTAGGAATACTGTAAGGGTAACGAACCATTTTAAAATGGTAGATTTAACAGGTTATATAGTAATAACGAATCTGGGTGAGCTTTTTTCGTTGTTCATCAGAAGAGCTGGGCATTGTTACGAATAAAAAGCTGAACAACGTCCAATTTGAGTTTGGGAAGGGAAACGGAATAATTTAAATTATTCAAGAGGGTGACGAGATTTTCTCTTTTACCGAATGTCATTGAATTCAATGGTTCATTTATGAATATGGCCTAAAGCTTTTGTGGAGATGGCCTTTGCATCAAATCCGATCCAATTAATATGGTAACTCTATGGAACGAATGAGATTTTCTTCCCATCAAAAACTATAAAACTGTTTGGGAAAATTCCCCTGATCGAAATTTCCTTTTCAAAATGATCTTTGTAATACGGGGAGTGGCAATGTTTTTAACATCTCCAGAGGGGGATTTTTTAAAAATTGGCTCAATTTCTTTATTTTAATAAATAGTCAGCTTTGCAAGAAACAATTTGGAAGTATGATTTTTGAAGCAGTTTGCTGATGTAAAAAATTTAGCTTTCTTTCGTACAATTGGAGAGAAAGTGGTTCTTGATAAAAGGAAATGGAATTTGTTTTCCTAAATCTTTTTTTTGTAGTGAAATCAAAAATCTGAAATGATAAGGTTGTAATTTGGGTAACAAAGGTATGCCCAAAAAAAAATAATTTCATTCTTAAGTTTTTTGTTAATCGAGGACAAAAATCATTACTACAAAGGCGATACCATCATTGCAGATATAGCATTAGAGTAAGTTTATAATTTAACAGATACGCTCCCAAGTCGCACTGGGGTACATCTAGTATTTCCTTTATTGGAGTTAACTTGGTTAGGAAAGAGTCACTTGCAACATGCAAGTACGATCTCACCACTTCTAACCAGCAATTTTGTTAAGTTCAAATTAGAATTAATAACAAGGTTTGATCTGAATGTGAGAACTCTAAGGTCTCAACTTTAGTGATCTACTAAATGACCCACAGGTTCAGATCATTAAATACCATTTGGGTGAAAAGGTGGGCTATTGATCAGAGGGATTCTTCATCTTCCACGGTAGCACTCTCTTTTCCTTTAAAGAGATACTCTCATTATCTTAAGAAATTGTTTTGCGAGAGCATCAATTTCACATTTTGTGATAGTCTAGATTTTTACTTTTCACGGAACTTCTTCTTTGAGGAGGTTTACTTCCGCATCGACGATACACTAATAGAAGGTTCTTCCTTCTTACTAGCGTAAATCTTTAGGCATGAGGATTTGTTTGCATGCTAAAGAGGGGATTCCTTCGTTTGTAGACCTCTGTAACCTTTTTTTTTGATAATGAGCTTCTGGAGTTTAAAAGATAGCCTTCTTCCGAGCATCATACAATCTTTCATGTTGCTGCCGGTATGGTGTCGAAAGAGGATTGTCTGTCAGAGTCTTCAGAGAGAACTCTAAATGCTTGGTTTGTCACAATGACAAAATGCTTCCCTTTCGCAAGTTTGCATCATGTTCACTGTAATTTGTATCATCCTGAGTCAACATTTGAGAACAATCTCGTCCTCGTGGGAGTTCTTCTTCTTCTTCTTTCCTGAATAGAATCTGACTCCTGTTTTCTTCTCTCGTTTAAACTAGTTAGAAATTTGTTCTTTAGTATTCTTAACTTCTTCGTCTATTTGAAGGAAGATTTGATCTTCTTTCTCTTTTTCTTGTTTCTAGACAATCAGGAGACTGTGATACCTGACTTCCGTCCACCACACGTCAAAATTCACAGCTGATGTTTTGTGAGCCCTTCTTGCTGGGTACTTGTTACCTGCTAGAAGTCTTTGCTTTTAGAGGGACTTTCTTCTCATGAGACAATTTTTTTGATCGGTGTCACAATTTTTTGAAGCTTTTTTGCATAAGGGGGTTTTAGAATTATGGAAACCAAACTTCTTGACAAAACTTCACAAGCTCGTTACATTTGAAATCTGTTTGGGGTCCTTGTTGATAAGCGTTTCTTTAGCTTTAGGTCTGTACATAGTCCGGATGAGCTTACGAAGTGATTAAGCTGGTAAGATCACCATAAAAGTCATGTTCTGATATAGGATTTTTTCCTTCACATCGATCTATGATTTTTTGGAATCAGAAAACTTTTCTCTGCAAAATGTATGGAGGGTAATCCACTAAGGGAATATCTCTTTTCCGAAGGGGGTGAATCATATGTTACAGGGTCATCTTCTTAGCATGGGAACCTTAAAGTTATAAACATATCTTGAAATATACCACCTGAAAAAATTCAGTTAATTTCTTGCATAAAGTTCTTTAATATTTTCCAACTTCTGTACTGGAAAATTTCACGTGTGGTTACCCCCCAGAATGCTTGTGCTATTCTTTATAGAGAGGGGTGGAAGTAGCACTCTTCCTAACTACCTCTTAAAGTAGTATAAAGTGCGGTTTCTCTCCGTCAGGACCTTAAACATATTCCTGGCGTGCAAACAACATTAAGAATATCATTCACTGTTAATATCTTGTGAGATAATGGGGTCCCACAATTTCTTTAAAGTACCAGTAAAACGCCGCAACTATCCTATTAGTTGCTTGCTATATCAGATGGTACCTTTCCACTGTTAAGGCTGTAAACATTCATACCCATTTCTGCGAAAGTTGTGTTATAGATTTGGGCCATGGCCGCCCATAGCCATCTAATTCCATTTCTAATTATACCTGTCGCATCTGCACCTCTGGGTGGCATATTTATTTTACATCGAACTTTATGTCTGGAAAAGAAGGTCTTGGATTAAAAGTTTATTGATATTGAAGTCTAATCCTTTAATAGCTCCCACCTATCAACAACCTGAGAATCTAATTCTCTTACGTTGATCACTAACCTGTTCAAGGAGTTCCGGGGAGTTATTGAATTCACGGTTTGGCTTCGGAAAACCGCGTGGGGGAAAAATTTTATGGATTTATTGTAATATAAAAGGGATTGGATTTCTTGCTCGATTTGAAACGCTATTTTGGAAGAACTGGGTTTATATACCATTTGTGGGCTGACGTACCGAATCTCTCATATATGAGCTTTGCCTTCTTGCTTATTTGTGTTCGAAACAACATGCAGAACTTTGTTTAGTATAGATTTATTGTTTGTGTTCGAAACCTTGTTTTATCTCGTTCAAACAGTAACAGTCCGTTTTTTTTTGTGTACTAGGGCTTTTTAAAACGGAGATGCCTTAAGAACATCGCTCCTATAAGGTGTATAAGCCTTCAGCGGGGGAGTAACACTCCTCTAACACTTTTCTTTGGTTTCCATTTTTTAAACAAGGACTTGGAAGCTGAGGTGAACTGTTTTCACCGATCGTGACCTGTAGCTTCAAGACCAGATTGAAAGGAGAATTCAATTTCCATTTTGAATCTCATATCTTTAAACCATTTTGTCTTTGAACAAGACTCTCCTGTTCTTTAGAGTGTATGGATCCACCATACCGAGCCAGGCCTTTTTTCAATCGTGCTTTGGGCTAACCCAGCCCATTTAATTGACTTTGTTGTAAGTCATGGGAGTAATTTGTCCGACTGACTTAATTGGTATCCACTTGAATTTTTTTTCTTATGATAATGGTGCTTTTCAATGTCATGGGAGTAGGCCTAAACTTTTGCAAAAGAATAGTCATGCATAAACTTTGTGGAGTGGTTTGGGTGAAGTCCCTACCACCACGAAACTTACGCAGCATGTTTGTTCTGAAACCTCCGCGGTTTCATACAATTCTTCATCTCCTCCCGGTTTTTTGAGTATAGGTTCCAGACATTATCTACTGGAAGACTCAAGATTGAAATAGTTAGATCTGAGAAACTTTAGGTTAAAAGATCCATCAGAAAACTGAAGGATACTTTCAACAGAAGACCTGGAAGGTTGAATTGGAAGGGGTTCTGTGATGGATTCAATTTCCAACTTTCGTCGGAAAAGATCTCATTCCACTTTAACATTTTAGGCACAAAATAGTCTATGCTCTTGTTTGATTCCATAAGCATATAAACACCTTTGGGACTATGAGTTATTGCCTTTGGGGCAATAATGGTCTTCATCAATTTTGTAATAACCGCGAAATATTATACAACAAGCTATATCTCTGGTTCCTAGCTTGCTGTTCATATTCTTGGTTTGACATTGAGGTCAAAGTATCAAAATATTTGGATCATCTATGTTTCTAAGAAAATTTGGGATAGCAATTTGAAGTAAACATGGCCCCTGAGCAAGTTACTTTCCTAAAGATTCCCTAGGAGAGAATCTTTCACATTGAGAGTCTATCATCTCTAAGAATTTAAACAATATGAATATTAAGAACCTTGAAGCAAAAAGAGGATTAACGCAACCTGAACAAGACCAATAGAAGGAATTTAATATACTTTGTTAATTTTGACTAAAATTATTAGCTAAGGTTTCCTATTTTCATGTTGAGGTTTTGTCTCTGCATAAGTCTGTGTATGCCGATTAATATCCGGCTTAAGAATTCTGGTAGCCTAATGGTAGATCATTGTAAGTCCAGTAAGACCAAGGAGGGGCAGGCAACCGATCTTATGGTGACCCGTTCTACATTAAGACTTGCCAAAGACTGGTAAAATCCAACATGCGTGATAATAGTTGAGTAACAACCAAAGCCTATTTAATTGATTAAGTCATTATTAACTTTTGTATTATTTAGATAATCACTGTTTTAATTTATAAAGATTTTGAAAAACCAATTGTAATCTTTCATTAGTCAAAGAGTCTTTTTTTAATTCTTTCTAACATATTCTTATCCTTGAAGTTCTTCATGCCTAAAGAACCAATTGTTATGTTCTCATGAAAGCAACCAATGTTGTTAACTCTATTAAGTGCTCTAGATCTAAGAGATTGCGTTTACAAAATTGGTCTAAATTCCAAGACCACTGTTAATAAGAATTTACCAATAGGTAATTTCAGTTAAGTGAAAAAGTTTTAATATTAAAAACCGCTGAATCTACGGCGGCAAGTTAATAAGTCTTTTAGAACTATGAAATTGGCGTATTGCGGCTGACTTGTGACAGGTAGAGAAGGAGTTAAATTCCTTCATATTGGTCTTGGGGTCAGGTTGCTGTTAAACCTTGTTCCGGAAAGTCTTAATATATTCCTATTTGTTTTAATCTTTAAGATGCTAGACTCTCAATGTTGAAGATTCTCTCCAAGGAAGCTTAGAAAGTAACCTTGCTCAGGCCAGTGTACTCAATTACTTACTGTTGTGAACAAACTGAAAGATCAATCGTCTATTGCCTCTAAGATAATAAAAAGCAGTTCAATGAAGTTGCCGGTACGTACACTTTGCCCTTTTAGTTATGAAAATTGATGGGTTTCCATGGTGGAGGGGGGGGGGGGGTTAATTATGGGTGAATTTATGGTTAATCTTAAATCTTGTGTTTCCTTGTGGGAATCGAACCAACCACATTGTTGGTTCTTTACTTGATAACGACCACTTATACTTTTTTTTGAGAATAAATTTGAGCGTATCAATTTTGCAAGCGCTGCTGGGAAAGTGGGTTAATTAACTTTAAGCTTAGTTACAAAAAGTTTTTGGTCAAACATGTTTTCTAATTTTATACTTTTTCTTTTTGTTCCTCCTGCAGATCTAACTTCCGCGTATGCCAAGTATGCAGAGTAGATGAGATCCCATACTCTCACCCGACCTCGAGCTGGAGCGTACATTGCACAGAATGAACTGAAATTTGTGTATCATCACAACCTGGAAATTCCACCACAGGTTGATGCTCAGGATCAATTATTACCTAAAAATCGTGGAGAAGGTGAAATATATAGGCAACCTCCCGATCCATGCCCTCAAGAGTATAATATAGGATATGATAATATTACTGAGTCTGACGGCCCATTTGTTTTGCCTCCCCTCCCACATAGCCATACTTTCGGGTAACTATAGTCTGATGCAAAGCGCACGATCAGAGGTTTGTTTTGGGGCTACCTCTGAGGATCCACAGCCACATCACCAGGTGATGTCTTGTTTAAAGAGTTTGTGTAGGGGGCCTATGTGAATATGGACGTATGGGGTGAGAGTGTTTCCTCTCTCTCTGCCGGGCAAGCCGTATAATGGTTTACCAAGCTTCCCTATAAACTCATCTACACTTGGAATCAAATAAGGGATTTGTTCTTAGCACGTTACCTACCGAAGTATCTAAGAATCTAAACCACAAAGATAGGTGAAATTCTTGTGGCAACTACGGGAGAATCAGTCGTAGTTCTTTGGATAGTTCACCTCGTTCTTGAGAAGTGTCCACATCACCTCATCGATGGATGGGTCAAAAAAATTACTTCTATAGAGGGACAACAGAATAATAATAAAGTGTACTGGATCAATGCGGGTGGTTCTTTGTGAGAGTGTGCACTTATGCTGAGATGCAGGCTAAAGGGGTGGTAGGGAGAAGACTCCCAAAGGAATAATAAGAGGCAATTGGGGAGCGACTAGCAGATCGTAATACTGGAGTCTGGGAACACTTTTGTGTAGGTGCAGGATGGGCACAGGCGACGAGCAAAGCAGGACTGCAGATGAGGGAGGGCCGTGGTGAGGTGCGGGAGATGGGACTCAAGGAAGGAGTTTGTGAGGCTGGGTGGGGGTGGAGAATGTGGATGGGGGAGAAGAAAGGGAAGAGGGAAAAAAGAAAAAAGATGAAGTTGGAAAAAGTACACCACATTAAGTGAGCGGAGATGTGTTCTATAAAATTATAGGAGATTTTAGTTTGGTGCGGTGTAGAGGTTACAACAATGTTCTAATATGATCTATACCACTTTACACTCGCTTATTTCATATCATGCCGTACTTTGCAGTTATTGGCTTTTATGTGGAGGAATCTATGCGTAAATGTGTCCAGATGGTGACTAGAGTATTCCAGTGAACCTCAAACGCGTCATGTGTACCGTCGCTATACTCAGAAAAATGCGCGCTCAAGTTGTCAAAGAACCCATTAGGTTGGCAACTCATGGCGTAAATGTCCTCACGGAACCGTGGCAAGGAGCTTCATTATGGAGTCTCCACGTCGAATGGATATAGTGAAACCTTACTCTTGCGAAACAACTTCAATAGGGCTAGTCTTGCCCTGGAGTCATACTTAAAATAATAGGGAGTGGTAGCCACTATATTCCCACCATCAAAATCGTAGAAAGTTGCCCCTAATGGAGAGGGGTGCAAAGACTGTTAGTTTGTGCGAAGTTTTACACTGAATACGTGGATATGCTAGTAATTAGACATATGAGAGAGGTTTCGATGCGTCAGTGATTGAGCACAATAAGATTTGAGGAGCTCTACGTACAAATACTGTGGAAATAAATGGGAGGCACATTCTAGCCAAGGCCTTTATCAATGCATCTTGGAATTGCAAATGGTGCGCCAATCTGCTTCCGAACCTGTTGAACCCTCTCGGACCAATTCTGGATTGGTATCATTTCTTCTTCCCGCAAGAAATTAGTGAGTACTGAGGAAGACTGCAAACAAATATCATTGAGACGGGGGTGTGGGCGAATATAGTGTATGCAGCACAATACACAACCCGCTAGCAGGTGGACAGCATACCATCAGAGCGTCCCACACAATGTTTGTCTCGTGTGGACAATGTGAATAAAAGGTGATGAAGGTAGCTGGGGAGGATTCCGTGGTCATCTTGGGAGACAAAACGGGCACAATAATATTAGGATACGCACATCCAAAGGGGGACCCCCCTGTGGCCTGACACAAGCCACCCTTTTCCGCAAGGTTAGTGACAAAGAACGATGATGGTAAATATCAACGGTTCATTACTATGGTGAAATAGCTTTTATCAATTTTCCCCTTTGATTGAACTATACAAATGCACGGTTAGTGCCAAGTTCATGAAGGATAGGGTTTACTAAAAAAAAGATCAGGTCAATTTTGAAGGATGATGATAGAATGCAGCATTGTAGTTTTCAATTGCTAATACTATGTCTAGAGTTCCC
>JAKWJA010002489.1:48135216-48213969 GCA_027704765.1 Solanum habrochaites | reverse complement strand
TGCCCAGATAATGGCGTCGAGTGTAGATTGTAAGTTTCAGATTGGTCTGGGACTATTCCTGAGGTATCACCCATGAGGGGTGTGATGAGATTCGGCAGGAAAGAAGAAGCTCAGTCCCGAATACATTGGGCCTTATCAGATTGTTAGTAGGATAGGCAAGGTTGCCTATGAGTTGCTGGATCTACCATTGATTTGGAGGAGTACATTTCAGTCTTCCATGTAGCGATTCTACGTAAATGTATTGTGATCCTTCTAGAGTATTCCATAGAGGAGTTCCAAGGTAACAGAGGGAGTTGTAACTAAGGATTGGATTCCGTTCAAAGTGTTGTGGCAAAAATAATAATAGGAGGATTGACTTGGAAGCGCAGACGACACTGAAGAATAAAGTTCCTTACTTGTCACTGTACCTGCAGGTAATCAATCCTAGCATTGACTATTATTGATGATCAACGGATTAGTAGTAAGTTGTGATCTGTGTGAGGCATCTGTAAGTTAAGAATGCAGGTTGATAGGTCTCCACTGTTAGAGGAGGACACGCGCTGGAACGTGTTTTTTAAGAAGCTAACTACATTCGAGGGACGAATGTTCCTAAGGGGGGAAGGATGTTTGCCTAGTATTTTTTATTGCCTAGTCGCGCGTCATGATTCTAGCCAGATGTAAGTTCGGGGAATGAGATTTTATTTTAAGTTCCAAAGTGAGGAAAGAAAATATTGGCAGGATGTAATTCCAAAGTGATATTAGTATTGATTTGGGGAATGTAAGGCCATTAAATTTAAGTGAGGGATTATTAGTGGTGACTACGGGATTAATTTAATCCAGTGGGCCCAAACCACTCATAAGTAGTGGCTGATTAGGATTAATTTAATCAAGTGGGCCCCCCCACACTCAAGGCAAAAATTTAAAAAGGGATCAGATTGGGAGCTGTGGCCTTAGTGGACACGTTGTAGAGGTGGGGGGGGGGGTGGTGTGTGCCTCTCACCGTCAATTATAAAGAGGTGGATCAGTCCCCTCCATTACTAAATAAAGTTGTGCAATGCAGTGCTGCATCTCATCTTCTTCACCACTTGGCTTAGGCAGCCATGGAAATGGAAGGGAAAAGAAGAAACCACCCTGCAACTCTTGGCCACAGATGCAATTTAATTTGGGTAGTAATATCCTGTGCTTGGTGTGTTAATCTTTAGAATTACCTTGTATTATTCATAATATTAAGAGGGGCGTGACCCGCTAGCATAGGAAGTTCGTTTAATTATTGAATGTGCTAGTATGAACTGAAACCATAATCAGATTATTAGGGTGTCGTTTGGTGCATTGGGCTGTTTTTTTGATTAAAGCAAACTGCGGGAAAATTTTGTTTGGCGTTATGTATATGTTAAATGGGATTATGAGTATATACTCCAAAAGGATTGAATACGATAAGGAAGATGTGTTGCGACTTATAAAACGAGTTATCGCTCGGGTGGCCGTTGCTTCGCTTCTATGGTTGCCCCGAGACGGATGTTTTGCGGGAGGAGGCTGGTTTAAATGATTCATGGGCTTATTATGTGTTAGTGGTTATTGCTGTGGATACTTTTGCGGTTGTTGTCCGAATGGGAAGAAGTAAGGAAAATAGGGGAAGTGCCTGTCGGATTTTCGTAGATTTATTAGCTAAGCTTAACGATAGTAAAGCGCGGGCGTTTATCTAATTGCGGCACGATGTTTGCTCTTGTTTTATAGATTAATAGCTTGAGCAGTAAGTAAATATGGATGTGCGGGCTCGACTATACGGTATTCGTTGTCCCTTCTTCTTGTTTGGCCATGACTTTTAAAAATAAGCGAATAACGGACAGGTTGTTGAGGTTTGATATTACCTCTAGAGCGTCAGGTGACGTATATTCTGGCTTCCACAACTCTATATATCGGCTATGTCAAAGGCTATGATGATTTACCTATCTATGGTAGTTTTCTTAAAGTCATGAGATTACGGTTCCATATCGTATTAAAGGTTCCATAATATTGATTAAAACGTTAATCTTTGGTAATACTCCTTGCTGTTCACGTTGATGTTATATGAGTTATAAGAAATGATTTTAATTGCGACGCGATATGTTGCTATAATATTCTCTCGGCATAGAGCATTTATCATTTAACGAGTCCCGGGCATAGGTAATAGCGTTCGTGACGGAGTTTCTGACATAGTCACCGAGTCCCGCCTAGAGGGCCCCCGGGTGGTATGATATTATATATGTATGATTGGTGATGAGGATGGTTATGTATGATGATGATTGATGACGGAGATTACGTGATGGTTTATTTGCCGAGCCCTACTAAGGAGCTGGGCACCTTATATGTAAAGGATATGCATGATTTTCACCTTTTAAAAGGGTACATGTGAAGCGATATTTGTTTCAACTGCCCATATTGGTATCATGTCATCTTTACCTTATGGCTTTAAATACAGTACATTGTCCGTAATGACCCCTGTCTCGGGGGGCTTCATTCTGCCCGCCACAGGTGTAGTATGACCACAATTCGGTGATCCTCCGACGTAGGATATCTATACTCTTATGATTGGGGAGCTCCACGGTCCGGAGCCCCAGTTGTTTTGGTACATAACTTTTTTGTGTAGTCTTTCCTCGTCTATGGGTATGGCGGGGGCAGTCCCGTCGAGTTTCATATTAGTACTATTAGAGGTCTGTGGACATATGTGGGTTGTATATATATGTTTTGGATAATGGTCTGGAAATGGTTTGTTTGGATGTCCGCTTGTACAGGGTCAGCCTTGTCGGTGCGTACATCATTGTGTATTGTGTAGTGGCAGGCTGGTCGGCTTACGATGTTATTATGCTTTGGATAGTGGCGCGCTTGTCGGCTCGCGTATGTTGCTTACGGTTGAATGTTATGATCCTATGAGACAGGTTAACTCTTTATATATATATGGACGTGGGTTGGCTTGATTTGATTAAATTCCAATTGTCTTAGTTTCAGGTGGTTGCCCACCTACACTAGCAGGTTTGATGTGGGTGTCCCAAAACGGGCTAGTCACAGCCATCGGAGTTTGGGTCGTGACAAACAGTCTTGAAAAGTGGAATGAGTAACTGATTGCCGGGTTGTGATTGAATGGCCTAATAGTAAGCTTCTAACACAATACAAAAGCACTCAAGTAATGTCCTAAACGAATCTAAAACAATGTGAGTTGAACTTTTAAACTTTTGAACTGGTGTGGAAAAAGATTTCTCTTGTAGCTTCTGTAAAGTTAGAGAAGAAAAGCTTTATTTCTTAGATATATGCAACAGTTTGACCTTTCTAGGTCTATTATATGCGTATAAAAAACTATTTTATGTTATTCATATCTATTGGTTTCGATGCAAACAATAACACTTGCTGGCATTCTTTTTCTTATCACTGGTAGTTTATCACTCGCATTATCTTGCTATTTTTCTAACTGGAAAGCTGCTAGTGCTGAAAATTTTCATGCATGATATACCTATTATCTATTCTGGAAGACTACACAGAAGTGAATTCATCTTTATTCAGTAACCTGCATAAACTTATCAATGTTAAGTAAACTGCTAATGACGCTACGTACTGCTGATATTTCTATCCTTTAACCCCTATCAAACCCCACTATCATTCATCAGTTTGAGCTGGAGTGCTGATGGAAGCACACTTTTCAGCTGCTATACATATTGTCTGGTCGCTAGAGTTGGGAAGTTGGACTTAGTGAGAGAGAAAAGGATCCACCGGAGCCATTTGGGCCAATACTGAATTAAAGACTTTTTTTAGATTTGAAGTTCTCCTTGTTTTTCATTATTATGAGGCATAAACTGTTTCAATTTTGGCTTCTAACTTGTTACATGGATATCTTTCTTGGCTATAAATCTAGTTGTTTTGATTAAATCTTGTGGATTATAATTTTTTTCTGGTGGTGACTCCAAACTTAATTTCAAATCTTCATTTAATTCTTTTTATGTGTCTATTGCTTGCATTTTCCTGCTTTGTTCCTCGGCCCAATGAACTTGCTTTAGTATTCATTATGTGAACTTCTTTCGTTTTTAACAAGGATAATTTTATCTAAATTTTTTTATTTGCTATTGATGGAAAATATTGATCGAACAAAAAAAAAAATTGATATACAAGAATCAACTAAACAGAAACAATACACTAAAACGGCTAAAAACAGAACAAAAAAACACAAAGTTTGAATCTTTAAACTCAAAATCAACAGAATAACTCTCCAACAATACAAAACTAAACACTATGAAAATTAAACCCCACATCAAGTCAAATTAAGAACTCAAACCATAATAAGAAAAAGATCATACCTTTACCATAAAACTAGAAAAGGCCTTTAGGCTTAAAAGGATCTCTGCAACAATGTATTCAAGAACAACAACACGTTTTACACACAACAAATTTGCAGTAAATTAAAGGTATAAATATTAACTGATTGAGTAAAAAGATTTAGGGAGAAGAAGGAAAAAAGTGTCCTAGGAATTAGATGAATCAATAATAGAATCAAAATCCCCACACCACGTAACCTTAATCTAAGGCGTTTGTTTCCGGAGGATCTTAAAGAGCTACACTTACAATAGTCAAGAAGAAAAAAATCAAACTATCATAAACCTCAAAATAAATTGGAAGACCAAACTAATACTACAGATGACAAATGACAACCAAAATTTACTGCATGTAAAAATACATGGGTTTTTTCATACATGCAAGAGAAGAAGACAACCAGAAATTTGAAACGGGAAGAATCAACATACAAAAACGGAGGGAAAACCCATAATCACCCAAATGGATTAAAAATTATAGGAATTTTGTAACATTGGAACAATTTTTTGAATCAATTTCAATTTACCCAAATCAAATTGTGGGTATATTCCAACCACCTTAAATCATCTCAATCAGCCAACAAAAAGGGATTAATCCACGCAATAGCAATCCCAAGCGACAAACTAAGTGAATATTCACACACCCAGATCAACATTGATTGAAAAGGAAAATGATGGAAAAATTAAGCTTAATTGAAATGTAAAACCTTACCTGGAGAAGGCTAAAGAGAGTATACTTCCATGTGCAAACGGTGAATCATCATAAATTAAGAATTAGGAGGAAGAAATAGGAGGAGGAAGACATGCATACTCATTTTACCAGAAGAAGACACATTATCTTAGAAAATGAAAAGGCAAAATTGATTAACCAAGGAGAAGACACCTAGCCATATACATAATTCAAAAGACAAAAATAACCCTTGAACAATGAAGCGGGCATGTTGATTATGCCTTTTCTAATATAGGAGAAATAATAGGTAGTAGTAGTGTAGGGTGATGTGGGTGTGGTGTATGTGAAATGGGGTTAGTGGGGGTAGTATAGGTGGGTTTGGGGTAGTGAGGTAAATGAGTTAGTTTTTTTTTATTATTAATAAATAAAAAAATAATAATAATATTAATTAAGAAAAAATAACAAACTAGATTAAAAACTAAAAAAATTAAAATCACTAATTTATTATTAAAACTTTGAATGAATAAATAAAAATGTACCTTAAAGTGTGATTCTATTTTTTGTAGTTTTCATATCTCTTAAAAAAGCTTAATTATATAAGGGAAAACTTAAAATATTTTATTAATATTTACAATAATATTTCATACACTAAAAACGATGTAAAAATTTAGGTTCGATCAAAAGTTACGTGTGTACAATGAATTTTGCGAATATATAATATATGTGGTTTTGCAATGACCCATTAGGTCGTTTCGATTATTAGAGCATCTTATCCTATAAAATACTTTTTTAGTCGATTCTAAACGGAGACTTTGAACTATTCATTTAACTACGATCATCTAGTTAGCGGTAAATATTAAATAATTAATTTAGTTAGTGATTAATGAGCTAAGATGATAACTTAGAGCCTATGTGACATTGCTATTGGGAGCCTAGAAGTATTTCTTTTGATAAACACACACATTTTTTTTTTGAAAAATAGGTTTTTGACAAACTTGAAAAAACTAATTTTAAATAAAGCAGAAACATTTTTTTTCTGTTGTTGCCTTGTTGGGAAGAAGCTAAAATTTTCTACTTTTTTATTAAAAACAGAAGCAGAAAATTATTATTTTTCAAAACTAAATGTCACACACGCACACGCGCGCGCGCACACACACACATACACACACACATATAAGAGACACTTATATATCTCTTATTAATTAATACACCATATCTTTGTTTAAGTTCCATTTAAAAAATTATTTTTTTATTTTTAAATATTAAAGTTCTATATTTTATTTGACATTTGGCGACATTTAAGTACTATTATTGTCCCGCACCGAAGTCTAGACCTGCCCAAAACACACGCATCGTTGACCACTCGCGAGGTCGACAGACGAGCCCCTACATACGTCATCGTTACACATCTAGATAAAATTTTGAAAAACAAAATTTTAGCGAAAAATTGAACTTTTTTTTAGTTTGAAGTATACCTAGACTTCATAATAGGAACATCGTATTCGAATACGATATCTACATAATTTCATAACGTTCACAACAACATTCTAATACAAGATATCAAATGAATGAGATAGTTTCATTACGCCATTAACTGTAACTGCTTAAAATGGCACCATATACAGAGGTTTGAAATAAAAGGAGAAACGCTAGTGGAAACATCCCTCCACATCTCATTGGCCTATATATAAGCTAGAATATAAAAGCATAGACATCCGCAAAGCAAGAAGGTCCTAACAAGTCGGATGTATGGGATTAATAGTATACACTTGTACTAAGTATGGGTACATGCAAGCACACGCCAAGGACATCGTATGAATTCAGAAGAGCTCGTCCTAATGATATGAGTTATGGAAAGTTTTAAGTCAGTGGACTTTCCAAACGTATTAGGAAAGTCATGCCATGAGAGTAACAGGACACATCATACGTAACATATTGCAACATCAAATAAAATATTGCGGTATTGCCATAACATATTCATATCATTGTCCCATATGCCATGAGACTTTGGAATCATGGACTGGGACATTAGGACTTCCTAAATGAGAATCGGGATCTCAACATATGGGCCTCAACTCGGGAGATTTTTTTAGAAAACACAAAATGCATTCGGTCATTTGTCACGTACTTCATTTTTAGTCGTTGTATTGTAAGCTAGTGTAAAACACCAGTGCATACTAGGATGTAGTTTAAGACTTTCATCGGGTTAACGTGGATGGAAGACCAAGAATGACCTAGGTCATACTTAAGTTATAATTCACCTCCTGATTATACCTATCCTAACACCTTGGTATGTTCATTTCTTGGTACATTACTTGAGGATGGCCTCCATTCTTCTTGGGAACTTAACTTTAACCAACATAGATCATGTGAGAATCATGAAATCCAGTGTTTTAACCCCACACGAAAAGAGGGTGGAATCACGGCCAAAGTGAGAAAAACAGCAGAGATATAGGGAGTCGAACCCTCTAGAACCCTATATGGCAGTTAGGTTCCAAAGACTAGGAGATATAAGGAGACCCATACCCCGGGATTGGACGTCTCACTCATGAGAGTACTACGACCTCTGCCTCCCAAAACAAGGAATCACAAAACTCTAGTAGCTAGCGGTGCTCAGTATAAAGTTCCATTACATTAGTCTCATATTAATAGCAGTTGGCTTTTCTAGACTGAGCATCATAGCTATTAGAGCCCTTCTCATCTCATCATTACGTATTAATGGGAATTGCCTTCACTTACTATAGAGTGTGATTGCGACTTGTCTCTGAAATAATCAACACTCTTTGACGGTGAGCACTTTTGGTGACCTTATTAGCGGTCGGTCAACTTGTCACTTTGCACTAGTTCATCTTATGGCGCCCCCTGTTCTCTCTTAACATCTTCATATTTGTTTATCCATAACAGACTAGGCGCTCTTGAGTTTTAACATTGACGGACATTGATATAGGCATAGATATAAAAAATTGTATCATTGTACTAGCCATCCGCATGTTCACTCTTTCTTTGCGTATTCATCGTTTAGATACATATATACTCTCTTAAAAATTTCATTTAGTGACGCTGATTTTAGGCGTAGATGCAACTTATCTCAATTGCACTAGCCTATAGTCATGTACGTCAAATCGTTTCTTTACATATTAAATATTAATTCATTTTAACACTTTATTTTGGAGTCTGACTTGAGATTTGACTTAAACCTCATTTACAGTCCCCTTACGTGAAGGTTCATTTCCTCATATGCCAATGCACTTGGCCTTGTAGTATGTTCACATCTTACATAAAACCTCCTAGGTTTCACATCATTTCAGTACATCCATATTAGGTTCGCTACTTTTAAACGTAGTGGACTTATGGATCCATACGTACAAGCTGATGCTTAATTCCTAATTCGCGAAGGACTCAGACTTACCAAGATGATGTGGTAAAAGACTTATGCACTTGTTGGTATGCCAAGATCTTGATTTTGATCTTAGAGGAGCATTCGATTAAATATTTGTTCATGTACGGAACTTATGATGTCAATAAGAATTGGCAAGGGGAACCCCGATTTTGAATCCCCTTGAAGCAACACTTAAATTATAAACTTGGTAATTGCATTTTTCAGGATTTGGGGGAACCTAGGCCGATCCCCAGCACCCCCATAATATTTTCTGTATTTTCCCTCTCTCTTTCCGGATTAAGGCAAAGAGATGTGTGGGATTTATCCCCCACAACTAAATTTTTTTTCTCTTAATTTTTCTCTTACTTTAATCAAGAGGTTGTGGGTTCAATCACCACTCACCTCATTGTATTTTTCTCTTTTTATTTCTCCTACTATCTTATCTATTCAAGAGGTCTGTGGTTCAATCCCCACACACACATTTAATTGTCTTGTTCGTTTTCCATGAACTTTATTATGTAATTTGCATTTGAGTGAGTCTGAGTTCAATTCCCAATGACTACAATTTCAAATTTTTTTTTAAAACATAGATCACTTTTCAAATTTTTGGCCGAGACCACAGTTTCGGCAAAGTGGAAAATTTTGTCTCTTTCAATCCTTTTATCTCAAGTTTTAAAATGTTGATTCTGGATTAATTGGGTGACATTTTTCAAGCAAAGTTACCTTATATGAACACCACACTTTAACATTTACATAACGATAAACAACAACACTTCATAACACACCCAAAAATTTCACGGCACACAAACAAAGTAAATCTCAGCACACACATTCTCAAAAAGCCAACTTATATACTTTTTCCGTAGTAATATATTTTTCTCCCTTACATGATTTCCGAATACTATTCAAGCCTAATAACAACCAGAACTAAAATTATCTACCAGAGGACATACCAACACATGCTTTGAATCTTTTAAAGGATCTAATGACAGGGGCATGCAACGGGGAAAAACCGTGTTCTCAATCGCGATTAAACTGAAAATTAAGGGTCTCTGGGAAAGGGACACGAGAGAAGAAAAAACCATACCTTAATGTCGTTTAACAGTGTTTCAAGATGCCTATTCCCACGACACAATCCTCACCACCAAAAATACAAAAGCCAATCTGCGAGAGAATGTTGTTGATTTTTCATTTTTGCTTAGCTTTTGTTTGAGTTTTTGTGGGTAAGTCTCAAGAGTGAAGAACTATTATTTTCATTTCGCTTTGATGATGAAAAAACGTGATGGAGAATGAGAGTGAGAAAGTGAGAATGAGAGGATTATGATAGGAGAGTTAGGTGGAGACTTAGTCAACTAGGGACTCCCCATTTTTATTATTATTATTATGATTATTATTATTAGGATTATTATGTTATTATTTTATTAAAAATCTGATTTTATTCCATTAAATCAGAAAATTAAATATTAATTTATATTTAACTAATTCGCTAAATAATAATTAAATCAATAAACATTGCTTCCACCAAGTCTCGAAGCCAGGGTGGAGCAGATTTTGTTCTTAAAGGGTCAATTTTTGGCACCCTACCCAACTTGCCCCTTAACCATATATTACTTAATTAATTTTATTATGGTCCTACAATACTACCTTAGCCTGGAAAAGGACCATTTCACCCCTACACCCTCCAAACTTATGATTACCCCTTTTTAAGTCTGGTTAAGACTCATCCGAGTAAATCTTCATATTCGGGTGCCCTACATGGCTGGACCCCCCTTTCCTAGCTCAACTAACTCACCAAGTTAGTTAGCTTGGATGTTGCAGAGGTTCAGAGGTCTGGTTCTACGCGCATCAATCCGTGTGAACTCGGTCTAATCTAGGCATTCTAGATACGTTAGAAATTTCTTAGCATAGTCATTTTTAGGGTTGTTACATTGCCCCCCCCCTTTAGAAATATTCATCCCCGAATTACACAACACATCATTTTAAAATAAAGAGGGTGATTTTTGAAAATATGTTAACATACTTGAAACTTTACTCGTTGTGAATTTATGTTTCACACTTACTCTGGATAGTGCATATTACTCAAGCTTATCTGAAGCTTCATATTTGAGGTTGAGGAACTTCCTTCTCAATCGTACTTAACTTGATGCACCTCACCGCTCATGCAACACAAAAAAAATCATGTCCACGCTATATAAAAACAACAACATGACATGCAAACATGAATTCATTTTAAATCACATACTGCAATTATTACACATACGCTTTTGAACTTACAACACCACTATTGCACTAAAAATTAGAGTCTCTTAAACAAAACCAGCCTTAGGAGGAGTATATCTAACCCCTTAGATAACATCTTATTGGCCTTAAGATTTGAAATTATATGGCTTTGTTGGATTGGTCCACGCCCTGCCCATTTATACCCTATCTCATTTGGCAACTGAAACCTCACTACCCTGGTTTGATAGTCTATGGTAGCATAACACTTATGGAGAAAATCCATACCTAAGCTATTCAATGCTTTTTATTGGCGAATATCTGATTTACATATTAGTAGGTTGGTGCACATCCTTGAAACCTACTAGCAGCTTCACATTAATAGACTAAGGAACTCCTTCCTAAACTAGTCTCATCAAAGCATACAACATAAATAAACACATAAGTCACATAAGTCAGCAACCAACATGATGACTCCAACATATTAACTTCATACTAGTGCATAAAACCATACACATGAAAAACTAATTTAGGCTACGCACCTGAGACATCACCAGAGGTGTCTTCCCCTACACCCCTAGACTTGAGTGTGAAGAATCATTGCCTCCTTGGAACCTCTTCACTTAGACCATTCGGCTGAACTTTCTCCTTCCCTTTTTCTCAACCTCTCATATACGAATAATCCTTCATCATGTGACCCGATTTTCTAGAATGTAAACAAGGTAGAGACCCCTCCTACACTATCCTCCATGAAGTTGCCACGCTTCTACAAGGTTGTCCTCTCCTGAGGTGTATTACTTCGTGTTTCTCTAATATGGGCTCGAAATCACTATATAGCGACCATTGGAGACACTTGACTCCCTTGGTGGGAGAAATCCCTTCTTAACAGGACTTATCCCTGATTTAAGTACTACTCTTCTTGAAAAATGATTTCAGCTTGCCTTGGACCTGTTCCTTCCCTAGTATGCTTCCTCTTCCTGCTTTCCTCACACTTGTTGGAATGGACCAAAGCCTTTTGAAAACGGTCCATGCTATCATGCAAGCAACATGCCTACACTCCTCCTAAAGGATCCTCAAGGAAATCTTAATCCACTGAAATGGAAGGATTCACCCTCGTGAAGTCCCTAAACCTACTAGCCATGGTTGATGGAGGTGGGTGGTTCTTCCCGGGAACACCTGTTGCTCATTGGGCTGGTCATTGCCTGAGCTTTGAATTGATGGCTCGGGCCATTCTGTACCAAGAACAACTGTCCTAACTTCTCCATCTATCAAGCTAGTCTGGGTACACAGGTATCTCAATTCAAGTAGCAGGAGCCTGGGAGGAACTATGATTTACCCAACAGCTGCTCCCCAATGTCTGACGCTACGTTTTCTGTATTCATCTTTGAATTCAAGAGTTGATGTTAGATACGCTCTTAACACACAAGAAAAAGACATTACGATAGGCACGATAGATAGAAGAAGGGAAATTTTATACGCATCATGCAGTCTCTATTCAAAATAGTGGTGCACTTAAACCATGACTTAAAAACTACTCAATTGTTGATGTGAAATTATTTTTACCCTCGGAATTTAACTAACGCGCAGATACCAAACTTTTTACGAAACGGAGTCTAGACCCAAGCCGAAACGCCGTCGTTGACCCTCAGAAGTAGCAGACAAGCCTACCTACCTCATCGTTACATCTTAGATAAATTTTGGGGAAATTTGAACTTTTTTTAGTGACGCTATTCTTACTTGACTTTCATAATAGGAAACATCATATTTCGAATAACTCATCCACCAAAGCTTCATAATCGGTTCAAAACACACAATTCTAATTAATACCAAGATACTTCCATGAAATGAAATAGTGATAAACTGCCATTAAATGTATACCTTTCCAAAAGGGCACCAAGATACATGTATGAAAAACACCTTGTCAGACCCAAAATGGGCCGCGACTGGATCCCACACTTAAACCTAATATGAGTGAGCGAACCACCAATCCCCAATTCCAACGTTTCAACCATAAATAAAAAAAGAGAAAAATGCGGAAAGACTTAAAACTCAGTATGAAAATTGATTGTTAAAGAAGTATAAACTCGATACTTATTATTCCCAAACCGGAAGTCTCACCACAAGAAGGACATCTATCCTCAAAATACTAAATCTCGAATATCACGGGAAACTAAAATAATCAATAAGCTAGTCCATGCCGGAACTTCAAGGCTCAAGACATGAAGAAGAAGATACAGTCCAAGCTAGAAGCGTAGCTCACCTAAGATCCGAGTGATGACAGACTGGCTAGAGTTGTGGTTGAGTTGAAGCGATGGCACGTTTTCTGCCATCCACACATAACAAGAAAGAAACATACAAGTCGGGGTTAGTACAAAACACAAGTACTGAGTAGGTATCATCGGCCAACTAAACAGAAAACGTAATGTATATATCAAAATAAATTATCATAATCAACTACACTACTAAACAATGTAGCAATAACAAGTTCTATAAAAACATTAATAAGCCACGCCAAGTTACACCCATGAGGAAATCAAGCCTCAATGCCCATACCCAATTTTGGAATTAGGTTCATTAGATTGCGTTTTATATTAATATCTTTCAAGGTTCATTATGTTTATTCATTGTGTCGGTAGTGGGACACTCCGATCCCTAATTCACGTGCGGTTCGTGGATACCCGTTCCACTAATTCTAAGTGCGCGGTTCGTGCACCGATCCACTAATTCTACGTGTCGGTTCGTGAACACCCGTTCACTAATTTACCGGGTCGGTTTCGTGACACCGATCCACTAATCTTACGTGTTCGGTTCCTGTGACACCCGATTCCTATTTCTACGTGTCGGTTGTGACACCCGATACACTAATTCTAGGGTCGAGTTCGTGACACCCTATCCCCTTATTCTACGTGTCGTTCGTGACACACGTTCACTATTTAAAAGCTGTCAGTTCGTGACCCCGGTTCCACTATCTCATACTTTAGTTCTCAATGACTTATTTATTCAAAGGGCATCACAATTCTCATTAAAAGGTAGATGAGGGTTTCTTCAAAAGACTAAGATTCCAAGGCATCATCAATTTCATTTACGTTTTCGACCTGATTTGGTCAAGAAAAGAAAGATCTGCTCCACACTGGCCAACAATCCTCTCGTATCATGACTCTAACCTCATAACGTCTTAGCAGGTCCTGAACCTCTCTAGCCAATGGGCGTCTAGAAACTTGTCAAGTGGGCTAAACTACTCATGATCCCTGCTTTTCTACTCGAAGGCGTCTGCCACAAATTAGCCTTTCCGGTGATGATACAAGAGGTAAAAATCCAAATCCTTAGACAGTAGTTCCCATCATCTCCTCTCTCAAATTTCAATTCTTTCTGAGTAAAGACATACTCGTAGGCTACGATGATGATCCGTATAGATTAACACTTAAAACCCCTATATAGATAGTGTCTCCATTGAATTATGCAAACACTACCGAGCCAACTCCAAATGTGGTCGGGATCGATAAGTACGTTCATTGCACTTTTATGGTCTCGAAGCATAAGCAATTACAGTTTCTCTTGCATTAGCACTGACACCCAAACCAGAATAGGATGCAGCAAATATACAATGAGTTCTTACCATCTACTGGCAAGGTTGAGGAAGGATAGGTGCGTGGTAGTCAGAAAGGTCTTGAGTTTTGAAAGATTCCTCAAATTCGTCTACGACCATACAAAGGGAAACAAATTTGCTTAGTCAAGTTCGTCAATGGGAGCAATAGAAGAGAATCCCTGAACAAATCGACGGTCAGGAACTGGCTAAACCAACAAAAGCTTCTTATTTCTGAAAATTAGTAGGTCTTCCCAATTCTTCACTACATCAATCTAAAAGGATTACACATCACTCATCCTTAGAAACCACGTGGCCCAAGAAGGACACGGAAATCTAGCCAAAAACTCACACTTGGAGAAATTTGTCATACAGCTTTTTCTCTCAACATTTCCAAAACACAATGCCTCAAATGCTCCTCTGTTCCGTCTTACTCTTGAGTATCAGTATATCAATCAATAAACAATATCACAAAAAGGACATCAAGATTGGCTTAAAATCCCTGTTATCAAGCTCATATGAAAGAATCAGGGGCCTTCGTTAGTCAAAAGGACATTACCAAGAAATTCCTAATGCCCATACTTGTTCGAAAAGCAGGTCGTGGGCACAATCTGCTGCCCGTATTTTCAATTGATGTAAACCAACCTCATCGTCGAATTTTTGAGAAGGTACAAGAAACCTTGTAATTGATAGAACAAATAACCATGCGAGGAAGAGGATACCTGTTCTTAACAGTTATTTATTTAGTTGCGGTAGCTATGCACATACGAAGACTTCTTCTTTCTTCTTCACAACAAAACAGCAGACCCCAAGGGGGGGTATGGAAATGGGACAAGTACCGGCTCAATCACTATGCAAAAGTAATATACCCTGTTGCAGGTGGCATAACGTAAGGTCTGCAGGGAAACACTCAATAAACTCACGAACTACCGAAACAGACTCAATCGAAGGTACTTGGGTAGATCACTCCTCGAGGTGTGCAAAGAAACGCTAAACCCCTTTACTAACCCCTTTTCTTAGCACGAAGAAAGGAGATGATACGAAACTGGAGTGGAAGTGTAGTTACCCTCCCATCCTAACGGATCTGTCTAGGCTTGGCCAACGTTACAGTTTTAGCATTACATCTAAGATAGCAAAATTCGAAGAAAGCCAAGTCATACCACAGGAATTACGTCGAAGTCAACCATTTCTAAATAACCCCCAAATCTACATGAGTTATTGCTACCAACAAAAGTCACCAACAAGACCTATACACTTTTCAACTACCAGGATCACCCAGCCGGAGTAGAAACATGCAATAGGCATGTTCAAGCAATTCACAATGTAAATTAAGACTAGTAGCAAATGAGGAAGATACATTGAAAATGTGGAGCCAGGATCAAATAATACAGAAAAGCCATGAATCACAAACCAAAAGATTACCTGTGTAACAACATCATGATGTCTCGCTAGACCGCCCAGGAAAAGCATAACCAGGGCCCCTATCACCTGTCTGCCCGTTGCCACTACCATTTGTGCTGTAGTGGTCTAGTTTGCCCGTTACCCGGCCGTTTTGGTGAACACCATTACCTGGCCACCACGTTATCCAGAAATAACGGCCTCTACCCATGACCACCGCTTACCTCTAGTATTGGGGGCTATAATCGGTTGTGGGACAATCTCTCTAATATGTCCAGTCTCCCCACATCCATAACAATCCCTGAGTCAAGCATAGGTTCTTAGAGAAGTGTTGATCGGTCTGAGGTGGACCCCCCCCAACTTACAGTCTGTAGTGGAGACTAAAATTGGTCGGACTGAGTAAACCTCATGAACCCTGTCCTCTAGAAGGTAAGAACCATTAAAACTCCCTCACTTCGAAAACCTTTTTGATGCGATGCCCATGGTGAAGTCATCTGGCCTTACGCTTCACCTCTATTCACGAAGTCTACCACTTCTTGAAAGGATTTTGTAGCTAGCCGCTACCTGAAGGCTGAATTCGCAATTCTGACCTCAACCCCTTCACAAAACGGCGAAACCCGCTTTGTGTATGTAACATAGTGGGTACGTGGTTTGCCCCCCCCCCGCATATACACTTTGTTTTTGCTCAATTTTTTGGGCCACATACGTTTTTTTGTGTTACTATGGAATCAATGTTCGAAACCTTAGCACCCTCTATCACGTAGTAAACGAATTCCTACCTTGCTCTAAGAGCTCAAGAAACTCACTCTCTTTTACTCACTCCTCAAGTTTGGCGGGAAATACTTCTCCCATTAAAACAAGGTAGAGAATGACGGCACCCACACCCGTCTAGGATGGTTGCCTTGTTGGTTGACACTTCCAACATGTGAACCGCCACCACATTTTGGAGTTCCCGAACAGATTAAAGTCACAAATCAATAACACCAACACACCGTTCTACTATACACCATCTTGGTAGGAGCTATGACCAGTTCAACTAGAAACCATCTAGGCATCCTTCATAGTTCAGCAACCCCTTCGAACCGCCTGGAGGTTTCATATTCAACGAACTTAATGAAAAGTTCAGGCTGACTATCTGCTCATTATAGGTCCTGTGGTCAGAAGAGGAAACGTGGCCTATTCTCCCAATGAGACATCCAGCGGGGAGCCATATAGCCTGCATGTTGCTCACCTCAGGAAATGGAAGTTGTGGTGCACGGAAAACACGGAGGCGCTGGACCCCTTATCAGATAACACGCGTAAGAATAAGAAGAACCTTGATTGAATAATCTTGGGCGCTAGGTTGGTTTCCCCGGTGGCAATTCTCATTCTGCGCCAATTGTTCATTCTCCATCCTCACCCTTCTGTTCACACTTTCCTAGTGTTGGAGGGCAGTAACCGCCCTATGAACTAGTTGAGGCTGGTGCTCATATCTCCTCCTAGAGGACGTCCTCCCACGACCCTTCACACGACTCCTCTGTCACTACTCTATTCGGAGCTCAAAGTCAAGTGGCTGGCTTTCAGACGCTTCTGTCTTGCGATTGGTGTTGGCGCAGTTAACAGAGTAGTTTCTGTCTCTAGTTCTAACCATCTAGAAATAGTAGTGGAAAGATTCCCCCAGAAAGATGGTAACCCCGCCGATACCAATTCGTATCACCCAGATACCCATTGGATCCAAGTAATAGCACGAAAGAACGAAAAAAGAAGAAAAGGAGAGAGAGGAGAATGAGTTTCTAAAGTACTTTAGCCTGTCAAAGCAAAGAAAGGGTCCCCCTACGTTCCTTAAGGACTCTTACTACGAAATGTCTTGTGTGATGAGGACCAAAACCGAACACTAATGCTTGATACAAAGTGTGTCAACCGACCCCAAAACGCGGCCGCGATCAGTACCCACGGGCTATTATCCTACTATGGAGCGAAACACAACCAATTCCCCAAACGTTTATTCCATAATAACAAAACTAAAATCGCGGAACAAGACTTAAAACCTCATTAATGAAAATTGATTACATAACCCTTATAAAATCAATACTTTTATTTATTCCCAAAACCTGGAAGTCATCACACAAGAACATCCTATCCTCAATTAAAACTGTAAGAGTAGCTAAAGCACGTAAAATAAGTAAAAAGCCTAGTCATGCGGAATCTCAAGCGCTATCAAGAATGCCGAGGAACATCCAGTCAAAGTCAGACGCAAGAGCTCACCTGAAATAGTGCTGATGAAGCTGGCTTCTAGAGTTGCGGTGGAGTCGAAGAGATGGCCCGTTTGCTGCCCTCCACAAATAACACAAGACGGACAAACATACAAGTAGGTCGTCAGTACAATAACACAAGTACCTGAGTATCCCCGGTATCCATTGTCGCAACTCAATTAATCGAAAACAGGCATATATCTTATAGATCATTAAATCAACTACAATACTCAACATGTAGCAAACCAACGTTCTAAATCATTAATAAGCACCGCAAGTTCACCATGAGAACTCAAAAGCATTCACTACCATACCCATTTTGGAATGTAAGGTTCATCTAGATTGAGCATATTAACTCTTATCAAGATTATTCTCTTTCTTCTCTCGTGTCCTGGTCGTTGGACCAATCCGCTCATATACTATCCTGGTTGTACGGAACGGACACTCCGATCCCCTAATTCTACGTGTTTGGTTCGTGACACCCATCCCCCTAATTCTAGGTGTCGGTTTGGACACCCCGATACTACATTCTAGTTGTCGGTTAGTGACACCTGATCCATAATATATGTGTCGCGTCTCGTGATCACTCGATCCCTTAGTCTATCGTGTCGGTTCGTGACACATCCCCATCCCGCTAACTTCTACGTGTCGGATTCGTGACACCGATCCCATCATTCTACGTGTCGGTTTGTGGCCCCCGATCCCTTTAAATCCTCACGTGCTCGGTTTTCTGAAACCTGATCCCTTATTCTACGTGTCACGTTTCCCCCCTGCTGGCAACCCGTTCCACTAATCTCATCACCTTAGTTCACCACTCAAGAACTGCTTTTACCAGGCATCATCCACTCTCATTCCCAACAAGGCCCCGGCATCCTAGGGCTTTCAAGATTTAGAATTCAATAGCTTCATAATGTTAAGTTTATCACCAACTTGGTAATCACATTCCGACAAGCATACAAAAATTAAGCATATAGAAGGGTTTTAACAATACTATCCAATACATAGCCTATTCGCTATTAAGAGTTTACTACGAATAGCATAAACCCCATAACTACCTATTACCGAAGAATTTGTCGATCAAGACAACGTATTCCCCTTCAAAGTCTTGATGTCCTATCCCGTCTGTCATTTCTATCGTTCGTTTTACCTATCTGTTCCACTTTCTACTTTTTTCTATTACACAAAACCCTTCTTTACTTTCACACTAATTAGTAAAATTCAACGTATCAAGATGGTAAAAGTAACACTACTTTATGCCACGGTTTTCTCCTTGAACCCAAGTAATTAAATTATTACATTACCAACAATAATTTATTAATTATAAGTAGGAAATCTTCAAATAACTACCCATTAAATATTTAAACAGAAATTTAGAGTAATCCCAACTGACTTACTGCTGTCATGTCCCCCTGCCTTTCCCCCTAAGTGTGTGCCTTCGCCTGTGTGACTGACCGCCCCCCTCGCTCAACTGCTGTGTCACCTGTACGCGGGAACTGAGTCGAGCTATTCTGTGGCTTTGCGTCGCTCAGTTCATCAGTTGTCCTAGGACACGGTCTGTCCTGCCTGCTTCGTCACACAGGTTCAGAGACTTCCACATTCATTTAAGAGTTTGTGACGGCCGTATTTCTGAGAACGGTCCGTTGCCCCCGTCGTGACGTTCAGAAGAGGAGCTCCAGTACCCAAATTTCTTAAGTTTCTAAGTGCTTGGAATGAGACCCCTAGAGGTCCGTAGGCCGATGCTGACGGTCCATCGTGGGATCCGTCGACTCACCAAGTTTTTCAGAAATAAAAATCTGCTGTCAAACATGACTTAAAACGGCGGTTACACGCAAGTCATCGAGAATTAAAAAAAAAAAGGTCTTTTCACTTCAATTTACATCCAACAAAATCCCGAGCAAAAATGTCACAAATATTTTTTTTATGTGCCATTCAAATCAAGATTGTGGCAGTTTGTTATGTTCCCGTATGGCATCTAAACAAATGGATCCTTTTTCCTCGGAACCACCCCTCATGTCACGAACACTTTCTTTTTTTTTTGTCTCCTTCAGAGAGCATTCTGAATCCACGCCAACTCTTACAATTGCATGTGCATGATAAGGGAGTAGTGTAGATCTGCGATCTTCTTACCAATCAAATGATTTCTTATCGTTTCGTGCGACCAGAGTGGATGATCAGGAGGGGGAGGTAAGAAGATGCCCGATGACCATGTACAAAACATCTTACGACTATGCTTGAGATATTGACGAGCATGGCCATGTACAAACTTGGGCACTCGCCTTTTTCCTTTCTCGTGTCCCCAACCAGAAAGCACTTGCCATAGGCTAAAAATCACTGAATTGTCCACAATAAGGTTGCAAGCAATTGAAAAGTTTTGGTTAGACTCAGCATCTATGTTTCCATCCCAGTTTCCCAAATTCTTTAAATTAGGCAATTAATGTTGTACGGAGACATCAATATCCTTTCTTGGAGAGGATGGATTGGGGAATGAATCTATATAATACAATACTCCGGTGTCCTGCAAATCCACGAAACCATAAATTAATTCATGAATATACAGGCCAGGTGCTATGAGAAATATTCATGGTTCGAAACGGGTTGAAAACACTATCACCATGAAGACCCCATCTAACATTATGAGGCTCTCTAAGACACATACCTTCAGTGCAAGGAATCCAAAATCTTCCACTAGATTCCCTGGTCAACCGCACTCCTTATATATTTCCATCTTTGGGTTCGCCGTCCAGTATCATGCCATTTCATATTTGCAGTGTTTCAGGCACAGGAATATCTCTGGAGCCCTAGGTTTTAAGGGAAGGTTACCATAAACCTTTGCAGGGAATTTTGGTGCTTTCAATCTAGTAACGCAGGTCATGCAACAGTCTGCATCGAGACGAGCCACAAACAGAAAAATTTTTCCTTCTCATTTTCCTTCCAAAATAACATGCAATCATTAGGGCATGTATGTATTTTTCATAATCAAGACCCAAATTTTCATCACATTTTTTGCTTTGTGAAACGACTCGGGTATATGAGAAAATTGAAATGCCTCACTTAACAGGTCTAGCAAGTCTTCAAAGGCCACATTACTCAAACCATGAATGCATTTGAACAAGAATAATCGAATGGTGAAATTTAGTTTTGAGAAATTCTTACACCTAGGATATAACTCTTGCTTACTACCTTTTTCTAGTAATTTATAAAATTTCTTTGCATCTTCGGATAAACCCTCGCTCACTCCCTCAATCCCCAAATCACCTGCAACATCTCTAAAAGTATCATAAAATAGGCCATCAATATTGTCACGCATGTTGGAACCTTCCTTATTATGATCTCAATTATTTCTCAAGGAAATACTTTCCCCATGAAAAATCCATTTGGTGTACCCTTGTACAAATCCATAAAAAACAAAGTGATCCTCTACAACATTTCACTGATGCCACTTACAATTAGCACACTTTTTGCAAGAACACAATGTTTCATCTCCTTTGGAAGCTAGTTCAAAAGCTGTATCAAGAAAGTTATTCAAACCACTAATATACTCATTGGTGGATCTCTGGAGATCCATCCAACTTTATCTCCACTATCCATTTAATATTGAATATCCTATATGACACCAAAATAAAATTACCAAGATAAGACATAAAAAAGAAGATTCTGATCAGTGGCTCTATCTTATTTTATGTAACAACATAACTGAAATGTGTGTTTTACTGGAACTATTTGTTATACATGATCAGTTGTCTACTTAACAATAACAATTTACCTATAATTTCAATTAGATAAAAGAGAAAAAAAGTAAAAGATTTAAAATCTAAAAACACAATCTAAACATAATAAGACACGACAACAAATTAAAACAATTTTGACAAATCTAAACACTTACAAGATGTAATGAATTTCATATAAAAAAATACAAAACATATATTATTTTTTCAACAAAGACAACACCTCACACAAGAACTATAACCACATTGGCACGACTCCCCCTTAGAGGATTAGTTTACTGTTAAACCAGACCCATATCAACTAAATCAGTCCTAGAATCAGTCAATAGTCACAAATAGACAGAGAATCAGAAAAAAACTAACCGGAAAGTTACATAAAAGGAAAATATTGTCCAACACTCTAAACTTCTATACATGCACAACATTTAAAGAGCACATATACGGGTAAGAATCACATAATGGATTATATAACAAACAGAAGAGTAAAAATCAAATTCATAAACACACATCAGAAATGAGAGTTAACTAAAGGAAACTAACTAGAAATTTAAGGGACAATATTTACCTCTTTTTAAAGCAGCTAATAGCTCCTTACATGAAAACTTTACTAGTATAACCTTTTAAATTAACATAAGCATAACTAAAGCTAACTAGGAGGCAAATTTGAGTTAATAAGTTGAGGGTGGGGTGTCCTTCTAATTAAGGCTTCTCTAACCACATTGTACAGGTAAAAGAACAACATGAAAACACACCGCAAATCAAAGTAGTAACCTCACTAAAGAAACTAAGCAATCTCAATAGTAACTTCAGATTTAAAGAAAGACAAGGAGCAGCCTAGAGAACTTGGATGTAGGCTTAATGTAGACAGGAAGATCCAATCTACAAGCAGCCTTAGAGTTAACACTCAAAACCTTATTTTGTGCTCAACTACACCAAGGATCTACTCACTGTATTCCAAAAGTAAAAATGATGTTAAAACAGAAAATACAATAGTTATCATAAAAAAGGATATGAAAGGAGAAAACAAAGAACTACTCAATATATTAAGTTTTATTCGGTGCTCAAAGATTAAATATGTTAAATTCATAGTCAAATCCTTATTCTATGATCAACTAGACGCGGTAATGCTTGTTGAAAGCACCTGGTAACCCTAATCATAATCATTAAAAAATCTACGGCCTCGTAATTCTGTTTTCATTTCAAGAAGAATACACACCACCACTACACAACTATGCCCAGTAGATAGCTTTCTTGCATTGGTACATTGGAAAAGGAACAGACGAGATGGAGTTCACTGAGGTAGAAAGTAACATGAATGATCTAGTTATATGTAACGTCCCTCAAAATGAGCTAGGTTAAGCTAGAGACTAACACTTTTTTCATGATTTTTTAAAGTCATAAAATCGTTAATAATAGTGTTCTTAGGCATTACATAAAGTTTGAAAGTGCTTGAGGTCAAAGGTCTCAAGACGTTCGGAAATAGTCGAACTTGAACTTTGGTGTCGTAGTGTTTTGGTATGATGTTTGGGGAGGTTTGATGTTTAATTCAGTATCGAAGTTTTGGTACGTGTATCCTTACATTCTAAAGGGTCAAACGTCCCGTTGACAACGAGCCGCCTTGACCATTAAAGGGTCCTCCGAGTAGACCCAACATGGCCAGTTAACTGCCAACATCCCAAGGTTGGCATCTGCTGGCGCGACGCACACTGTCACGCATAGAAAAATTCTTACCCTGTGACGCGAGCTGTCACGAAATTTCTTTGCCCCAGGGCATTTTTTGGAAAAATAATAATTGGAAGTGTCGCTCGCGTGCAGTAAATTTATATGTCGGAGCAACAGATTGTCGTTTGACAGGGGGGGGGGGTTTCATGTTTTAGATTAAAAATTTAGAGTTGGGGGGTGGGGGTGTGATTTGTCCAATAAAAAAGGGGTCTTTTGGAAACTTAGGGGATATTAATGGACGGTTACAGACCTATTTAATCCTTAACTTCAACCATTAAATAAAAAAAAAACCCTCATCTCAAACAATAAACCCTCTCCATTCACTCTCTCCAAAACCGCCATTGTTGAAGCTTTTGAAGGCCCTAAGGAAGAAGATAGGGTTATCAAGTTTTAAATCCCTAAATATTTTGGATTTCAACACAATTAAGGTATTGTTTAGTCACATCCCTTGAAATCACTTTATTTAAGAAGTCGATGCCATAATTTTTTCAAAGATGATCAAAAACATTTGTCCAATTTCAATAACTAGATATACATGGTTTTGCATAATGATTTGAATCAATGTTTATAATTGAATTGCTTTTCAATCAATATTTTAAAAGCTATGTAATTCGGAGGAACCATGCAAGGGTCATTCAATTTCCAATTCTTAGTTTGGACTATTTATGGGTTAAGTGATCATCTCTTTATACTTCGGAATTATGTATAGTTTTCTATGGGCTAATCTAATAGTGAAGATTATATGAAATTTAATGTCTAATTAGTCTTATTTTGTTAAATCTATATGTTAATTGACCTAGTTTATCTAGTATTACGATTTATACTTGAAGTGAATGTTCATGGCTATGGGTAAGGCCTTCTGGTATGGATGTTTATGACTTAGCTACAGATTGAGTGTTAAGAATTTGAGTGTGGTACGCTGCCTCGAATTATCTTTATTTTTATGTTAATTGATTCAATTTGTTGTGTTTGTAGGGGTCCACACCTATGGTGGCGATGTTATGTGTTTTACTTTGCAATTGTGTGGCTTGTCGGTTACTTTATGTATTATAATGATCATGGCTTTGTGGTAATTCTTGAAGTATATGATGAATGTATATAGTTGATTATGTGAAGTATGATCATATCTATCTACATCTATAATGTGAAAGTT
Source organism: Solanum habrochaites (assembly GCA_027704765.1). NCBI lineage: Eukaryota > Viridiplantae > Streptophyta > Magnoliopsida > Solanales > Solanaceae > Solanum > Solanum habrochaites. Next base: position 48,189,578 of record JAKWJA010002489.1, on the reverse strand, counting down.
GATTTTGTTAAGTGATCATGTTAGACTCTTACTATGTGTTCATTGCGTAGTCTTTAATTGATCATGATTTCTTCCTACTTTACTATATTAGTCTATAATAGTTTTTAATTGATGTGTTTAGTATTAATGTATGGATGACATAAATATTATAAGGGTCATTCCTAATGCTTCAAGAATATATGCTATAATGTGCTAAGTGAATTAATATGGTCTTGTTGTTGTAGACTGTGCCCCTTACTTGATACATGTAATGATTGAATATGAACATTTTTACTTACTGGATTAGGCACCTTTGTCTTGTTATTATAATTGATGAATATGAATTGAAGTCTAAGATCGGTAGACCTAAGATGTGCCCTTCTAAGATGACGAATATGTGGAACCTATATATTAGCGAAGTTTAAGAATGAGCTACTATCCTTATGACCATTGAGTGGAAGCCCCCTTGGACCCATCTTTGTAGGTGTATTTTTTTTATCACTAGTGTATGACTAAAGAGAATACCTTTTCATATGCTCCTTTATATGGAACTATCTAATGAGAACCAAAAGCTAGTACCATGAATTCTTATGGTTTTGTAGCGCTACTTTAAGAAGGAGACTAGAGTACCAATGTATCCTACTTGAGAAATGAGAGTAGAGCTAAAAGACCTTGATTTTCCTCCTAACCATATTGCCTAATGAGATTTGTCCTAGTTCTACCCTTGGCAAGTAGAACACACTCCAATGGAGTAGGTTTATGACTCCGGATTCCATGCCTAGCTAGTACGGTCTATGTCCGTTATTGCCTATTCTCATCATGTGGGATACATGCATTGCACGACTACACTTTGAAGATATTAGTATGTGAGTCCTTAGTATGTGAGTCCCTAGGACTTTCCAAGACTATTATGTGAAGTATTTAATGAATGATATGTCTTCGCTTAATGGATATAATGAATTTAGTAAAGGAATGTTAATGAAATTTACTTATCTAGAGTAGCTTTGAGTATTTCTTAGGTAGTCTTGAAGAGGGTGTATGGCCGGTCTCTTCATGTCTTACTTAGGTGAGTCTTAGATGAAACTCTATGTAGGGAAGTTAGTCATAAAGTGAGAAGATCTTTATGCTTAGGAAGTCTGGAAGGATCATTTCGGTGTGCTTAGAGATGGGTGTACTGGACCGTCTCTCTTCGTCTCACTTAAGTGAGTCTCGTATAACCTTTGGTGATAGGATTGCAAGCTAAAGAGGTTACTGTGAATTGAACTTCCAGTTCACTGTAAAAATGCCATAGTCCACCGTAATATTTCTTAACTAGTTTGATAAAAATGCTATAGAATATATGTTATTTCTAAGGTGTAGTTGTTTCTTATAAGTATACTACAATATTTACTCAAAAAAGGGCATGTTTTATAAATACAAATGTCCGTTTTCTAATGATTTTATGGCATTACTCCAATACGTAGTACAATGTTTGGACAATCCATACATTTTTGTCTATCTCTAAAGGTGTAGGTGGCGTTTGAGAGGAGTCGCGAATTAAGCTTGGAGGACTAAGTGTTCATTCAAGTATGAAGTAGATGTCCATCCACTTGATTCGGGACATCAGGATGTTTAGATTTCCTTCTTGAAGAGTCTGTTGTATAGAACGTGTAGCGTATTTGGTCGCTGGGATATGTTTTGGGAGGATGTCCGTCTGCCCATATATTCTTATGTCTAAGAGGGCGATTTTGATACTTAGCTTTCATTACTTTTCTTAAAAGAAATATTTTGAAGTATTATTATTTCGTCTGAAAAGTTTTAATTCCGCACTACTTTTCGTGTGTATGCAATGAATGGTACGAAAGGGCTTGTCTTAGACCTCCGAGAGGTCAACGACGCCGTGTTTCGATTCAAGGATGGCCCTACTTCTACGAGTACGCTGCGGGTCGTTAACATTATCGGAGCACTTAACTCATAACCAAAGAAAATTTATCATGAATTTCTTTTACCCAGTAAAAGCAATAAAGGTGAACATTTTCGCAACATTCTACAAACTTACAATACAGACCTTAAATTTGAAAAAATATTCATATGTAAGAATTTAATTGACTATTTAATAGCAATACTGGAATAGAGATTAGTAAGAGAAACCAAACCATACCAACTTTGAACATACAGCAAGAGTTGAACATACACAAGACATTAAATCAATCAATGTGCAGGTCAGTTAACAAATGTGAGTAAGTGATAACGATTACATAGTTTTCTGTTCCTTCTTAACCACAACACCTTGGGAATTTAAGTACAAAAATATTGTTGTATGTGAGATAGACACCAGTCTAACACATTATAAATGAGACATTACATTTCTATTTATTTTCATACTTTTATATATCCTATAACTTAAAACAAGTGTTTGTAAGATGCATTCAGAACATCATACTTATAGAAATGAAAAAACATGTACTCCATCAGGTGGTGTTATAACATTGCAAACAAAAGATGCATCTACATTCCAATGTAGCTTAGATTACCTTTAATTGAAGGTAAGTTATTTCATTTTGGAAAAATTACTTTTTAAGCAGGAAAAAGATTCAGCCACACAGATGTACATCAAAGTTCAAAAAGAAAAGCAACCAAATAAGACAAATAATGAACATTACCTCTTTTTTTACATGAGCCTGAGATGGATGACCAATTTGTATTGTCCACTAAAAATTCAACAAGGAAGAAAGTCTAAACTTAGAACTTGAATAATATACTCAAAAGAGAGAAACAAAATCCCTTAATGCTTTGGACTTAATGACTTTTAGAGTCGAAAAAATACCTTAGATAAGCACTATCATTCATATTGAGATTTTATTCTTAGAAATTCTTTTGTCCAGTTCAAAACAAAAGATTTTTCAATTGATAAGAACTATCATGCAAGATTGGAAGAATCGAATTCATCTTTCCTAACATTAACTCGTCCTAAACTGAAAAATTTCCAATTAAAATTTTTTGCAGAGATTTCTCATCTTCACAAAAATCAAATCAACACACCTAATGCACAAAAATAATGACTTATAAATATAAACGCTAAGGCAAAAAACTACGTAAAGAACCCTTTGTCAAGACCCAGCCTCTAATAAATTTATAACTTTGAAGACGATGAAACACAACATACGTGTAGCTGCAGTAAACGTAACAACTCACAAAGACGAATACCCAAAGTTGTAGATTCCACATGAATCAACGAACAATGGTTAAAGCAAGGCCATGTAATGACTTCTTTTTCTTCAGCGATAAGAAGAAAGTCGATAACCTACGAGAATGGTCTAACTTTGAAGACAAAATTGACCTAATGAGATATATTTACCTTTTTATTTTAATTTTTTAACACTTCCCATTAAAAAAAATTGGCCGATGTAGTGAAATAAGTGGAGGGAAAGAATTGGCGGAACCATGCTATATAGTACCTAAGGCGATGATTTTCACGAACCATTGCAATAGACAGATACTATGGAAACGATTGTAGTACTAGTGCAACGAATTAATTCTTAAAGTGTCTCATTAGGTCCAATCGTCTATTGCAAAGGTTATAACCGTTGCGAATGAGTATCTATTGCAACACATATTTAATTGTTTCTAAATAATTGTTGCTACAAACTTTTTCTTAGTAATGTCGATAACTTTATGAAAGAGATTAATCTTTAATAGATGCTATGGATATCCTTTTAGTGTAACAGAATTCTGAGTTGCCCAGTTTTCAACTTTGATTTAAAAATAAAATATTGGCCTAATACATGGTCAGTCTTTTAAACTTCTAAAAATAAATTTAGATTGTCGAATCAAGTCATGTTCTAATCGAACATCAACTCCTTATAAAGTATTCTGATTAGACATTTTTAATTTTAACTTTGGAAAACCTTTTACGATTACTTTAATTCAAGTATCAAATGGTGAAGTTGACTATAGAAAACATGATATACCCTTTATTTAAATGCATAAACCTCAAGTACAAAACAGTAGCAATTTTACGGCTTACCGAGAGAAATGCATATCATTAAAGGAGATGCCATATTTTATGTGGTTAATATAACTATCTAATACACGAATGAGAACAAAAACAAAAACAGAAAAAATTAAAATTCAAATCGATGGTCTAGTTAAAAATATTTATCAGGAGTTGACGTGCTCAATCTCACCTGGCTTAGTTTTAGTATATATATAAAATATTCTGATAAATTTTAAAGAATATCTATGTATTAAGCCTAAAATGTTCAACCCTGTATTTACATGATGCCATGAGGGTCTTATACTTTTGCACGTCTAAAAATTTGTTGAGACTAAACGAACTACTTCACTCCATAACACGTATTCAGAGCAACTTTTTAGATTACAACTTGGTAATTTAAGGGGCTACATTTGGTACCTCAAATTAGCAATTTACTCATATGATTTTAACTACTCTTCAATAAGTTAAACTCGCTTCCTCTGATAAACTATACCCACACAACTACTTGCATCAATTAACAAATTATTATAACTCAATAATAAATCTATAACAATTCAACAAAGAATAATAACCATACTTTAAGTACCCAAACATGACATGAAATAATTTACCAATTTACTGCAATGGCTAATGTTGAACTAATACGTCTAGTGTTTTACTAATCAAACATCAATTGCAATAGTATAAACTCTAAAACATTTTATAAATCAGCTTTCAATGTTTCTATGACGAAGTGTTGTAGTTTTGTGTCAATGAATAATTCTCTAAAGATGATGAAATTTGTGAATATATAATATACGCTTTGTAATGACTCATTAGATCGTTTTGATTATTAGATCGTCTTATTTCGTAAAAGGGTCCTTCGATAGATTCTAAATGAATATTTGAACTACTCATTTAACTAAGGTTATATAGTTAGTAGGTAATTTTTAAATAATTAATTTAGTTATTGATTAATGAGGTAAAATGATGACTTAGAGTCTGTTTGGCATTTTTGTTGGAAACCCAGAAGCATTTATTTTGATAAAAAAACATTTTTTTAAAAAATAGGTGTTTGACAAACCTGAAAACTATTTTAAAATAGAAGCAGTAGCATTTTTTCTGTTGTTGGAAAGAAGCTACAATTTTGTACATTTTTTTAAAAAATAGAAGAAAAAAGAGCACATGCACATACGCACACATATGCACGCACACGCACGCATCCACACCCACACACCCACACATAGAGACACACACAGACATGTACACACGCACGCACACACACACACACACACACACGCATGCACGCGCACACACACACGCACGTACATACGCGCACACGCACACACTCCCACACACACATGCACGTCCGCATGTGTTGCCCGCCTATTCCCCTTGGACGCCTCTTATATATCAACTACTATATTTTCTTTATTAAAAGAAACTAATACATACTGCTTCTTCATCCAATTAAAAATGGAAAAAAACCCTGCTATGTGCTACCTCTTCTTCATCCATTGAAGAAATGTAGAATCCATTTAAAATTTCAATTGTAAACTTACTTTCTTATGAATCATCCTAAGATGGTGTACCACCTCAAAAATTAGACCTAAAAAAATTGCAAAAATTACCTAATACACCAGACCACAGTACAGTTCATGGCTCGTGAGAGGGTCCACGATCAATACACATGCCTACGGTCATGCCTTAGAAGTCATCAGGCTCAAACATCAAACCACATGAAGCTTCATGGATCCTCGTCTTGATGAAGGGTTGTGATGACGCCCGTGGTAGGTTAACTAGTAGACCCCCAATGCCTAGACTCGGACCCCCCAATCTGAAGTGAGAACACGAGGACCTTCACGGTCTGTGGTCCTCCACACGAGCCTTAGTGGTGATCTAGAGGATTGGACCAGTAACCTCCCTTTGACTAACCTTCAGAACCCTAAGCCTAAGTGAGGATCACGAGGACCTTCATGTCTGTGGTTCTCCACACACGCCGTAGTGGCATCCGTGGAGAATTAACTAGTGGAGTGAGGTGGTGTGGATGGAAGGGGGGCATGGGTGCATAAGGTTTGGTGAGTGAGTTAGATAGGGGAAAAGAATTAAGGTGGTCGAGTAGGCGTGTGTCAATGGAGGTTTTAAAGAAAGAGAAGTGAATTGTGGCTGAAACAAGGGATGAATGGCGTGGTATGGGAGTGGGGCTGGTTTGTGGGTGAGGTGAACGTAGTATTGCCCCTTGAAATTTAGGCTCTAGACTATAACGCAAGTGAATACCACCGACGATTTCATGGTCTGTGGTCCTTCACAGGGGTCGTGGTAGCGCTCCTAAGGCATACCCTTAGAATTTCAGTCCAAGTTGTAGATCACGTCCGACTTCACGATCAGTGGTCCATTTCACGATCCATTAAGATTGTCGTGATCGGTCCATCTACTTCAAGTCAGTGGCATTTTAGGTTTTTCCTTCTTCATTAAGATTTTAAACCTTGTCATTTTAACCCTAAATTTCACGATTTTATTCATTTTAACCTAGAAACATAACTAGAACTTATCTAAGTCAAATTATCAATCAAAATAGAGAAAATTAGAAGCAAGAAGGGAGAAAGAGTCGACCATCCCTAGCTCGAAATATGCAACAAGTTTTCATTAGTTTTAGCCCAAAATCAAACGATTTCTCTATGGAATTCCTCTCACCAGGTATGTGGGGTTTCACTAGTGGTTTCCATTCATCCATTGTGTCCCTAACTTTCAGTCAAATTCTTGATTTTCTAATATCATTTAAATCTAGGATTCTTGAATATTATAAATGTGGGGTTTTATCGGTTAGAATGATCCAAATAAGATTATTATGTTAGTACTCATTTTAATGCATGAAACTCAGAACCCTATTTAATCTATTTCATTAGTTCTTAAAGCACACCTGCTTATGTCAGCTATTTCACTTATTTCAAATATACATGCCTTAGTTTTGAATTTGTCTTTATCAACATATTATTGCACAGTCTCAGTTTGCATGTCAGTTTGAACTATCCTATATATTATAAAACTTAAGTCATAATATATTAATCACTTAATCTATTGGGAGTAGCATAATTTCGAGTTGGACTAGGGTTCAGCGTACCTTAATAGTCCTAGAATTACTAGCCACATAGGTTGTAAGTCCTCTCTGTGGGAATCATCGTACTGATCACTCCATCATGCCTCTATACCTTTGGTCGGGTATATTGGGTCCTCTCGATGAGGCGTATACATCGGACTCATGTAAGGACCCAAAATTGAATTGGGTGAAACTAGAGCCAAACCATGTTTCATGAGCTTATAAGGTCCTAAAATGACTAATAATAGTGTTTAGAATCAATGTGTAAAGTTTGAGAGAGTTTGGAGGTGAAACTTCCAAGAACGTCCGATGACGTTAGAAAGTTAGCCTTGAGATGTGATAGTGTGCCTTAGTATGTTTCATGAGTTTTTATGTAGTGCTGGAGACAAAATGTATAGGGAAGGTTCCTGACATGTAGACAGATACACTTAGGGTTGAAATGTCTGGTCATGACTCCCCAAGAACCGCGATAGGTGTCCTTGAGGAGGACCCAAACCTTGCTAGCAAGCTGCCCAAGGCAGCAACTTTTGTTCTTGATGGGAGCATGTCTGCGTCATGGACCTGGGCCATGGAGGGTCAAATTCAGGGTTGGGGTCGTTGACACAAGGGGACTCCACTGTCCTGGAATATATTTTCAAAAATCATGCGGGAGCAGCTCCGCGTCGCAGACTTGTTTCCCGACGAAAGTTCCAAAAATTTAAGTTAAGATTGACTTGTCTAAAAGGGTAAAATGAATGTGGGGGTAATTGATTAATTTGGGAGAAGGTAACAAACAGTTTTAAGGACTTATTTAACCCCTTTCCCAAGCCAAAACCCAAACACCCAATAAGAAATAACAAATCAAAACTTTCTCTCCCAAAGTTCTCCCAAAACTATCATTGAAGAAGAAGAGAAATTGCAGAAACTTTCGGGATGAATTGATCAAGGAATCAAGCTGGGTTTAGGGCTCTAATATAAGGTATGTAAATCTTCATCCATGGATTCTTCCATCCATGGAGTCCCCCTAATTTTCCTCAATTGTGAATCCAAAGAACCCCATTCTAGAGAGGGTTATGATTGCATTGTGGGTAAGGCTTGATTGTGATCCCAATAGAGTGGGTAGCATATAATTATGTTCATGTGATGGTTATAAGGTGTTTTCATGAAGTTTTCATAGTGAATTGTGTTAATTTATGTTAAAGGTGATCATGTTGATCTTAGACCATTAGAGGCTTGATGAAGGTTTTAGGTTGAATTTCTTAATTCAATTGTATTCTATATTATTTGATCATGATTGAATCACCTAGATATGAATTGGACTAGGTCTGATTGATTTATTATGATATTGATCTAGCAAGTTGAATTTAACCTATATGATCATGTAAGACTAGAATTGTCTTCTAATGATCTAATTGAATAGATTAACATGTAATTGAGTATGAATCATAAAGGAATAAATGTGGTAGTGATTCATGGGGCTTATGGTCATTGTTGTTAGCGCTTTGGGGTAAAGTCATGATGATGATGATTGTGGTGGTGTTACTTTCTCTTCTACACCTAGATATGAACATGATAAGGAGAAACAAGTTCTCACATAGAAAACCCTAGGTTGACTTAATGACCTAACATGAATCAATACATGGAAGACTAATATAAGCTTGAAGATGAGTTGTATGATCACCTATTCTTTAATAGACTTGGTTAGACAACACCAAGGACTTGGTAGCTTGAGTTGAATTACTCATGATAGCTTGAGATGACAAGATCTCAACTGTAGCTTGGGGTAGTGATCCTCAGGAGGCGTGAGGTTGAATACTCAGGGTGTTGTTTAGATGGCTCTGGAATTTGAGGTGATCAACCTCATGGTATCTTTGATTTGGTTTGCCAAAACCCTTCATGGTAGCTTTAGGGAAAGCCTATAACTATCCTAATGGTACGCTTTATTTCATGTAAGGTGTATTTTCATGGATATCTTGAGATAGGTTTCTATGGAGCTTAGGGTTGAGGATTCATGCTCCCCTATGATTAGATTGCATCTACATCATTGGTTGCATAGTGGATAGTATGGTTGTATCCTTGGTTGTATCTTGATTAGTTGTCTATATATACTTACTATGGATTGTAGTATGGATGTCATCTATACATTGCAAAAGTATAACTTCAAGCTACCTAAGACATGACCCCTTCATGATGTATGTTTAGCTTGGAAAGTGACTACGGTTGCATTCCATGACATGATTGACTTAAGATGGTTGTTCCTTGTCAATCTAATTAAATTCCTATTAGATACGCCTCAATTACTTGAATAAGTTAGGGTGATTGCACGAGATGCTTAGTTTTTGAGGTATATAAGGATCTTCACAGCTGCATTGCACATTCTATTTGAGGTGACCTACTAGGGGCATAGTGCTCAGATTGTATGAATTAACTTAGGTCTTAATTATGAAAGTGAACTATGATCAAGTGTGACCAAGAGAGGTAATACTTAAGCTTTTTGGCTAGTAGTATGTGATGCTACCTTATCATTTCTCAAGGATACTTGGAGGTGTCTTGGTATGTAGTTCATAATAGTGAGAAAGACAATGAGTTAAGAATGAATTCTTATATGCTTTATGATGCTTTAATATTCATATGTTATTATTGTTATGCTTATGTCTTTGTCTCGTATAATTATGTCTATGATTGACTAACCCTTTGAGATATCTTATGTTTGGATGATAGTTTCCATACTTAGTATATATCGTATTAACACATATTGCCTACATGTTGTCCATATAGGGTCTTGAAGATATTGAGTTACTTTCAATGGTAGAGTTTCCAAGGCTTGCAAGGAAAGAAGATTGGTGAGTCCTCAGAGCATCCGATGATATCACTACTGCGTTGTCTTTATATTCTTTCATCTTTAGACTTTTATAGCTTTTGACCCAAGACTTTTGTACTCATGATGTCATAGATGATTTTTGAGACATACTATGAAATGACTTTTTACGTTTTTGGAGAAAAAGTTCAATTCTGCACTACTTTTCGTGTATATATGCAATGAAAGATTTTAATAGGTTCGTAAAAGACCTCCAAGAGGTCAAGTATGCTGTGTTGTGACCTAAGAATGCCCTAACTTCTAGGGTGTACATGCAGGTCGTGACAAACTTGGTATCAGAGCATAAGGTTATAAAATGGTCTTATGATGTCTCAAAACCACGTCTAGTAGAGTCTTATTCATCTGTATGAGTCGCTACAAATCTATGAGTAGGAGGCTATGGGATGCTTAGGAAATTTTCACTTCTTCATTCTTCAAGTCATGCCATAGAGTTTGTCTTGAGTAAGACCTTAATCTAATGTTTGCCTATGATTTTGTAGGTTATGGCTAACACTAGGGCTAATTCTAGGAGGAAAGTAGATCGGAGTGGAGAGCAAGAGATGACTCCCCAAGTGCAAGGGCATGTGCCTCCCCAAGTGCAAGAGCAAGTTCCTCCTCAATTTCCTAATGATCCTCCAATAGGGAATGCTATGTTGGAGGAATTTAGGGCTTTTATGAATTTGTTGGATCAAGCCTTAAAGGCCCAAGCTATAGACGAGAGGTGGCTCCCGCTAATCCTAAGTAAGAGAATTCTTGAGAATAAATCCACCGGAGTTCCTTGGATGCAAAGTATAGAAAGATACAAATGGGTTTATTGATGAGGTGTATAAGGTGCTTGCAATCATGAGAGTGTCTTCCATTGAAAAGGCGGAGTTGGCTGCCTTTAAATTGAAGGATGTTGCCCAACTTTGGTATGAGCAATGGAAAGATGGTAGACCTTCAAGTGTGGGCCCTATAGAGTGGGAGACTTTTAAATTGACTTTCCTTGATAGATTCTTTCCTAGGAAATTGAGGGATGCTAAGTTGGAGCATAAACCTCAAGAAAGGTAGTTTGAGTGTCACAAAGTATGACTTGAAGTCACTCTTTTATCTAAGTACGCTCCAAGCTTGGCGGCAAATCCTAGAGACTTGATGAATATGTTCATGAAGGGGGTGTCCAAACTAGTAAAAGAAGAATGTCGTACGGACATGCTTGTTGATGATATGTATATCTTCCGACTCATGGTATTTGCTCAACAAATAGAAGAATCCAAGATTAGGAAGGAAAAAAAGAGAATTAGGATGGACAAGGAGGGATCCGATGGACATGGTTGTTCTAAGAATTGATAAAAGTTTTCTGGACAAGGTCATTCTAGTGCTTATAAGTGTGAGGATGAAAGGTTATCTAACCCTAAACCTCAAGGCAAGAATGAATACTCCTGACCTACTTGCCCTAGGTGTAGTAATAAACATGGTGTTTGGCCAGTAAGGATGGTTGCTCTGGATGTGGTGAGAATGGCCACATGATGAGGGATTTCCCTAAGGCAAAGGCTAATGTGAGGGAAGTTAAGCAAGTTGCTGCTTATAGTGAGGAAGGTGTTCCTACAGCCAAGGCTAGGTTCTTTGCTCTTAAAATCCAAGAGTGATGAAGAGTGATCTCCTCATGTCCCATTCTGGTATGTTCTTCTTTATTGAATTATGAATATTTTCTAGCATTTCTTATGGATTTGCTTTGTTGACTCTAAGGTTTCCTTATGATGATGAGTTGATGTTCGAAAGGCATGTGTGGCTTGTTCCCAAGTGGTGGATAAGGATCCCTTTTCATAAGACTTTATATGATTATGTGTAGTTATGATTAGCTTGTAATCAAATTGTTTCCTTTATTTGGGTATGTTCATTTAGGTATAATGCACATACGATGTGATGCTAGTCAAGAATAGGTCATTTAAATAAGTGATTAAGAAGGTGTGATTCGAGGACGAATGTTTCCCAAAGTAGGGGATATTGTAAGGACCCAAAAATGAATTAGGTGAAACTAGAGTCTAACACGTGGTCCTAAGGTGACTAATACTAGTGTTTAGAAACAGTGTTTAAAGTTTGAGCGCGTTTGGAACGATAATGTTTGAAAGTTAGCCATGAGACGTGCTAGCGTGCCTTACTTATGTTTCATGAATTTTTATGTATTTTTCTGAGATAAAATGCATAGGTAAGGTTAATAACATGTACACAAACATATTTAGGGTGGAAATGTCCGGGCATGACTCCCCAAGAGTTAGTAAGCTGCTCAAGGCAACAACTTTTGTTCTTGGTGGAAGCATGTCCGCGTCGCGGACCTGGGCCATGGATGGTCAAATTCTGGGTCTGCATCGCGGACACAAGGCGGAATCCACTGTCCCAAAATTCATTTTCAAAAATCATGCGGGAGCAGCTCCGCGTCTCGGACTTGTTTCCCGACGAAAGTTCCAAAAATTTAAGTTAAAATTAATTTTTTTAAAAGGGCCAAATTGATGTGGGGGTTATTGGGTAATTTGGGAGAGGGTTAGAAACTGTTATTAGGACTTATTTAACACCTTTCCAAGCAAAACCGCCAAGAACCCAATAAGAACTTACAATTCAAACCTTCTCCCCTTCTCGTCTTCTCTCCCAAATTCTCCGCAACCGCACCATTAAGAAGAAAGAGAAATTGCAAGCAGCTTTTAGACGAATTGATCAAGGAATAATGTGGTTTAGGCTCTAATCTAAGGTATGGAAGCTTATTTCATCAATGGATTCTTCCATCCATGGTGTCCCCTCAATTTTCCTCAAGTGTGAATCCAAAGAACCACATTCTAGAGAGGGTTTGTGATTTCATTGTGGGTAAGGCTTGATTATGATCCCAATAGCGTGGGTAACATGCACTATGTTCATGTGATGATTATTTATGGTTTTCTGAAGTTTTTTATGGTGAATTTTGGTAATTTCATGTTGAAGGTGACATGGGGGATCTTATGCCATAGAGGGATAATGAAGGTTCCATATGATTTTCGGAAAAAAAATTCAATGTATTCTATACTATTTGATCATGGTTAAATCACCTAGATATGAATTGAATCTAGGTCTAATTTATTTTATTTAGAATGTATCTTACTTAGGAAGTTGGAATTGAAACATATCTGATTTCTGCAAATGACGATAATTGCCTCTTAAATTCTAAGTGATAGATTAACATGTAATTCAGTATGAATCATGAAGGACAAAATGTAGTAGTAATTCGTAGGGCTTATGGTAATTGTAGTTAGAGATTTGGGGTAAAGTCATGATGAGGATGATTGTGGTGATGCTCCCTTTTCTTCTACACCCAGACATGAACATGATTAAGATAAGTAAGTTCTCACATAGAGAAACCCTAGGTTGACTTAAGCCCTAATATTACTCAATACATAGTAGACTAAGATTAGCTTGAAGATGAGTTGTATGATCACCTCTTGTGTAGTAGACTTGGTGAGACAACATCAAGGACTTGGTAGCTTGAGTTGAATTACTCACGATAGCTTCAGAAGGCAATATCTCAAAGGTAGCTTGGGATAGTGAATCTCAAAGAGGCTTGGGTTGAAATACTTATGGTAGCTTGAGATGTTGAATCTCATGGAATCTTGAGTTAGCTTGCTTATGGTAGCTTGAGGTGAGGAATCACATGATAGCTTGACTTGTTTTGCCATACCTTTCTTGGTAAGCCTTTAGGGGAACGCCTTACTCTGGGCTAATTGGTAGCTTTTGATTTGCATGTAAGATGTATTTCATGGAATATCTTGAGATATATTTCTCATGATATCTTAGGGTTGAAGATTCATGATCCCCTATGATTACCTTGCATCTAAATGATTGATTGCATGTTGGTTAGGATGGTTGTATCCTTCCTTATTTAGCTTGGATTAGATTGGTCTAGAGGAGTACTTAATATGGATGGTAGTATGGGTGCCATCTGTACATTGCACAAGTATTAGTTGAACCTACCTAAGATATGACCCCTTCATGATGTATGTTCAGCTTGGATAGTGACTATGGTTGGATTCCATGACATGATTAAATTAAGATGATAGTTCCTTGTCAATATGAATTAGGTCTATTAGATGACTCCTAAGATGACATGAACAAGTTAGGGTGATTGCAAGATATGCTTAGTGTGAGGTATTATGGGATGCTTCACATGCATTGCACAAGTGTGTTTTGAGGTGACCTAGGGTCATAGTACTCATATGTTATGATGAACTTACGTCTTAATTATGAAAGTGAACTATGATCAAGTATGACCAAAGCGAGGTACTTAGCTTTGGTAGTAGTATGGGATGCTACGTTAGCCTTGCTCAAGGATACTTGGAGGTGGCTTATGATGTAGTTCATGATAGTAATAAAGACAATGAATTAAGTATGAACTCTTATATTCTTGATGATGCCTTAATATACTTATGTTATTCATGTTAGGCTTATGTCTTTGTCGCTTATGATTATGTTTATGATTGACTAACCCTTTGACATATCTTATGTTTGGATGATAGTTTCTTATTCTTAGTACATATCGTACCAACACATATTGCCTACATGTTGTCCATGTAGGGTATTGAAGATATTGAGTTATTTTCAAGGGTAGAGTTTCCAAGACTTGCAAGGAAGAATATTGGTGAGTCCTCATAGCATTCGAGGACGTAACTACTGCGTTTCCTTTTATATTCTTTCATGTTTAGACTTTTATGGGCTGTGAATTTAGACATTTGTACTCATGATGTCATAGATGGTTTTTGAGACATATGTTAGACGTTTTATGAAATGACTTTCATTACATATTTGAAGAAATTTTTTTAATTTTGCACTACTTTTTGTATATATATGCAATGAAAAATGTCTAAGATACTTGTACAAGACCTCTGAGAGGTCAAATACGTTGTGTTGTGACCTATGAATGCCCTAGCTTCCAAGGTGTAAATACAAGTCGTGAAAACTCCACATTTAGCTCATGTGGTTTTCTTATCGGTTATTCGTAGCTCCCACAGTTCAATTAGATTTCATTAGATTGGTCATGTCTAAGTATTCAGTCTCAGCATGTTATAACTTGGTCATTACATTCAGATTAGTCATGTTCAGTATCTAAATCATGATCAAATTATACCATTGCTTATCTGTTTTTTTAGTGATATGTTTATTTCAGTTTTACTTCCCTCATGCTCAATAACTTTCAAGTACTAACACATATATTTTGCTAAATCTTCTCATGATGTAGGTTTAGCTCCCCAACATTCAGATCACGCTTAGATTGGTTCTCAATCTTAAGTTAGCATCATCAGTGGTGAGTCCTCATTCTCCGAGGACTAGTGCTATGCTATCTTTACTGTTTTTAGCTGTAGTTTCAATTTTTCTAGATATAGTAGGGGCATATCCCAACATTTTTAGTCAGTTATACTGGCTTATTTCATACATAGTTAATTCAACTTAGTATTTGAGTTTGACGATTATCTTGTATTAAACTCTTGGTTTTACATATATCCAGCTTAATATATCGGTATTCCCCATCATTTTCATTTTTATTATTTAGTTTCCACAACAATTATTTATCAATTTATTATCTTTAGTATACTTATGATTATTCCAGCAGGGTTAGCTTTGGTCACTCGTGATCTTAGGTCCTGTGTACGCGTCTCGAGGATAGGTTAGGGTGTGATAGATGGGGTTATGAAAATATTATATGGGATTCATTTATATTTTATATTCATAATGTTTAATTTTGTTGTTTATTTTTTATTATATTATATTTAATTCTTAAAATTCTATCGGTGAAATATATCACAAATAAAGCATAAGAAAATTACGCAGTTAAGCAAATTTATACTACTTAATTACTCATTACAACTATAGTTTGCCATAATTACCATTCACGACTAATATTTACATTACTTACATGCGCTAACTTTGAGATCGTATAATTAGTCACGTTTGTATATGTATAATTCACCAGAATATAAAAATACATATGTGTAATATACATTTATCTAACTGATATACATATGCAATTCACCTCTATCCCACTCTTTGTCCAATCTCGCTCGCCTCACTCCTTCTTCTCCCTGATCTCGCTCGCCTCTCTCCTCCTTCTCCAAAACTCGCTTGCCTCTTTCCTCCCTCTCCCAATCTCTCTTTCCATATATAAAAATACTTATGTATAGTATAAAATTATCTAACTGATATACATATACAATTCACCTCTCTCCCACTCTTTGCCCTTTCTCACTGTCCTCTCTCCTCTCTCTCCATCTCTTTCTCGCCTCTCTCCTCCCTATAACATGTAGCTACGAATTGTAATTATCAGACTAGATATTAGGGGGAATATCAAATTACTGCTATTGATTTTACGGCTAAAAATTGGAACAAGTAATTGTGGTCCATGATGGATTACTGATTAGCCATCGTTGGCTAATGATTAGTATGATAGAATTTGAGTTCATGGTTGCTGCCACTAATTTAGTAATTAGTAACTTCAAATTTAAATAATTATTATTTTTTTATCATATTTTAAAATAAGTTTTAATATATTGATATAGATAATTAAATATTAGGTGTATTATATCACATGAATATCATTAAAATTATATAAATGGAGGACTTGAAACGTACTGTCATGGCGGGGAGTACCTCCTAGACGCAACTGACGTCTTCGTCCTCGAAGAGGACTTAGACTAGCCCTTAGCATTCGTCATAACATATCATAGGTCAAAAATGCGGAAAATTTAAAACCTTTTAGTGAAGTATACTTAAGTTTCTCTTGTATCATATATGGAGTTTACATATACTACTTCCTTATGAAGTTTACCTAGACTTCTCGTTTGGACAATATAACCAAAGATATAATATATAGTCTAATACTTTGTCTCACATTAAAACATCTAATAGCGTATTACCATATTGGGCATAGACCTTACTTCAATACAATATGCCATATATAATCTTACAACAATAGTCTCAAATGATAAAGGAAGGAATAAGTGTCTTAAGACGTAAGCAACATCATAGCTAGATTAGAAGAATGGCAACATCCTCGGACTTGAGTACCTACCAATAACTTAGGAAAAAGTTCCAAGTCTTCCTTCAAAGTGGCCTACTACACTTCACTGGCCCGAACCTACATTGTTTGGGAAAAGTGAAAGAATATTGGTTAGTACAAACCACATGTACTAAGTATGGAAACATATGCAAGTAAAATCATTGAAATCATGCTTAAAGGGACATTTTGTTCCAAACCATGCTAACTCATTTTTAAAAGCCTTTATGCACATGTAAGAGTGTACACAAATCAATGATTATAATATCACTTAAGATAAGTTCATATGTAATACAAGACTAACATCATCATAAAGTATTATCAACATGAATAGCTTCAACATAAAGTCATAACCACAAGTCATGTAATAGAGTTCATAACATCCGAACATATAAGAACCTTGTTTACAATCTCCTCCGAATCCTACAAGTAAAATGCTCACGTGAATCCTCATAACCCCACATAATCAAGTAAACTAAGCAAGAAACCATAAGCAATGTCTACATTTCATATGTCTTCATATCACGCATATTCTTCATAATATATAGCAATTTAGACCAATATTATGTTCATTACATATAGTCAATATCATGTAAAGTCAACATATGCATTTCATTCATAACATAAGTACATGAGAACAACCTCCTAGGACTCCCTTCAAGGTCAACTTGTGCAACGTGAAGGTAAAGTCCATACCCCTACCTACACTAAGTTGATCCTCTTAAGTCACCCTAGTAAGTGTTCACTTTATTACTTTCATTCATTCATTTTACCATCGAGAACAATCAGCTTAACCGACAACAGACCATGTGAGCTAAACATGGAATCCGGTGTCATGAAACCCTACACCAAAAGAAGGTGCTCTACTTGCCAAGGTAGAACCAAAACATGAACATAACATTCTAGGTGGATCCAGAAGCTAGTATTCCTAAGGGGGCAACATAGTCAAGAAACTAGGAGATATGTATTGAACCCTCTTCATTCTCATTAGCATTGGAGTCCTCATCTCATGAGAATCATTATGAACCTACCTTCCCTCATTGGGAAGGGACACCTCTCATATCTAGTTTTCTCGGTGCTAAGCTAAAGTCCATTTTTGAAATGACGTCCTTTTTTAATCATCATATCTTAATATAGGACATAGGAGACTAACCCGTTGTATAATCATGCAAAGCTCATTAGGTATTGCATGAAAATTTACTTTCATCAGAACCCTTCATTGGTGAGATCAACACATCATAATTGCATCATAATTGGGCACATAAGAGAAACACATTCGTCCTTGCATAATCATACCCTTAACAAGATCTCACTATTCAATATGTCTATAAAATACTATCAAATTCATCATATCATCATCTTCTTAATCTATTCATATATAATACTTCAATCGAACATCATCATCCAGTATAAACCATTTTCATTGAAGTAAAAAATTCATAATCATAAAGTCGTACCAAATAGCCTCCAAAACCCTCCTACAAGATCTTACAATCCATCCAACGATATTCATCCATCAATTTATTATTATCACCATGTAATAGTAATCTATACAAGGACTAAGTCAATTTCATCATCAATAATCACATCAACCTCAATTCATAACGTAAGGTTAAGGAAAAGGGTTCAATCATGAATTCTTCCATAAAACTAGGTCAAAGACGAAGAGCTACAACAATTAACAAATATAAAATCATAATGTATCCATATAAACCAAAGGAGTTCAACATCAAATCAATTTGAAAGATCAATCACGAAATTGGAAGAAAACCATCTTTTAGACATGCTTAGAACTAATTTTGAAGAGCCTCTTAGGGAAAGAGATTCCAAGAGTGTATACCTTCCATATCTTAGGATTACTTTAATAATAATGGAGAAAAGATGAGTCGTGAAGGCCTAGTTAATCTTGAAGTTTGGTCTTCAATTGGGTCTTTGAATAGAGATACAAAGTAGGGAGAAGTTTTAGAGAATTGGGTTTGGGAAATTATGAAGTGGTGAGTTAGTTTAATGAGGGTTAACTCTTATATAGTGCCCAACTAAATTAATACACCACCCTTTAAACCTTTATTAATTTATTCACTAATTAAACAACTAACATAACTTAATTAAAAACTTAATAGTGACTTCGAGTTCCAAACGACAACTGCCCGTCTACGGGGCGTCGACCAGACTATATCCCTGTACTAGCAGTCGGTTGTTCTGGTCAGAGACTAGAATTGGAGGCCATTTTACAAAATGGTTATGTATGGGCCTATTACCACCATCGACTGGCGTTGACCAATCGACGGCTCATCATTTGGTCCGTCGTTAGCCATTGTTATTTCACAGTTTTTTGTCACAATGCAGGGGTCCTCCTCAAGGACCCCTAAGGTGATTGTTGGGGAGTCATACCTCGATGTTTCGACACTAAACGCACTCTACTATGTGTTTAACACCTTTTTACCAAATTTGACTGAATTCTGACTCTTAAAACCCCTTTAAACATACAAAGGCATACTAGTCACCTTTTACAAATTTCCGCACGTCATGGTCGTTTCTTCACTTTTTGACTTTAACACTTCCTAATTAGTTTCAATACATTAATTTAGACTTAGAAACAATGTTTTAGAGCGTAGTTCATCTAGTGAGTCTCTATACTAATTCATGGACTTTTGGAGTGTTACATTATCCCTTCCTTGGGAACATTCGTCCCTAAATGACACCTAAATCTTTTTATAGGGAGAGAAGTAGACTCAATACTAGCAGCCCAACGGACAACAACATTAATTACAATTGCATAAAATCATTATGAGTTAGCCCATAGGAGTAATTCACCACTCCATTCGACACATGTCTCATGGCATTTACACATAACAACTTAATTCACAATTCACCACATATAAGAGCTCAACATAACAACATGAGGAACTACCTTCGCAATATCAACATGAGCTCAACCTGAAAATCAAGAGTCACCTATGAAAACCTTCTTTCAAAACACATGTTTTCATAAAGGCAACTATACACATTACATAAATAAGTGCAAGTTAGGCAAAATAACATTTTTCCATGAAAACTCATTTTAGAATGAACCTTTACAAAATACGCACATATTAGAAATGAAAGTAAAGTTCAACATTATTCAATAGCTTAATTTAATACGATTACTAACCTCAACTTTTGCTAGAATTTAGAGGAAAACTATGAGGATAACAGGACTTCATGTCAGCCTCGACCTCCTATGTTGCTCCCTTAACTAGATTGTTTCTCCATAAGACTTTTACGGATACCACCTCTTTGTTCCTCAATTTCCTTATCTGGAGATCTAGTATTTCAACCGGAACCTCTTCATAGGAAAGGTTCTCATTCACTCCTAATCCTTCAATCGGGAGAATGAATACGGGTTCGCCTATACATTTTTTAAGCAATGAGACACGAAATACACGATGAACCGTGCCTAGTTCACTTGGTAGCTTCAACTCATAAGAAACCTTCCCGACCCATTTCACTATATCATAAGGACCCACACACCAGGGACTAATCTTCCGCTTTTACCAAATATCATCACCCCTTTCATGGATGAAATCTTCAAGTAGACCATTCCAGATCTCTTCTTCTATTGTCAGTATAGGATTTAACCGACTATCGGCTGTTTCTCAACCTATCCTTATCATCCGAACCTTCTCTAAGACCTCATAGATTATCTCGGGACCAAGGAGTTACGACACTCCTACCTCAAACCACCCAACCGGAGATCTATATCTCCTACCATAAAGTGCTTCAAAAGGTGCCATGGAAATACTCAAATGGTAGCTATTATTATAGGAGAACTCAATCACTGTAGGTGATCGTCCTAATTATACTTGAAGTCAATAACACAAGCTCTTAACATATCTTCTAGGGTTTGGGTGGTACGTTCCACTTGACCATCCGTTTGAGGGTGAAAATGGTGCGAAGTTTCACTTGACTACCTACCCGTTTTGAAAAGACCTCCAAAAACGAAAAGTGAATTGGGAACCTATATATGAGATGATGGACAAAGGGATCCCACGAAAATTCACAATCTCATTAAGGTATAATTTAGCATACTCTCCACCGAATAAGTAGACTTGACGGGGATAAATTGGGCTAATTTCGTCAACCTATCCACAATCACCCATATTGAGTCATTTTTCCTACGAGTCCGAGACAAATCCACTACAAAATCCATATTGATAACTTCTTACTTTGAATTAGGAACATCCATCACTTCAGTTAAACCAACCGATCTTTGATATTCGTCTTTAACTTGTTGACAATTAGGACATTAATCCATAAACTCCGCTATATCTCGTTTCAAACCATCCCACCAGTAAATCTCTCACGATACATTTTGGTGCCACTCGGATTAATGGAATATCGGGAACCATGGGCCTCTTCCAAAATTTGTCTCCTTAGACCATCCACATCCGGTAAGCACAATTTACCTTGGTACTTAAGTACTCCATCCCCACCTTGGGAGAATGCCTAATCGAACTTGCTAAGAATCAATTTGTTCAACTCCATCAATAGATTATCAGGGTGTTGCTTAGACTTCACCTCCACCACTAAAGATGATTCAGAGTTATGATGAACCATAGACCCTCATTATGGAAAATCTTCCAACTGAACACCCAACCGAGCCAATCTATGAACCTCTTTCACTAACTGTTTCTTATCATTGGAAACATGGGGTACTCTACCCATTGACGTAGAACTTAAAGCTTCCACAACCACATTAGCCTTGCCGGGATTGTATAGAACACTCACGTTGTAATCTTTCTAAAGTTCCAACCATATATTTTTGTAAGAGATTCAACTCTTTTTGAGTGAACACATATGTAAGTCTCATGTGGTGTAAACACATCAACATGTACCCCATAAAAATAATGCCTCTATATTTTCAAATCAAACACTATGACCACTAATTCAGGATCACAGGTTGGATAATTCTTCTCATGCACCTTGAGTTTTTTAGAGGCGTATTTTATCATTTTACCATGTTGCATAAGGACACAACCCAAAACTACTCGAGAAGCGTCAAAATATACTGCAAACCTTGGGTATATCGGAGCAAAATAAACTTATCTTTTAACTCTTAGAAGCCTCTTTCACAAGTTTCCGACCACTCAAACTTAACATTCTTTTGGGTTAAGGTAGTCAACAGGGAAGCAATGGATGCAAATCCATCAACAAACTTCCTATAGTACCCAGCTAAACCCAAGAAACATCTAATATCAGTTGGAGTGAAAGGTCTAGGCTAATTCTTAACCTCTTCCTTTTTGTTTGGATCGACCTCAATACCCTCACTTGAGATGATGTGACCAAGAAACACATTTGATCACAACCAAAATTCGCACTTACTATATTAAGCAAAAAGTTGATGTTCCTTGAGGACTTGCAATAATAACCTCAAATAAACCATGTGATCATCCTCACACTTAGAATACACCATAATATCATCAATGAAGATAATTACAAAGGAGTCAAGGTAATTCTGGAACTGTGTATTCATAAGGTTCATAAAAGCCGCTAGGGCATTGGTGAGACCAAAAGACAAATGGGAACTCGTAATGACCACCACCTAGTTTGGAAAACTATTTTAGGTATGTCTTAACCTCTCACCCTAAGTTGGTGATACCCCGACCTCATATCAATTTAGAAATGTAACTTGCCCAGTGGAGTCGATCAAACAAATCGTCGATCCTAGGGAGAGGGTACTTGTTCTTTATGGTGAAATTATTTGGTTGGCGATAATCAAAGCACATCCTAAGGGACCTATCCTTGTTTTTAGAAAAACAACACCGGAGAGCCCCATGGAGAAATACTAGGTTTTATGAAACCCTTGTCTATTAAGTATTTGGGTTGGATCTTTAGTTCCTTCAACTCATCTGGAGCCATTCGGTAAGGAGGGATCAAAATAGGTTTCGTATCTTGCAACAAGTTTATACCAAAATTTATCTCTTGGTCGGGATGAGTTCCAGGCAAGTCATTGGGAAAGAATTTTGGAAAATCTTTACTACGGGTACCAACTCTAAAGGAGAAATCTCAGAATTAAGATCCTTGACCCTCACAATAGGGTAGAGACACCCCTTAGAGACTTACAAGCTGTTAGACACGAAATGATTCGACCTCTAGGGATTGAGTTACCACCCTTCCACTCAAAGACGCGCTCGTTAGGAAATTGAAACTTAACTACCCTTGTTCTACAATCAATAGAAGCAAAACAAGCATTTAACCAATCCATTCAAAAGATGACATCAAAATAAACTATATCAATATCTACCAAAGCCACCAATATAACTCTATTAGGCAATGATGTAGGAAAACTTTTAAAGACTCTTCTAGACACAAAGGAGTCACCAATCGGTGTAGTATGTACCAAAGGTTCAACTAAAATATCAGGTAAAACATCAAACATTTTAGCTACAAACCGCTCACTCCCTAGTTTTCTACCACCTTAATCACACTCTCACACACCGATACACACATCCAAAAACCTTGTGTTTTCCAAAGTGCTTCTCTCACTCATCTATCACACTCCCATTCACCGAAAAATCACCATAATAGCAGCTGAACCAACCCTCTGATACCCTTTTTCACACTTTTACACGACCTAGAGCGAACATATAATGTTCTTCTAAGGACATCAAAACTCAGATCACACTTGATTTTAGCGTATAACTATACTTCCCAATAGATGGGAGGAGGGGACAGAAAAGACTTGAGATGCCTCTTCTCACTTTATTCCCTCTCTTCTTGTAGAACATCAAAAAAAAAAAAAAAAAAAAAAAAAAAAAAAAAACTCTACCCTTCATAACGGGACAAATATCTAAACCTTGGACTCCTTTCTAAAACCAAAGAAATTATCCGTTCCCATCAAGCATTCACCCATATGCTTCTTACCACATTTGGTACAAGTAGGTTTCTCACTAGGTGAATTTCAACTTTTTCTCCCTTGGGGCCTAGGGTTAGACACCCTATCCTTGATAGCCTTGGGAAATTTTGTAGGAACTTGGTTGGAGAATCTCTTCTTGAACTTAGGCTTGTATTGAATTTCAAAAGTTCCCTTAGAAATACATCCTTCATAAGCCTTTGCCCTCTTGAATTCCCTATTCTTCCGTTTGAGCCTAGCTATTCTACTTGTTTAGCATGTACCATCAAAGGAGAAATTTCCATATTGTCATGAAGCATCACCGAATGACACTCTTCCACAAGATCATCGGACACACCCGTCACAAGACGACTCATTTCATCTCTAGGATTAAACACCAAAGAAGAGGCATATTTGGAAAACTTAATGAAATTCAAAGAGTACTCTTGGAAACTCATATTTCCTTGACGAAGCTTGATGAACTCTTCCCCTTTTTCCTCTCTTTTATCCCTTGGAAAGAATCTATCAAGAAATGCCCTCCTAAAGACTTCCCAACTTAGGGGACCCACTCTCGCCCTATTGTCTCTCCACTTAGTATATACCCAAGTTTGGAAATACATCTTGAGGTGTATGAGATAGCTCTGGCTCTCTCATTAGAACTTACCCCAACATTTGGGGTCTTGTAGCCTCTAAAGAAAGTCTTGGGGTTCCCTAATTAACTTTAGACCCCAAAGAACATGGGGTTCATCCTTGTGAATCTCTCAGCTAGAAGCCATGGTACAGCATTTGGTTCACACTGGGTCTCACCTCCCGCATTTCTTGAGGCCGTGATGGGCCTTGAAGCTGCAGATTAGCTACAACTTGAGATTGAGTAGTCATAGCTTCCGCCAAGTTTATGAAAGCCAACCTTATTTCTCCATCCGTCATGGCTGGAGGATTAACCGGAGCTTTGTCACCTTTTGGAGATTGGTCTTTGGGAGGAGCTTGATTGTCTTAGGGAGGAACTCTGGCATTAGCAATCTCTTCTTAAACTCTTATTTAGGTTTCCCTTATCGTAGTCATATGCTATAACCACAATAAAAGGGTTATATGAAAAAAGACAAGAAGAGTTACCACTCTTGAGGCACGATTTTCAAGATTACCAAAGGGGTGAGAATTTCCTAAGCATCACATAGCCTCTCATTCATAAGTATGGCACGCTTCACACCAATGAACAAGACTCTATGTAGACATGGTTTAGTGAGACATCAATCCTAAGATTACTTCAACCTCATGCTCTGATATAAAGTTTTCCATGATCTGGGAGTACCCCCTAGACGTAACCGGCGTCTTTGTCCTCGAAGAGGACTTGGAATAGCCCTTACCATTCTTCATAACATATATTAGGTCGAAAATGCATAAAATTTGAAACTTTTACATAGTTAAGTATACTTATAATTCACACATATCATATATGGAGTATACATAGACTCCTCACTTATGAAGTTTATATAGACTTTTCGTTTAGGAAATATAACCAAATACATAAGATATAGTCTAATACTTTGTCTCACATTAAATCATCTAACCACGTAATACAACATTGGGCATAGCTCTTACATCAATATAATATGCATCATATAGGCTTACAACAATAGTCTCAAATGATTAAGGAAGGAACAAGTGTTTATACATAAGCAACATTATAGCAAAAGTAGAAGAATGACAACATCCTCCGACTTGAGGACCTACCAATAACTTGGGGAAAAGTTCCAAGTTTTCCTTAAAAGTGGCCTCCTACACGTCAATGGCCCCAACAAACATTTTTTGGGAAAAGATAAAGAATATGGGTTAGTACAAACCACATGTACTAAGTATAGAAAACATATGCAAGTAAAACCATTGAAATCATCCTTAAAAGGACATTTTGTTCATGTCACAACCCGAAAGTACCCCCTAGAAGTTAGGGAGAACCCTTGGATCATGGCAAGGCGTACTTGACCATTTGGGATCTTGTACAAGCCCTTTAACTATCGTTCATTGCATAAGACATCAAAAGTAGCAAAAAATTAAAACTTTTCAGGACATTTAATAAAAACTAGTCTTTCATAAATATTTAAAGAATCTCATCGTCACAAGCCATCTTAAAGACACGACATAATATCTTAGGGACACAACCCTTTACATTAAAAGAAAATACATAATAAGTCTTTACACAAGAAACTAAGAAAAGGACTATGCCCTCGAATATATGAGGACATACATTGTCTTGAGAGGAACTTTCCCAAGCTTCACATTCAAACTTTCAAAAGCTTCCAAACCTATGCTTATAGAGTATAGAAAAGTATGGAGTTCGTACAAAACAATGTTACTAAGTTTGGTATATTCAAAAACATGTAAAAAAGGAACATTTTAGTAAAAAAAAACATTTATTCCAAATAAGTATAACATTCATGAATTTAGAAATAAAACAACACAAGGAACATCATTTAACACTTAAAGAAGGATCTCCATAATTTTAACCAAAAAGGAGCATTTATAGTAACTTTCCAAAACTTTACAATGAACTCAAATTGACATTACAGAACTTGTTTGAACATTTATAGTGAAGGCCTTAAAGTGAATGGAACACTCCAAGTCATATGAACATGTTTTCTTTGAAGCATCCCTAACCCAAGTTATCCTAAGATTCCCTAAGGTGAGCCAAGAAGGGACCATCCATACACCACCCCCTTGAAGGCACACCAAAGCGATCCTTAAGACCACCAATCTTAGGCTTACCTCGTTTGGAAATCAAATCCACGCCCTTGGCTAACATGTGCAACACACTCATAGGAAATATAGGTCACACTAAGTGTAATGTGGCAGTAGCATCCCATACTACCATTCCCACTTAGTGCTCCTAATAGATTCCTTCAAATCAAGAACTTCACAATTGTCATTCATAACATCACACCATAACACTCATTCACACGGATTTTATGAATGTACTTTTCTCATATAGGAGGTATAGGTCACACTAAGTGCAATGTGAGAATAGCATCCCATACTACTACTCCCACTTTGTGCTACTAATGGATTCTATTGGAATTGAGCACTTCACAATAGTCATTCATAACATCACTAATACACATGATAACTTAGTTCAATCAATTCTTTTGTGGAAGTTAGCTTAACTGACAAAGACCATGAGGGAGATAGACATGGAAATCCCGATTAACCTATCGGATGAAGGTGATCCCACTGCCTAAGTAAGTCATACTCTTATCTTTTACTGAGCTTTCGTCAATGGCTAACCTAAACCTATGTGGAACATAGTTAAGGTTTTAAAAGGAGATTTTCTACTAAGTAACTCTTCCTAACTAACGAGGATTACTCATCCTCACAGAGGTTATGTCGAAATACAAATCTCAACTCACGAAGTGTCCTCCACCTCCCTTTCATAATATCCTCTCGTGCTAGGCATAACTACACATGGATTCTCCATTATAAAATATAAGGTCCAAGGATAACTAGTGAATACAACACTTCATACCACTACCGGAATTCCATATCCTCCAACCTATCTTAGATAGATCATTAGGAAATAATGGGGTTGCTACTAAACACTTCAACTCAACTCACCAAGAGTGTTCACCCCAAGACTCCCCTCTTTACTCAACTTAACTTTATACATCTAATTAAGTGTGTGTGAGTGTACATGTGAGAACACCTTACATATAAGCATCATTTAATTTATATCAACTTCTATACATGATTTAGACCTTCATACATCATATCAGATACTCTACATGCTTCACATAATCATATACTTCATTTAGACGTAATCTAGGTCAAACATACAATTCAAGCTTCACAAAATACAATGCAAGACCTATTTTCAATATCACTTCATTTCACCCATTAGGCCTTCAAAACCGCATTAAAAATACATACTAAGCAATATCAAGTACAATAAATGAACACCGCAACCAAGAAGGTGGACCATACCACTCAAGAGCAATGTATAATAAGAACTACACAATATAAACAACTCATCATTTAACCAGGACATCATAACCTATAATCAATTTAACTCAACAATTCATCATATCTCAGGTCCTTAGGGGCGTAGCTAAAACATGATAACAACACAAAAAACCAAAGTTCATACCCCGACACAAACATGCTCACTTCCCCCATTTCTTTTTTGTGGGTTTTTTTGTTTTTTGTTTTTTTTTCGGTTTTTTTTTTTTTTTTGTGTTTAGAAAAGGCTAAAAGTTTTCAAATAGTCATAACATGAGTTCATAGGTTTTTTTGACATTAAAATCATCAATAAATGCTAAATACACACATTTGAATCATTAAAGAACTTTTAACAAGAATCCCCATGCCATAAGATAGAAGAAAAAGTAGAGTTTGAAAACCGTTTTTGAAATTTTTTAGAAAGGAATCCTTTAATGGAAGAGGATTCAATGATGGTACCATACCTTAGATAAGAGAAACCCCAAATACTTTTGTGAAGAAATCGACCACCAATAGCCCCTTCTAAGGGAGAGGGGTTTTGGGTTTTAGGAAAATGAGGTCTTAAATTAAGTCTTGGGGTTTGAAATACTGTAATATACATAAATAACCCTAAAACTAACTTACTAGGGTCATAAAAGACTTGGGGTGAATTTACCAAACAAACCAAGACTTCACAGGGAATTACAGCTTTCACAGGCACCATCGGCGGTTCTATACAAATGGACCGTCTCCCAATCGCACCCCGTTGATGGGGTCCGTCGATTGTAACTGCAACTTCTTCATGTGCAGTCTTGGCCAGCGTTGAAGGGACAATCGACACCCATGGTCGACGGGCCGTTAGTTGACCAATGGACCGTCCCTTGAGTCGTGTTTGGTCACTATTTTGGCAGCTTCTTGCCAAGAAGTAGGGTCCTCTTCTAGGGATCCTCGTGGGTCTTAAATGGATTCATACCCGGACGTTAAACCCCTAAACTAAGTTGTCTAGGTCTTAGGAACATCCCACATCAATTTCAATTAAAACGAACACGTAAAACTCACTCAAACACCTCAAGCGTATAAAAGTACTTCTCCTAAGGTATATTCTTGCGAGAGGTCACTGGACGTTTGACGCATCCAACACTTAACTTCACAACACTGCCTAAGAACACTAAGTACTCCATTTAAAGATAAAATAACTCAAAAAATACTCACTGGCGTCTAGTTCACCTAGTTTGTTTTGGGGCTTTGCAGTTTTTAAAAACAATGGTAAGTCACTTTAAAAAAAAGCTTTTATGCACATATCAGAAGATCTACAAGTAAATGCGTCATAATATCACACTTAAGACAAGCTTGATATCCAATCGATCAACATCACATCAGTCAATATCAACATGAAATAGTTTTAAACATAAAGTCAAAGAACAATTCATGTAATAGAGTTTTTCATAACATCCAAGCATATAAGGACCTTGCTCACAATCCCATCCCAAGCCTACAAGTGCAATGCTCTGTGACGCCCAAATACCACATAATTAATAAACTAAGCAAGACCATAAGCAATGGTCTACATTTCATATGTCTTCATATCATGCATATTCTCGAGGGCGAGTGGATATGGGGGACAATTTAGAGAACCAATATCATATCATTACATATATTGTCAATATCATGTAAATTCAACATATGCATTTCATTCATAACATAAGTACATAAGAACAACCTCATACGACTCCCTTCAAGGTCAACTCGTGCAATGTGTAGGTAAAATCCCATACCCCTACCTACACTAAGTAGAGCCTCTTAAGTCACCCTAGTTTGTGTTCACTTTATTACATTCATTCATTCATCTTACTTTGGGAAACAAGCCCCTTAAACGACAATAGACCATGTGATCTGAACATGGAATCTAGTGTCATGAAACCCTACACGGAAATAAGGTGCTCCACTATCCAAGGTAGAACCAAAACATGAGCATAATATTCTAGGTGGATCTACTAGCTAGTATTCCTATGCGGGAAAAATAGTTAAGAACTAAAAGATATGTACTGAACCCTCTTCATTCCCATTAGCATTGGAGTCCTCATTTCATGAGAATCATTGGGAACCTACCTTCCATCATTGGGAAGGGACACCTCTCATATCTAGTTCGCTAGGTGCTAAGCTAAAGTCTCTTTTTGAAATGTCTTTAAGCCTTTCATAATCAGCGTATCTTAATATAATGTCATAGAGACTACCCCCTTTATACTCAACATGTCATTATATCCTTGAGGTATTTCATGAATATTTTCCGTCAGGCACCCTTCATTGGTGAGATCAACACATCATAAACGTATCATAATTGTGCACAAAAGAGAAAAACATTCATCCTTACATGATCATACCCCTATCAGGATCTCACAATTCAATATATCCATAACATACTATCACATTCATCATATCATCATATTCTTAATCTATTCGAATATAATAATTCAACTGAAAATCATTATCAAGTATAAACCATCATCATTGGTATAAAGAACTCATAATCAAAAAGTCTTACCAAATAGCCTCCAAAAGCCTCCTTCAAGATCTTACAATCAATCCAATAATATTCATCCATAAACTCACTTATAATCACCATATAATATTAATATATACTAGGACTAAGTCAATTTCATCATCACTAATCACATCAACTTCAATTCATAACCTAAGGTTATGGAAAAGGGTTCAATCATAAATTTTTCCATAGAACTATGTCAAAGACTAATAAATACAACAATTAAATAATATACAATCATAGTATATCCATATAAGACAAAGAAACTCAACATAAATCAATTTGAAAGATCATTCACGAAATTGTAAGAAAACCCATCTTTTAGATATTATTAGAAACCAATTTTGAAGAGCCTCTTGGGGAAAGAGATCCCAAGAGTGGAAAGCTTCCATATCTTAGGATTCCTTTAAGAATAATGAAGAAACTATTGGAAGTCTTGAAGCCTAGTGAACCTTGAAACTTCGTGCTTGGTGTTCAATGTGGGGTCTTGAATAGATGAAATGAAATTAGAGAGAAAGTTTGAGAAGAATTGGGTTTGGAAATTATGAAGTGGTTGGGTCAATTTATGAGATTAACTATTACTTAGTCCCCACTCACTTAACTAACTAAACACCCATTAACCCTACATTCATTTCTATAACTAATTAACCCACTAATCTACTATTTAAAAACTTAAACTGACTTCAAGTGCCAAACGATGACTGCCCGTCTACAGGGCGTCGACCAGACTACGGACCCGTACTGGGAGTTCGTAGTTCTGGTCGGAGACTGGAATTGGAGGACATTTTCCAAAATGTCTAAGTATGGACCTACAACCACCATCGATGGGCCATTGACTCATCAACGAGTCATCATTTGGTCCGTCGTTAGCCACTGTCATTTGACAGCTCTTTGGTCACAATGCAAGGGTCCTCCTCAAGGACTCTTAGGGTGGTCCTTGGGGACTCTTGTACTTTTAGACCCTAAACACACTCTACTATGTTTTTAACACGTTCTTTTTTTTATACCAGATTTGACTAAATTCTGACTTTTAAAACCCCTTGAAACAACCTAAGGCACACTAGTTCACCTTTTACAAATCTCAGGACGTCATGGTAGTTTTTAAACATTTTGACTCTAAAACTTCCTAATAAGTTTCATCACATTAACTTAGACTTAGAAACAGTGTTTTAGAGCTTAGTTCATCTAGTGAGCCTCTAGACTAAGTCATGGACTTTCGGAGTGCTACATGTACTTAGGCTTGACATTTAAGAAGTTGAGCATAAATGTGTGTTAATTTTTGGGTCTAAACGAGATATGTATTAATATGAATGTCCGTGGACTCGTTTACTTATAAATTTATACATAGTTGATAGATTGACAATGTTCTGAGGCATTGAACAAAGGAAAAGAACTGGTGAATTAGTGTGCTTGAATTCCATTTTTTGGTTGAGGTAGGTTTTATTTGTTCTATTTGATAGAGAGACTTTTAATAATTATTTATAGGCATTTAGTTATGTCATATATTTTATAATATGTATTCAAATGTTGAGGTTTAAATATTTTACATATTATAATTGATTTGTAAATCCCAACCATGAATTTATCATCGTGGAACTTACTCTATCCAAAGTGATTGCCCCTTCAATGGACCAAGTTTGATAAAATATTTTTAATGAAAGTTGAAGCGATGATAAAGAATTATGATTAACTATGTTACTGGATCGGGTGTGACGAGCAAACACAAAATATTTTTTATCGAGTGCCACAAGACAATATGATTTATTGGATAACATGTCACATTTTGGCACGATAACATTAAAAGGAAACATAATTAAATAACTTAATATACTCAATCTCAAAGAAATCATTCTCAAAAGTGTGGTAGTCGAGGCTTGAGTCCTCATGTGTGTTCTTGATAATGTTGACTAATTTGTACTTGCTTCATTGTTGTCTTCACATGCACATGTTGCTTGTTGCTTTTCACCTACTATGTTCTATAGTGGACTTCATGTTATTACTTTATGGAGAAAATACATAAAGTGATACTTGAAGTTGCCCCGAATTTTCAAAAAATACACCTTAACTATGCAAACTTCCTATTACCCTCCTTAACAATCTTGAACTGATATT
Source organism: Solanum habrochaites (assembly GCA_027704765.1). NCBI lineage: Eukaryota > Viridiplantae > Streptophyta > Magnoliopsida > Solanales > Solanaceae > Solanum > Solanum habrochaites. The sequence continues at coordinate 48,157,178 of JAKWJA010002489.1, read as the reverse complement.
ATTACCATGATTTTTTGTCCACATGACATAGAGATGGTTAAAGAGCGTGAACAAATTAAAATAATAATATAATTTTATTCTTACAAATATTTTGCTATAAAATATATTTTCTTGTTTTTCATCTTATTTAAACTTTTTTCCTTATTATTTATATTTGTTTCTACTTTCTTCTTAAAAAATTTATTGTCATCTCCACTGAAGATTCTCACTTTCAATGTCACTTTTTAACTCAAATCCACCTCCCACATTCTTACTACTATTATTTTAACTCCAATTTTAAAAATTACATCTTAACCTTTCTTTACATTTTGAATAATTTGATAAACCCAATAGATTTCAATATGATTATTTGGTATCATTTAGTTTTTTTTATCTGAATTCCAATTAAACTTTTTTAATTTTTCAGGAATTCATTGATTCTATATAAATTAGATCATTTCCAATTTTTAATTTATACGAAAAATACTTAAATTAATTGAGGATGCCTTCAAAATTTTGATTTTTCTTGGAAAAATAATTAGTTTGTTATCAATTATTCAACAAATTCTAGAAAATAGTAAAAAAATAAAGGAGGGGCTCAACTTGAGGTGGGGGTGGGGTGAGGGTTGGAGGTGGAGAAGAAGAAAGAAATGAAGAATAAAAATAGGGAAGGGTAACTTGAAAGTGAGGCTTGAGATGAAGAAGAATTTAAAATGAATTAAAATTGAAATAAGCCAAAAAGTAAGAAAAAGAGAGAGAAAGGGAAATAAAGAAAACCGTAAAAAGAAAAATTAATTATATTCCAAAATATATTGAAACGCCATATAATGATTGGTATGTTCATAATTATACCGACCCTCATAATGAGATAGGTCTAACTAGGGCTGTTCTAAAAATGGGGTAAAAACCATTACCTGAACCGAATTTCGTTTTATTTGGGTTTCCCGGGTCGGGCTATTGGGTAATTGGGTCGGGGACCGGTTCACTAATTTTCTTTATTGGAATTAACGGTCGGGTATGGTTTGGAAGGAATTCCCGGTCACCCGATTAACCCGACTATTCCCCCTAAATTTTTTACATTTTACAAAGTAGAAAGTCTAGAACCTTCGTCCTTCTGTTCCTCTCATTTTTCCCGCCGCTCTCTCTAGTCTCCCAGTCTTCAATTTCCAAACTTCGGTGAGGCGAGGACGGAACTCTACTACGCAACGAGTTTTTTCCTCAGCGTCCAGCGCGGCACATACTATGGTACATATCATTCCTCACAAGGTAACGAACTAACAATGACATCTCAGCCTCAAGAGTCAGCTTTAATTTCTTCTGTATTCGTTGATTTCTCCATTTATCATCAGTTCATGACCCTTCTTTTTACTTCTCAGTTTTCCCGCCGCTCTCCTCCGTCTCAAAAGTTGCTTCTCCAATTTCCAAACCTCCGGTGAGGCGAAGTCCGGCGAACGACAAACCAACGAGTAACTCAAAACGTCCGGCGAGGCGACAACTACTCTCTTCTAGTCCTCAGGCGAGGACGTAACTCAACGTCTCACAAGGTTTTTTTAAAGAACACGAACGACTAACAATACTTGTTTGGGTGCTACGAGTTTTCTGACAGTCTGAGTACCCTACTATTAATTTGCTGTAATGTCGACATAAATCCTTTATCTGCTCCTCTCCAATTTTCAAATAATTTTGCTGGTATTTGGTGTAAGTTTTCTCTGGAGTCTGGATTATAAATTAGCCATTGTATAGTGGGAAACTGGGAATGCTTACACTGTTACACAATTTATTTCACTATAAAAAGTGAAAACTTATCAGTTAGCACTTAGCATAGGGCAAAAAATGTACCTTTTCTCCCATTAATTCTTGGATTTTATGGGTGTCATCCCTCTAAATTCCTTGTCAAATTTCACACCAGTATTCATCAGTTCGGTGTCAAAAAAAATCTATGTCCTGTCCGCAAAAAACAACTCTAATAGCCAACTGATTGTACTTGGGATTTTTTGCTTGAATAAAGCTGCTTCTATTCCTTCAAGCAAGTCTTCAATAATTCCTTGCTTCAATCTAGATCTTATAAAAAAAATAGTTTCACTAAACGATTATGGCATATCTTATTCGCAGTTTTTGGTGAAAGTAATCTGGCTGAAAAATGTCATAACTTGCTAAGTTTATTGGTGAAATTGGAGCTTTCTACTTCAAATGCAATATCTCAATTAAATGTTGAGTCCTCAAGGTAAGAAAGGGAAGGAAAAAAAGATCTCGTGCGTGGTGATCATTTCTTCGTAAACTGATTCCTGATGGAAAATGAAAATGGTGTTGCAACTACTGTAGAAGAGTATTTTTGCTGATACAAAAGACATGGTACGACTTCAATGCTTTACTCATATATCCAATGCCCTACGAGGCTTATAACATTGATATTCAGACATCAAGGATAGCATTTCAACCAATGATAGGTGGGGTAGAGATCATATGCTATCCAAAAATGCCTGATAACAAGGGTGATGTAGTTTTGTTGTTTCATGGAAATTTGATCAGGAAGAGTGTAGAAGGCCTTGTGTCCGTATGGTAGATTCTTGATGAACTTTCCTTTTAGATTTGGTTAAAAAATTAGGTTTTAAATAATTTTTAAAGTAGCACAACCTTGTTTTCACATTCCTTCTCGTACACTGTGACTCGTGAATTGTTTTTTAATCTTTTTGATGAAGAAAAACTAAGTTTGAATGGTTGTTTTTTAAGGGAACAAAACAAGGGTGTCTTTAACCACTGATAACTTGGACTTTCCTCCAAAAGAATTAATTATATGGTCATTAACTGCTCGTGGATTGATAAAAATTGGACTGTGCAATACGTTATCACAATTTTTTGTCCAATCACTAGTCAATAGAGGTGAAAGATCTTGGAAAGCATAGTAAGTGCTTACATGAGTGGGGGATTGGCATCAACATTTTCACTGTTACAGTTGATAATGCTGGTTCCAAATAGTGTGGCAATAACTGAGTTTGTGTAAGAATTAACAATGGGTGGACCCAACCTAATGGGATGGGTATTCTCACCCCTCTACTATAGAAGTGTAACCATATTGTAAATCTTATTGTTCAAGACGGGACAAAGGAAGCAAATTTATATATTGAACGAGTTAGGCAAGCATGAGATACATTCAGACAGACAATCATCCTGCTAGGTGGAAAAAGTTTCAAGAATGTTTTTGAGATGAAAATCTGGCTAACAGTCTTTATGCTTGGATGTTCCCCTACAGTGAATTCAACCTACGATGATGTTGAAGCGGGGTAATTGAATATAAGGTGAAATTGGTAAGTACGCCAATCTTGATATTGTGCTTGACACTACACTTAAGTTGGTTGATATGGGTGGAATAAAATTCTACATGTACATTTTTGAGTATTTATTGGGAGGGCGTAAGTGAATCACAATTTCTTGAAATGTTTGTTAATCTTACTTTGAGATATCTGGATCAACGATATGTTACATCAAATCTTCATTTTCTTGAAATTTGTCAATTTGGTGTTTACTTGAATCAATTGATATCAAATGAAGATCATGTTTGGCTAAACTGGTGGAAAATATGAAGAGAAATTTGATAAATATTGGGGTGATACTAAAAAAAATTATAAAATGGTTTTTTTTATACCATGTGTTTCTTTGGATCCTCGTCCAAATTTATCACTCTTGACTTGGGCACTTAAGGAAGATGTTTGGAGAAAACGGGCTGCTTTAGAAATCGTGTGCGAACTAGATGGAATCTTTTATTTAATGATATACAAAGCTTTTGATTCTGATAAAATGGCCAATTTTCTTCAACTTAGGTGGATACTTTTCTGATTCAAGTCTGTTGATTCAGTCTGGAGGTGAGAATTTGAAATTTTTTTTGAGGAATTACAAAAACATACATCTGAAAAAGGAGGAGCAAGTTCGCAAAGTTAGAATTAGTAAAATATCTTTGTGATTAAGAAATTGAAGTTGGAAAATCAGATTTTGATGTATTGCTTTGGTGAAAGTTAACTCCCCTAGATTGCCAATTCTTTTTGGCACATGGCTCGAAGATGTGTTGTCTATTCCCGTTCATGGTGGCATCTGGATGTGGGCTTTTATACAAGGAGGACGCATACTTTGATTCGTTTAGGAGTTCATTACTCCTAAATTGTTATAAGCTCTATGTGGTGCCTTCAAGATTGGCTTCGAAGTGAGCCACAACCCATAAGTAAAGTGGGGAAAGATTTAGATTTTTCTTGAGCAACTTGAAGAAGGTAAAAAAAGACCTCATTTATGGTAAACTGTGAATAGTGTTATTCTATATTTTGATTTTTTTTAAGGTCTTGATCCTTGACTTGTGTTATATTTATCTTTAGATTTGCAAAACTTGTGAAACGAACTTTTGCATTGATGACATGCCAAAAATTGGAGTTTTCCCTTCCTACTCGTACTTTTCAAAAGGAAAAGGAATTAGTAGAATGTCGTACTATTGTGGTGGTCTCTTATATTAACATCATCCCTGCCCTCAACTTCAGGTTTTATCACTTTACTATCTTGACTATCTTTCCTTTTTACGCATTAAATATCTAATGGGTTTTCTCTTGTTCTTTGTTCATCAGATTTCATCTGCCTCAACTTTCATGGTTTCTACTAATGGCGATCACCTATTTGAATCCACTAGGCAACCTTGAAGAAAATAGAAGATGGATCGTGTGGACATTGCAAATGTATTCATTGTGTGGTCGTGTTTGCTTATTACCATTCGCACTATACTGGCACTGTCCTATCCTAAGCAATCATGTTAGAAAAACGTTGTTTGGAAACAAGAAACAAGAATCATTAACCGCAACATTGACTACTAGATATTATCTTTTGTTTACTTGACTGTAAGTATTAGTACAATGTTTTTTGCGTGACTAAATTTTCAGTTTGTGTGACTGCTATTTTGAATTTTTGAACTTTTGGATAGAGCGGCTGTTGGTGAGCTGTTGTTGGATTTGTTGACTGTTGCGGCTGTTTGTGTCGAGTGTTTTCTAGTTAAGAGAAAATGTTGTGTTGTGCTGACTGCTGAGAGTTGGATGAGCACTGGAGCATAAATGCACACTGAATTAGTGATAGTGATAGCCCACTGTGAAGTGTGAACTCATTTTGTGATCTTTCAGTTTCAAGGTTGTGATGAAGATAAAATATATATGAGCACAATAAATTGTATACGTGAAATCTCTTGAATGTGTTTGGTTTGCAATTTTGATTATCTCTTCAATAGTTTTTATTGTAATAGTTGTTTTGGCACAAATAAATGGTCACTATTCCGTCACGCGTTCGCCCATTTGTTGTGCACCGTATCGTAGCGCGGCTTACACATCAGTCACATATATGTTCTGAACACAAATTATACGTAAGATTTTGATTAAAAAAGTATGCTCGTGAAGTATCAAATCCTTGTACAGTATAATAACAACGTGTCCTATTTTGGGGGGGGGGCGGGTTTTTGTTATTTACAGTTTTAGTGGCATTGTGACTGCAATGTGACTTTAGGAGCAAGTAACAGAAAAGGCATTGACGTGTTTTAGCTAGTATTGCTGTCACTTTAGTGCTTTAAGAGAGTAGTATGTTCGCTGGTCACTTTAGTTTGCACCTGTTGCGCAGGCACCTTTGTGCTTGTTCTTCAATGATTTCCTATTGTGTGTGTGCACATCCTTTTTCTTTTTAAAAATATGTGTGACTATGTTAACGGTAACCCGATAACGCGAAACGATACGGGTCATAACGATTAACACCGATAACCATCAATGGTTCTTTAACTTTTTAGCTAGTCACAAACCGATACACCGATAATTTTCAACACCCGAACCGAACCGACGATTATGCACCCCGAGTTCCTAACTAGAGCTTCCTTAATGTCACTTCATTAGTTTAATAATTTGGTTAAAATCAGTGAATTTTAGTGTTAGAGCAGTTTGTTAAGTTTGTGTGTGCAGTCTAAACTCAATGGACAAACGAAGATGTTTTGGTAAACTAGGCCTTTAAGTGAGTGCTACAGATGCTGTCTTTGGATGTTGTATGGTTTTTTCTATATTTTTATCGTGAAGTCTAAAAAATGTGTACTCCCCAATTTGGCGGGTGGACATTACACTAACACCTTATAAGTGCGATTACTTGGTTTCAGCATCCTATCAAAATGCATCCATTTATCCTTAAACAGCACCCCAATCGTGAATGGTCTGACCGCGTTAAGGTCCGATTGATGGAAATGGCCCAACCTTCGGGCCAACAAGCTGCCCAAGGCAGCCAAAGATTTGTTCTTTATCGTTGAATAGCTCAGTCCCCCGCATCCGCGGACTAGGTTCACTACTATTGTTTCTCCACATTTTTGGCGTCCCCAATTCTGTTCAAGTCGGACTCTTTCTGCTTCAAAAATTTGTTCTTCCAAAAACTCTTGTGGGAACCGCTCCGTCGTACGGCGGACTTGTGCGTTTCCAGAGTATGTCTAATGCCAAAAATAAGTCAAGTTTGACTGTAGTTTGCGTACTGATTCCACTCACAAAGTCGTCCAATTGTTTTTAGGCACGTTTTTGGATTACTTCCGTCTGCTGTGGGAGGTGGCTCTATTACATATAGTCAGTTTTAGGTGATCAAACACCCATTCACCCTACATCAAAGAACGCTAAAACATTGAACTTCAAGCTCCATATCTCTCCTCATGGTGCGGAGTTATTCGGCTTAGCCACTCGTTAAATCCGCGATTTTATGCCAAAGAAAGGCGTCCCGGTTTTGAGGTTTTACCATGCTATGTTGCTTAGTCACGATGTTGTTTTCGCAAGTGTACCTCTTAAAGCACTCTTTAGCGTTGCCCCCCTGTGTGTTATTAGGTCCATACTAATCGGGAGTTACTCTTAGAACAGCAACTCTCTCTATTAACATAAATATCGCCTTCTATGTGACCTTGTACTGATTGTTGGGCCTGCATAGTCTGTGCTGTGTTTAAGCTTACATTATGGATCAAATTCCTGTTAAAGGCTAAGATATGACCCTACCATCAGGCAAGTGAAAATCCCCTCATTCTTGTAGAGATTAGTACCGGGGATTCCATGTCTAAGCTCTCATGGTCTATGGTAGGTTGAAATTTACTCCGTGCCCCCACAAATGAATGTTACAATGTAACTAAGTCGTTTTCAATTGGAACCATGGGGTGGTAGTAGTCAACTTATGGTCTTGCTGTGATTTGCGTGTGTGCTCATCCACGTTGTGTTCACGCTATTCGATATCCATTGCAACAAGTAGACCTTTGGATGGATTCTAGTGGGGTCATTCTGGGTTCTGTATATTCTTGAGCTGTACAACTATGTATGAATTTGGGTGCTCAATTGAGTATGTGTGAAGTTTTAAGATGGACACATAAACTGGTGGTGTTTCCTATGTTCTATGATGTTTATTCAGACATGGACCGAAATCATTGCGGGTCACTTCAATTTTGTTTGTCTAGTATAACATAGCACAAACTAGCGTATGTGAATGATTAATGCTGAACGTTGCCTATCCTTAGTTCTGATTTATTCCTATAGGAGCCACTACGCTTTGAAGTATTTATGTATAGACTATGTGGCCCTACTTTACACACAGCAGTTTGCGTAACTAAGGATGATATCTTTGCGTGAGGTTGTCCTATGGAGGTATTTGGTTCCCTTCATGTGATAGTTTCTAAATGCATGTCTGTTCCTCTTGTGTGTTTTCAACCCTACTTGGATGTTGGCTTTCTCCTTAGCTAACTGATAATCATTGGAAATGTGAGGTATGTCTTAAGTATTTGGCTATCTCTCTAATTCCGAAAGCGCACCTTAAAGGGCTAGGTGTGTAATTGAACAGGGTTGTTAATGAGCGTTCTCTTCATGTCTTTACATAGGTGAGTCGTTAGATAACCTTGGTTAAGGAAGGTTATCTTCATGCATTGTCAAATGTATTTCTTGATGAATACGACTATATGTTGGTAAGTTGAATGGAGGTTTCACCTTATTACACTTGCTTCATAGGATGCTTATACCTTGCGATGCTTTGGTTACCTTGACTCATGAAGGTTTTACTAAAATACGCAATAAGGTTTATTCAACTAGAAGGTCCTCTTTTTTCATATTTTTGCATGAATGACGTCATGTAGTAAAATGTTTGTACTCACCATATACTCTTCTATATTCCCAAGTAATAGGTGGAAGGCAAATGAAGGTTTCTTAAGGATGGCAAAGGCTTGGGACATTAATCTCTCTTGATTAGTATGTATTCATATATTCGATTACATAGAGCGCTGCTTTATTTAGTGTCTTCGTTTAAGACTGTTTAAAAGTTTAATATAGTTTTTGTATTTCAGTGTAAAGGGGGGTTGTGACCCTAATTAATTTAAGATGTATCTTTAAGTTAGATTTGTGGATGATGAGACTCGGTGTTGTTCCTTCAGTTTTATAAAAGAAGTTTCCTTATTAATATTGTTGCGAAAAGTTTTAATTTCACATTACTTTTCATACCTATGCAATGAATGATAGATAAGAGACTTGTACAAGACCTCCGAAGGGTCAATTACATTGTGTAACTTCTAGAGGTGCTCCCCGATCGTTAAAACTTGATATCAGACCATAAGGTCTTGGGAAATAGTTTAGGGTCCAAAGTCTAACAAGCCACGTATAGTAGAGTCTTTTTCATCAGTGTGAGTCATGACACATCCATGAGCGAGAGGCTATAAGTTGATAGAAGTTTCACTTTCTTCACTACTCCAGTGTAGTGCAAAAGAGTTGAGTTCTATAAGTTTCTTTTCTCAACCTCTTCTCTTGTGTTTAACGGACATGAATACAAGGAGGACACCCTCTATAAGGGAAGAGAGAGGAGTAGCTAATGAGATGATTCATCCTTGGGGTGATCAAGTCCCTAAGATAACCAAAAGGATGTGAAGTAGGCGGTTCCCCTCAAGTACCTCAAGTTCCTCAAGTGCACCAAGGTCCTCACGCTCCCAATGTTGAAGGGGATATGTCTAATGCCGAGATAAGGTTTGTTCTTTGAGATTTGACCTAACTCATGATTACTCAAGCTCAAGTCGTCACTAATCATGTGGTTGCTTAAGCTAACCTAGAAGTTGGAACTCAACCCAATGCAAGTTCTCCCACTTCTAGAATCAAAAATTTCGTTAGGATGAATCCTACTACTTTCCATGGCACTAATGTGAATGAAGATCCACAAGGCTTCATATATGAGGTGTTCAGGGTAGTGGTGTCACGACCGGAATCTAGACCCTAGACGAGACCGGCATCGTTGACCTCTTAAAGGTCGCAGACAAGCCTACATACGTCATTCTTACTTCATCTAGGTTAATTTAAGCTGAAAATTTGAACTTTTTGTTTCTTAACATACAAATATACATACTAAACATTTTATTAGATTCATAATTGTTCACTATCAACCATCTAACATTAAGATCATCAAATGAAAGAAATAGTTTAATATAGCATTAAATGTATACTTGCCAAAATGGCACCAATTCAATGTCTGAACAAAAGCGGAAAGAAAAGCTAGTGGAACATACTCCACTATATAAATCCTATAACTAAGCTATAGTATAAAGGGCAAGCATCCTTGAAAGCGTGAGGGCCTACCATGTCCGGATGAATGCTCCACGTCCAAATAGTTTCAGCGTCAACATGTAGCTCTAGCCTCCACCTGTGCCTGCACCTAAAATTGTTGAATTGTATGCAATTAGTACACACTTGTACTAAGTATGGGTATATGCAAGCACACATCAAGGACATGCATGATTAATAACATCTCTTTCCTAAAAACATGATTATGGAAAGTCAAGTAGTGGACTTACCAAATTGGGATTAGGAAAGTTAGTGAGCTTTCCATATTTGGATTAGGAAAATGAATAAACTTTCCAAATTTGGATTAGGGAAGTCATGCCATGAGAGTAACATGCATCATCATAGTTATCATATTGCACACAACACATAACATCTTGCACATAGAACATAACATATTGCATATAACACATAACATATTGCATATATCACATAACATTTTTCATATCATTCGTTCATATGCCATGAGACCTTGGAATAATGGACTTGACATCAAGACTTCCCAAAATGAGGGCTCAACATATGGGACCTCAACTAGGGAGCCTTCTTTAGCAAACACAGAATCTGCTTCATTCATTCTTACGTACTTCATTTCATTTCATTCATAAGCTAGTGTGAACACCATCTATACCTAGTATGTAGTTTAATACTTTCATCGAGTTCGCTGCGCAAAGATCAAGGAATGACCTAGCGTCATTTCTTGAGTCTAGGCTCCCTATCCATTAGTACTATCCTAACACCTGGGGTATAATTATTTCATATGGTCGCCATCACTTTGACGGCCTGTCCTCATTATTCAGGGGAGGAAATTTAACTTGATTCTACATAGATTATATGAGCATCATGAAATACAGTGACTCCACAAACAAAAAAGATTCGTGGAACACCGGACAAAGGACCAAACACATGCTAGCGTACATGGGAATTGAACCCCGCTAGATCCCTATATTGAGTAGTCCTGGTTCAAAGACTAGAGATATCAGGAGACCCATACTCGGGAGCCGGACAGTCTCATCTATGAGAGTTACGTGAAACTCCGCCCTTTCGAAAGAAGGCATCACCTATTTATTTATAGCTATTCTATCGTGGAATCAGTATAAGGTTCCATTACATTCCACTCTCAGTCATGTGCAAGTTGGCTTCTATGAGTATGAGGACTATTATAACTAATAGGCTGATTTTCTCATATCCATCATTACGTATTAATTCGTGTTAACTCATACTTTCATTAGAGTGTTCATCAGAGACTGTGCTCTTTCATTAACTTGACACTCTCATAGTGAGTACGTTTGGGAAAACTTACTTAGGCTAATTTTAGATGCTTCATTTTTTTCTTGGACATTAGCCTCATATGCATTGTGTCACCACATTAATTAACATCTATCACATTTTCTCTTCATAATTATTCAACCCACTTAATTGTGACATGTTATTTCATCATATGCCAATGCACTTGGTCATTTAGGTGTTTACACTCGTACCTTCACCCTTCTAGAGGTTAATCATTCACTGTTAATTCATCCTTTCTGGGCATTTAATCATTTCATTGTTCATTTCATTATATCATTGTTAATTTCACATTTTGTGCCATTGACTTGGCCCGTTTAGTGTGTTTTACACTCAATTAACCCTTTAGGGGTACATCAATTTCAAGAACATACATCTTGGGTTCACTTATTTTAAAGTATGCTGACCTTATGGGTCTTAATCATACAATCCGTGAGCTCATATCGTTCATTAAGTGATAGTGATCATATCTTCCTAGAATCATGTGGTACAAGACTTATGATCTGGTCTGTATGCCAACCGATCTTGATTCGATCTAAGTAGCGGTAGCATTATTCTAATATTAGTTCATGCTCCTATGTACCAATACTGAACTTGGGCAAGGGAACCCGGTTTAAAACTCTCGTGGAAACACTTTACATTTTATTTTTATTTAATTTCAGTTCCACGTGACACTTGGCGACCCCTTTAGATCGAGCCCAACATTCTCAACATTTTAATAGTTTCACTTTAGTTGTTCTCTTCATTTTCGCTCAATGGGATGAGAGGATGTGAATCTAACCCCACAACCTCATTTCTTTTATTTCTTTTCTTTAACCACTCTCTCTCCCTGGACGAGGGTTATGGGTTTGAACCCCGCACAAACCTCTCTTCAAATTTCATTTAACTTTTACCCCCTGAATATGCCTAGGACCAGTGTGGGTTCGATTCCAACGCGCATCCCATTTCTTGTTACTTTCATTTTTCATTGATCTCATTCGCTGCCCTAGAGGTAGTGGGTTTGATTCACGCCCAATTTTACTTTTATTAATTTTTTTTTTGTACTTTACTTTCCAGCCAGCACATCCGACGACGAATTTCCCCTTGACCACCCATTTCCCTTTTGACGATTTTAAGGCCTTATACGGGTGAGGCTCGGTGGGTTCGACAACCCTGGTGACCTCACCTCATTTTTCACTCAATTATTTTCCAGAACATTGTTACATCTACATTCCTAGACTAAAATGAACATTGAAGTTGCTGGAGATTTGGTTACATTTAGTGTCATTTCATCAATATTTTCACTTGAACTCATAGGTAATTCGTTAGCCCATTTAACTTGTTTTGAGGAGCCTTTTTCATAGATTCGTTAGACAAGAGGATTGTTACTAATCAGCCACATCTCATTGGATTAAGATCGTGATTTAGATAGGTTTATTGCACGTAAACATAAACAACCATAACGTTAAACATTTTGGAGCTTCAGCCGAGACCTAGCTAATAGTCACATTCTGCACACACATGCACATAGTTGGGAAAACACATAGGTGGTAATGATACGATTTAAAATACACAAAAATAAACATATTCATACATGCAAACCACACATATACCTAAATCTACCAGCAATCATTACCAACCTACACACAAGAATTGGGAGCTAGTGACAGGGCATGCCAACGGGGAACAACCCAATTTTTCGAGACTGAATTAATAAACATTCTGGGGTCTATTGGACAAGGGACCAAGAGAGAAGCGAACCCATATCTGTTATGAACGTTCAAACTTGAAGTGATCTGCCTAAATACTTCTCCAACAGCCACGTCCAAGTCTAAGGGTTCAAATCTCCAAAATCTCGAACGAAATCTCATCCTTTTCCTAACATTTTTGTTAATGTTTTTGTTTAAATTTTGTTGTGAAGTTCTTCAAGGTGAAGAACTTTAGTTTATCTTCTGTTATGTCAGTTATTTGGCCAGACGATAATGTGAAAGAAAAGAGACATGGAAATGCTGGGTTGAGAGATACGACGTGAGGGAGCTGCGAGCTTATTTAGGCTTAGAGTTTAGTTTAGGAAGTAGGTCAAATAAGGATTTTATTACATGACTAAAAAAATTGATTTCCCTTTTATTTTAAAGCACTAATGAATAATAAATACTTAATTAATTTCATTAATTCCCAACTAAATTAAAACAAATTTAATTCATGCTTCCACCTAGGTTCGAACCCGGGTGGAGCAAGGTCTTCATTCAAGGACTTAATTCTTGGCCCTCTCTACCAAAATAACCCTCCACCTATTAATTAAATAATTATAATATTTAAGGTAATTATGATAGGTCCTTAGCTTGGAAAAATATACCCCTAGAATCTACCAACCTAAAGATTTTCTCCCTTTTTAAATCCGATAAAGACTTCATTCGAGTATTCTTCGTATTCAAGAGCCCTTACGGACTTGGAACCACCAACCATTTCTAGCTCACAACTCCCCAAGTTAGTTGGTTGGCAGTAGCAAGGTTCAGAGTCTGGTTCTCGACGCATCAATTCGTGTGAACCCGATCTAATCGTACGCATTCTATGACCACATAAGCATTACTTATCTTATATATTTTTAGGGTATTTGCAAGTGGATGCTATGAGTGTGACTCCTTGAGAGAAAGTGGAACTATCCATTTATCAACTAAAAGATGTGGCTCAAGTGTGGTTTGACCAATAAAGGGATGAGAGACCCATAAGGGAAGGTACCGTAGATTGGGAATTGTTTAGAAGACCTTTCTTTGATAGGTTTTCCACATAGAGTTGAGGAGGGGAGAGACGTTAGTAGAATCATTGACCTTTATCCACAGGGGAACTTGAGTGTGATGCGTATTCGTCTAAAAGTTCACATTCTCTCTACGTATGCCCAACCTTGTAGCACAACTTATAGGGATTGAATGAGTAAGTCTCATGACAGGGTGGTGTTAGTTTCGGTGGAAGAAGATGTGTATTACGGCAATGCTCCATAATGATATAGATATCTCTAGACTGCTGGTGTATGCCCATAAAAATCGCGTGAGTCTAATCTTTAGGAGATGAATCGATATGGGAAGAGGCCTAGGTCAATACCAAAGTCACCTACTTGTCTACGAAGAGTTGTTATTAATCTAAGACCTCTTTATGGGGAACAAGGGAGGGTTTCCAACCAAAATTCCTCACGGAGGGGTAGCTATGATTTGAGAGGCCTGGCCGTACTCACGTGTGGGAAGAAGAAACACTGGGTAGGTGTCTTTCTAGTACGGATGGTTGTTTTGGAGCTGTCGGTAAGGTAATATGGGTCATGTTTTTTAAAAAAAGATTTTGATGAGACTTTCCTAACCTCAAAGTCACAAAGGGAAGAGGTCAAACCGAGCTTATTATGGGTGTTCGATCCTAATGTTCCAAAGAGACTAATTCTATGTACACTTCAGCCCTAACAAAAAAATAAGTAGTAATCCGCGATGAAGGCCCCGACAAGTCATAGTTCCTTATGGTTGTTTTTATTTTATTTAGATGGGTTTACCCTAATTTGGGGAGAATGAGTTGAGTAGTAAAGTAGTTGATATCCTTATCTTTTCCTTCTATTTTGTACTCAAGCTTGAGACCAAAATCTTTTGTAGTTTTGTTATGTTTTGGAGTCTTCCATATGAGTATTAGTTGCATGTCTCCTTATGTTATGAGTTCCTTTGATTATTTTTTATTGGCTATGCTTTTGGGAGTTATCATGGTTTATTGGTAGATCGGTGTTTGTTAATCTATATTTCCAGTCAATGGGTAGGTATGATATTGCCCTTATTTATTCAAGTGGTTTCTTATGTTTATGTGCCATGTGGATAGTTTGAAAGTTATTACAGCAGTTCTTGAAATGATGTCGATGAGCATGTCTAATTTTGTAGACAGGTAGTTATCCATACATGACAATGAAGCATGAAGAAGTAAGTGTGATATGTGAATTGTCGAATAGTCCAAATTTGCTGTCAGTAAAATGCCTTAAGTGATGGGTAGCGGAGTTCTTGTATGTTTGGGTGTATCGATATGAATCCCTATTTATATGATTTCTAGGTGTGTGATCTGCTAGCCTTGAGGACGCTCGAGGTCATGAAAGTGGTTTAGGGTCATTGAGGCTGAGCTTTTAAGTGGGAGAGAACGTAGCGCTCCTCATAATGAAACACGATTATAACTAAAGCCACTTCACCGTTGTGGCTCCATGATTGTATACGAATTGGGCTTAAAACAGGATAATTATAGTGATAGATGTAGTTGTTAAGTTTGGAAGTCAAACGTCAAGGGAACGCCCCAAGACAGTTGCGAAGCTACCCTGTGTACTGCCCGCTTTAGTGTGTCCTGTCATGTTTGTATGTGCATGTTTACTACTTGTTTGGAGTCTAAAAAACAGCAGTTGGGCACATGCCCTTAAACATTTAGAAGACATGTTAGGGTCAATCAAAACTTTTGGTTACGACTCCCCAAGACCGCCGTAGGGTCCTTTGAGGAGGGATCTGAACCTCTCGGCCAATAAGGCTGCCCAAGGCAGCCAAAGTTCCGTCTTTAGTGCATAGTAGTTCGTATAGCGGACTTGGTTCACTTGGGAAAAAAATTTTGATCCGCGTAATGGACATAGGGAAATCTTCTATCTCAAAATTTATTCAAACATCTTGAGTGAATAGCTCAGAAATTTTAAATTAAGTTGGACTTTTCTATTAAATGTTCCAATTGATGTTAGGGGGTGCGGGGGATTGGGGGCGTTTTTTTTGTGGTAGGGTGTGGCTATTATAATTTTATTTAGGTCATCACAACCCCATTACCCCAAAAAAAAACTCACAACCCTCATTTTTATTAGCCATCCAAATGGTTACATTGTATTCCCGTTCTGCAGTGCCTAACGTTTAGTCAGCAGTAAATTACTCTATTGTGGTTGGAACTTCAAGCATACAAGGAAGATGACGAATTCTTCAAGTTTCCAACCCTAATTTGGTGGATTCTATCCATATAAGGTATAATAATTTCATCCTGTGAACTTCTTTTATTCAAAGCAACTACTTCAAAGCTTTGCCCAATAAGGGTTTTACAAATCCAAATCTATTATATTGTTGATTCTTGCACGCGGGTTGTTTGCCATGAAAATGGTGAAATGCATGACATATTGAATTTCAAGTGTTAGTTGATGAGTTTAAGTTCAAAACCTCAATGAACTCGTGTCATGCAATATAATCAACCTTTCCTTGACTGTATGGAGTGGGTTTTCTTTTGGGTATATGTCTAGAAAATGTGAGGAATCGTGTTTCTTAGGTATATTCCTGGATTACCTACTCCCCTACTTATACTTTATTATTGATCATTTTTTGAAATATATTGATAAAATGGGTAAAGGTGTTTATGAAGAGTCAAGTGGATCTTCTTGCTGGTGGTTAGTGAATGATCTGAATGGTCATGGTACCTGTATTATATATATATATATATATATTTATTATATACCTATATATACTATTATATTATATATTATATATATATTGTGTGTATTCGTGAGGTTTGTCCATTGACGGCCTTGAATGTGTAGTAAGTGGAGCTGTTATGATGAATACGCAATAATATTTCGTTAGGCAACGTCTGAAAGGTGTATCTTAAAAGATGTTATGCCTCTAAATGACGTTTATGTATATCTGAGCATTCTAGGTGCTGAATTATGGCAACGTCAAGTTATGAGATGTTGTTTAGAAGTCAAGTTACTTCATTATCGTGATTAGTGAAATGCGTGCTCACATGTACTCACACATACACTTTGAATGAAAGAATGATGTTAATGAATGAATGTAAAGACCCTCAAAATGAACTAACGTAGATAGAGCCTCACACGTGCCTTAAAAGGTTAATACCTTGCTAATGAAGTGTTTTAGAGCTTGTATAGTTGAATTGAATTGGTTTGGAGGTCGAACGTCCAAGAACGACCAAGACGTTCGAAAGTTGGTCTTTAGACGTACTAGTGTGTTCTAGTGTGCCTTTGTATGTTTTATGTATTTTTTGGGGTCTAAATTGATAGGTAAGGATCCTAACTTTAATATGGACGTATTTAAGTTTAAAACATCTGGGCATGACTCCCCAAAGACCACCCAAAGGGTCCTTGAGGAGGACACAAAAGCTGTCAGTGGACTGCCTAGGAAATGTCCAAACTACGCCCATGAAATGACACTTCGTGCCTTAGACAATGCCCCGTCGATTGGGCGCGTTGCTCCATACTTAAGCGTGGGAGCTTAGCCCTAGAAGGTGGAGTATCTTCTAACGTCCCTAAAATTAACTAGGTGGAACTAGAGTCAAGCATTTGCGTGATGAGGTTTTTAAGTCTTTATATGGTTAATTATGGTGTTAGTAGGCAGTGTGTAAAGTTTTTTTGAGCTTGAAGTCAAACGCCAAGGGACGTCCAAGACATTCGATGACTAGACGTCTATGCGCATTGGTGAGTTCTTGTGTGCCTTGGCATGTTTGGTGAGTTGTTTGGAGTCCAAATTGATGGTAGAGATTCCTATGTCCTAGATGAATATGTATAGGGGTTTAACAACTGGGTACAACTCCACCTAGGATACACGAGGGGCCTATATAAGGGCTCAAGACTTGGCAACAAAACTTCCAAAACAGTATCAACCAACGAACCAGTCGATGACCAGTAGACCAATCAACGGCTCGTCGACTTGGTCGTTCGGTTGGACCTGAAAGTCTGCAGGTTTAGGAAGCTGCAGACCCCAACTACGAGTGCTTATCAACGGGACGTTGATCCATTGATGGTCCGTCGTTGATGGACATCGATGGTGGCCTGTAAAAGGTGTCTATATGTGGCTTCACTGGGGTGTTTTGGTAAATTAACCCCATGTATTTTATGAACGTTGGACGTTTTTAGGGTCTTGGGGGTATTATAAGTGGGTTTACACTCCTAGACCTAGGTTAGACTTCATTTTGAAATATTCAAAACCCCTCCCTCAAGAAAGAACTCTCTCAAACTCCAAAGAAGTCATCTATACACTTCAAGGCCATAGGGCTAGAAGTGAAGGTTTTGAAACTTCTTCTAATCATGTTTCTTCATAGTGAGATAATGGTATTCATCCTTGAACCTTCTTGCATCTAGTAGCCTCTCCAATGAGAATCCCTCAAAAGGGTTTTTTCAGCTCCACCCACCTCCGCTATCTTTACTCTAAGCATGGGTCGTTTGCAGGAAAAACATTTTATGATTGAAATAGTTTGTTTTTTAGTATTAGTTGATAATTTTAAATATATCAAACCCCAATAAACCCATGCTTATGCATATTTCCTTCCACTTTTAATTACTTATGGAATGGTTTTTTAATGACATGATTAGTAATGTTAGAAGTATCTAGGTCTTTTTAGGAATTAGATTGTTATAGCTACAACCTTAGGTCTATTTATGATAAATATGGAGAAATTTGAAAATAGGTGGGAAAGCCTTGAATGGGTGGTAAGTTGGTTCTATTGTTTAGTTTTTTTATTGTGAAATGACTTGGGTGTGGGTTTCACCGTTGGTGGCGGTGTTTATTTGAAGTAAATGGATATATGTATGAATGTGTGTCTTGTGATTATGTCCTTGAAGGCATAGTATTTTAAGTGAAGTGATGATTATTATTTTGATACATGATGTGTTTTAGAAAGTTGAAAGGTGTACCTTGAAGATGTCATGTCTAAATAAAGTATATGAATATATGAAGCATGATCGTGTCAGAAGCATGATAATGTGTGGAATTAGGATGAATTAAGTGTACGCATGTTTTATGTAACACCCAAAACGGCCTGACTGCCACCACACACTTACCCTACTATGTAAGTGAACCAACCAACCATCACAATTCCCAAACCTTTTCTACAACCATAATAGACAAAATAAGGCGGAAGAGTTTAAACTCTTAATAAGAAACCAATTCATACTCGGCTATTATATTCAACATCTATTATTTTCCCCAAAATATGGGGAAGTCATCACCACCAAAACATCTTGATCAATTACTACCAAGATTAGTCTAAGAAGCTAAAGAACAAAAGCTAGTATAATGGCCTGAACTTCAAGGCATCAAGACATGGAGGAAGAAGATCCAGTCCAAGCTAGAAGCATTAGCCCCCTGATTCCGGTAAATGAAGATTTGCTAGAGTTTGCGTTGAGTTGAAAGAGACGGTAATGTTTGCCTGCACTCCACATATGAACAAGAAAGGAACATACAAGTCCAGCGGGTCAGTAACAAACCCGATACTGAGTCGGTATCAGCCGGCCACCTCAAAATAGAAACAGTCTATATCAACTAGATCATAATCAACAACAAGACTCAAAAGGTAGCAAAACCAAGTTCATCATCATTAATAAGCACCGCCACGTTTCACCCATGACGAGCTTCCCAGCCTCAATGCCCTACCCCGTTGGGAAATTAGGTTCAGGAGATTGTGGGGTATATTAACATCCTTTTCAAGATGCAGTAGGTGTATTCCTCTTGTGTTGGGGAAATTACACTGTCGATCCCCCTAAGTTCCTACGCAACCCTCAGTTCGGGACACCCCATTCCACTAAGTCACCTTGTCGGTTTCGTGACACCCGATCCCCTAATTCTACGTGTTCGGTTTTCGGACACCACCCTTCCACTAATTCTTCGTGGTAAGGTTCGTGACACCACCCCCACGATCCCCTAATTATACTGCGGTTCTGACACCCGATCCCTAATGCTACGTGGTCGGTTCGTGACCCCCGTTCCACTATTGCTACGTGTCGTTCATACTCCCGTTCACCAATTCTACATGTCGATCTCGTGACACCCATCCCTGAATCCTCATCATTTTAGTTTCATCAAGCCTTCTTTTATAACAGCATCATCAATTCCATTTACAAGGTAGATTAGGGTTTCTTTCAAAGATTAATAGTTCAGTCACGTGCTTCTTCATCATGCTTATTTTTCACCATTCTGTAACTCTCTCATCATACAAGCTACAGTAGCCATATGAGGGGTGTACAATAAAAGCCAATAAGTAAGTCCGCTATTAGAGTTTACTATGAAAGCATAAAAACCAGAACCGACCTCCCACCGATAGGAATTGTGATCATTAGAACAATTCCCAAAGCTTTGTTTCCTCTTCGGTTCTCCCCTTTCTCGTCGAATTCCCTACTCTCTCTATGGTCGTTCTATTTTTCGTATTCCCTCCTCTTTCTTGTACCCTAATTATCATATATTTCGTATAAAGTGGATGGAAATAATACCCCTCATTAACTCAAGGTAACACCTCTTTTTAACCCCAAGAATTAGACTAAGAACAGTAACCCCTCGACTTAAAGTAGCGAAATAGTCCAAAACGGCCCCTTAAATTACTTCACAGAAATCCGACCCGCCTGGGATACGCTCCTGCGCCAGGCCGTCGTGCCTCAAACGGTACGTCCTGCTGATCCGTCACAGAGTTCAGCACATTCTGATTTTAGTGAAGTTTGTGACGGCCGGCGTGGCCTGCGAACGGTCCGTTCTGCCCTTTCTCGTGAGTTCAGAGAGTCCGCTCTCATTACCCCAATTGCTACAAACTTCTAAGTGGTTGGAACGAGACCCCCCCCCACGACGGTCCATCGTTCCCATGACGGTTCATCGTGGGGTCCTCATCGACGAGCCAATTTTTCCAAAATAAAATTTGCTGCTCAAACGACTAACATTGGTTACAAATAGATACCAATTTATACACCCCATCGTTCTTCCCCGAAGATCCGATAAAGAAACACCCAGAGTGAAAAGAGTACCTGAATCTGTGAAACATTGGGTATCTTTCTTGCATAGCAGCCTCCTTCTCCCCAAGTGATTCTTCAACTGGTGATCTTACATCCACCTTACTAGACGGATCCATCTTCCTCGACAAACTTTTGCGGACTAGTCTATCTAAAATGGCAACAGGCTACCTCCTCATAAGATAAGTTCTCCTCAAGCAGCACTGATCCCAACGAATTATTGTAGTTTTTCCATCCCATGGTACGTTCAACATAGCACACATAAATCCGGGTGCACTCCTGACTCCCTGTCAGGCAGGCTAATTCAGAGGCCCACATCCCTACTCTCTCAGAACTGCAAATGGGACCAATATATCTCCGGACTAAGCTTACCCTTTGTCCAAATCGCATCACACCCTTCATGGTGAAACCTTCAGCAGACTTGCTCACCCTCCATGAACTCCAAGTCCCGACCTTTCGATCCGCATACTCCTTTGCCTAACTTTGAACGCGCTAAAACAAAATCCTTCTGATAATTGTCACCGTTTCTAATGATCACCCTCAAAAGGTCAGTACCACCAAGGTCTAACCTCGAATGCATACAAAGCAACAACCAATGGGGAGACCTACACGCCTCCCATACAAACTTGATGAGCCATATCAGCTTTGAGGATGCTAATTTTGTATGAAAACCTCCCGCTAAGGGTGAAGTGTATCAATGGCCAGCGGAATTCTATCACACATGCGTCGACATATCCTTCCATTAATGTGAATCGTTTCCCTTCATACACTTGGCCATCGGCTGGAAGGGGAATGCGTACTAAGGTCCAACCTAGTACCGTATTATGCGTGGCATGTTCCCAAAACATAGAAGTAAACATCGACTATCCCGTAGATCTGAATATATGGTAAGTGGCTCCTGTGCAACTGAAAACGGTCTGAGATGTAGAGCCCCCTGGCTAACTAATCGCTTCAAATGTAAGTAACCTCACCGGATGAATGAGACTCGGGACTTCGGGTAATTGTCCACAATTACCCAAATAGAAAGCAAAGCTTGCCCAAGGGGTTCCCGTTTGGAGACCAGAACCACGAAGTATCCAGTGCACTGATTCTCTCCCACTTACATTAGGAATCGTCATTACTACGTCTCTCTGAAGTGTTCCGGTGGCCTCTGGTGTTTCATACTTTTACTTTGCTGACAATTTGGACATGTGGCAAAACTCACATGTCGTGCTTCATTACTCCACCAAAAATGTTGCCTTAGGGCCCGTACATCTTGTTGCCCAGTATGTGAGATATCCGGACTTGGACCTCTGTAAAAGCGTGTGGATCAAATCATCACACGGGCACACACCCTCCCTTAATTCTAAAACACCTTACGC
>JAKWJA010002489.1:48048991-48135116 GCA_027704765.1 Solanum habrochaites | reverse complement strand
GTCGGGAAGGACTCGACATATCGCTATGGTTTCAAGTATCAAGCCAGGGAAGAGCAAATGTTGTAAGCGGGATGCTTTAAGTAGAATGGGCGGGAGCATGGGAAGTCTAGGGCTCACTTGGCAAGCTTCTAGACGCGCCCATTGGCTAGAGAAGTTCAATTCTGTAACGACCTTAATGATTAGAAGTAAATGAGAAGGGAGGATTTTTAGCTGTGTGGAGGCAAGTATCTTCCTTTCCTTGACAATATTAAGGGAAAGTATTTAATATGAAAAATTGATCCCGGATCCGAGATAAAGTGTTGCAGATGAAGGCAAGAACGAAAATCGATAGGAAGTGGTTTTGGGATTAGGAGAAGGGTATTTTACCCGCGTCGAGGAGTTTAGTCAACCTATTCGGACAGAGGCTCATGTTCCAGGTTTCGATACTCCGTAGTGCAACCAAATGTACCGTGACCTCATCAAGCACTTTTGGTGGGTAGAATGAAGCTGATATTGTGGATTTTAGTGCCAATGTACAAATGGTCACAGAGTACAGTATGAACACCAGAGGCCGGAGGACACTTCAGAGAATGCCCATTCCGTGAATGAAGTTGAAGAATTGCAATGGGACTCGTGGTTGGTCTTCCGAAGACATTGGTGAAGTTTTGACTCTATTTGGTAATTGTGGACAGAATTGACTAAGTCTGTCATTTCATACATTTCCGGTCAGGTGACTTATAATGCAGATAAGTTAGCCAAACTTTACATCTCAGAAGTTTTTCGATTTGCATGAGTTCCACTCTCCAGCATATCAGATGAGGTACGCATTTACTTCTAATTTTTGGAGAACATTTCATGCGGAATTTAGGTACTAGGGTTGGACCTTAGTACGTTCTACCTCTGCATTTCACCTCAGACCGTTGGTCATATCTGAGCAGACATACGATCAGTGTTGGGAGTATGGCTCCGTGCTGCGTGATAGAATTTTGTGCCATTGGGATACGCTTCTTACCCTTATCAGAGTTTTTCATACATAATAGCTAGCACACTCAGTATTTACATGGCTCCATTTGGAAGTCACTGTATTGGTAGGATAGTAGGTCCCCATTGGTTGGTTTGATATGCATTCGAGGGGTGGCCTTGGGGTCCTGATTCTTTGAGGGATTCGATAGAGAGTGAGTCCATTCAGAAACAAGGCTTCATAGCGGCGCAAAGTGGAAAAAAGAAATATGCAGATCGAAAGGTTAGGGACTTAGTAGAGTTCATGGTGTGAACCAGTCTTGTGTGAAAGTTTCGCCAAGAAAGGGGTGATCGGTTTTAAAAGATGGCAATCTAAGCTTAAGGTACACATTGGTCCCCTTTGAAGTACTTAAGCGGAGTAGGGGATGGGCTTTATGAGTTCGGACTGCCTCCAGGGCTGTCCGGAGTGCAATCCGTATTCCAATGTGTCGAGTTTAAACAATACCATTGGGGATGGAAACCTACATTAGCCGTTGGTGATTCGTTTTGCTTGATGAGAATTTGTCTTTGAGGACGAGCCCTTTGCTATTTAGATATAGAAGTTCGCAAGTTGAGGTCAAGGGATTGCATCCCATCAAAGGTGCGGTAATGGAAGAATCGCCGTTTGAAGAAGCTACTTGGGAGAAGGATGGAGATATGCAAGAAAGATACCCCAATCTGTTTACAGACTCGTCGTCCTTCACTCTTGTGTTTTCTTTCTTCTCGTGATCGTTCGAAGGATCGAACGTGGGTAATCTGGTATCTATTGTAACGACCTGTTTAGTTCTTTTGAGCAGCAGATTTTATTTCTGGAAAACCTGCAGGGCAACGATGCGCACGACGGACCGTCATGGTCACGACGGACCGTCGTGGAGTCTCGTGCCATGACCTTCGAGAAATTCCTAAAATTGGGTACTGAAATCGACTCTCTGACAAGCCACGACGAAATGGAAAGACGGACCCGTCTCACCACGACGGCCCCGTCACAGGACTGTTTATAACTAAATCAAGTCTCTACCCCTTGTGACGGACCCCGCAGGACGGCCGTCACGGCACGACGGCCGTCACGGGCTGCGTATCTCCCAGGCGGTGTCGGATTCTGATTAATTAATTTAGGGGCGTTTGGACTATTTCCTGCTTTAATTATAAAGTTAATGGTTTAATGGTTAATAAGTCTAATTACTTGAGGGTTAACGGGGTAACCTTAAGTATTTGTGATTATTCTTTTAAAAAAACTTAATTATATTATAATTAGGGTAAAAGAAAGAGGGTTTGAATAGAAAAAGACAAGAGAACGGCAAGATAGGAGAGGATCGAACGAGAGAAAGAAGGAGAATCGACGAGAAGAGGACAAACACAAGGCTTGGGAAATTCTTGCTGATCACCTAGTGTCCCCCTTTGGGTGGAGTAGGGTCTAGTTTTTTCTGCTACTCGTATACCTTAGAGCGAAGATATGTGTTGGGTAGTATTTTATAAAGTCCTTCTATAGCTTCATTGTGTGTATGCATGATTGATTTTTATTATATGATTGGTGATGAAACAAGCATGATGAAGCTAGTGGAACCGCCAAAAATCTTGATAAAACCTCTCTCTTTTATGATGATGCCTTGGTATAAAAGACGGCTTGATGAACTAAAGTAATGAGAATGATGATGACTTTGATATCAAGAGGCTTGATTTACTATAGAATGATATTAGTGGGGCGGGTTCACAAACCAACACGTAGATTTAGTGGGACGGGTGTCACGAACCACACTTCATTTAGGGGATCGGGTGTCCGAACCGACACGTAGATTTGAGGGAGATATCGGGTGTCACGAACTGACACGTAGATTTAGGGGATCGGTGTCACGAACAACACGTAGATTTCGGGATCGGAGTGGCAACGTTCCGACCATATTAGTAGGGACCGGGTGTCACGTACCGACCAAGAGAGAATAACGACCTAATCGAGGGATCGGAGTGTCCACGTACCCGACACGAGAAATTAGATATGAATCTTGAAAGATGCTAAATACTCAATCTAAAGAACCTGTTCCCAAAGAGAATATGGTGAAATGGAGGCTTGAGTGTCCCTCATAGGATATGATCGGTGAATATAAATGATGTTTTACTTGTTGCTATCACCTGTTAAGAAGATTATTTATTTTATGATGTTTATCTGGTATATTGCTTTCTATTCTATTGGAGTGGGCCGAGGAGACCTACTCATACTTGTGTTTGTACTGACCCCCCCTACTTTTTGTTTTTCGTGTTTCTTCTTGTTTATTTGGTGGATGCAGCAAACGTGCCATACTGGCGCCTCAACAGTAACTGCCTAGCATCTTCATTACTCATTACCAACTCCGGATATCAGGGTGAGCTAACTGCTTCTAGCTTGGACTGGCTCCTTCTTCCGCATGTCTTTATTCCTTGAAGTTCCGCCATGGACTAGCTTTGTTATTTTAGCTTCTTAGAATACTCTTGGTTAGTTATTTGATCATGATGTTCTTTTGGTGATGACTTCCGATTTTGGGGTGATAATAATCGATGTTGAATTTTAGAAGTTATGTAATTGTCTTTTATTTATGAGTTTAAAGAATTCTTTCCGCCATTGCTTTATGTGGGGTGTTGGGGTGGGTTGAAATTGAATGATACGTTTAAGATTGGTTTGTTCGCTCACAATGGAGGTAATTGTGGGTGCCAGTCGGCAGATCCGATTTGGGTCGTGCATTTAATATGCTTCCGTGAGTATGGTAACTCCTTTTTATTATTTCCAATATTTTAGCATTAGTGCTAGGTTTTTTAATAATTTTCATAATATATCTATAATATTCTGGCTAACTTTTCACTCGGAGATCCTACTATGTTCAATTTTCCCCCTTTTAACTTTAATGTTAATGTATCACTTAATGTTTGATCCTTAATATTTATTGAATAATTAGGATAACAATTTATTTGAGGAGATCCTAAGAGACGGTGAGAAGAACACTATATCCTTGGGCTTAATATCTACTTTAAACATATTTTTATCGAATAATATATTCCTTGTGTAGTAATTATTGTTACGTTTATCACTAATTTTCCCTTGATCTTATTCCTCCTCTAGGCTTGTGACATGAAACATCCCGCCCGTTCCGGCTCTACGCCAGACACAGTCCTAAGCTAATCCAATGTAGTACGGGCCCTTGCACGTCTTAAACTAAAATTATCGGTTACCCCACTTCAAGGCATTAAACTAATAAGACAGACGTGGAAGAAGAACCCCAACTATCAAATCCGGACTTACCACCCCAAACCCACCCCCCCCTACCGCAACCTAAGTTTCGATTCCACCGCCTAGGACAGGCGTAAGACTTAGCAAGCTCCTATCATACTTTCCGGCCAAGTATGCTCTGATAACGCAAGTATGGAGGGGAACGAAATCCTAAGAAATTGGGGCAGAGTAACGAAGGAAGTTTTATAAATATTACTGACTAAATTATTTACATCTATAAAACTTAAAATCAACAAAAAGAGATAGTACAATATCTCAAATGAAACTAGGAATTTTGTCAGACTTTGGTCATCTTAACTATCCCCCGCCTCATCAAAAGTGATTTTTAAAAAAGGGAACAATAAAAACAAACATAATTACAAAATAAGGTTAAAAAACCTAACCATGACCCTATTAAAAATCGATTTCTACAAAACAACACTGAAAGGTGTTGGGGCTATGAAAAAAAGGACATCAAGCCAAAAATTGCCCAACCACTAATAAAAAAAATTAATATGTTATTTCTGGAAGAAGAAGTTAAGGATAAATTATATCTATTTTAGAAGAAAATAATTCCATTCGTATTGTCCAAAAGGGACATTGAAGGTTGTTTTATATTTGTCTTTTTCCGCGATTTGTATCTGCCAAAATATCTATTTCATGTCAAACTTACTTTAAATATTAGCTTTGTAAGTTCTCTTTAAAAGATCACTTTTGTTATGTATGAGATACTGAAATCCATTTTAATTCCTTATTAAGAGGCATATAATTGATATCTAGCCTTGGGGCGCCTCTTTTCTTTTCGGCACTATTATTAACATAAAAGGCCTAGCAACTCCAATGTGACTTGGATGGTCTAATAATATTTTTTACAAGCAAGTCCATTCATGTTTCTTCTTTTTACAACACTATTCCATAAATTTTGTGTTGATTTGAATGAGTCTTGACTTAGTGGAGATTATATTTTCGTCGAATCCCTCAATATAAGGTAATTCAACAACATGTTTTTTCCTTTCGCAAAATGCATTAGAAAAATCAGAACAAACTTCTTGTTCAATTTCATCTTGTAAGCCTTTAATTTTAGCTTGTACTTCTGTATTTTAAAGAGGATTGAATTCTTTTTATCTTGATATCTTCTTTTAAATAATTAATTTATTGTGAGAGTATATTTATTCTAAATATATTTTTATTTTTTATATGGTTACATTACCTTTTTGATATACTATTTATATATGTGAAGATAATCCTTTTTCCTAAGATAGTGGTGTGGTTCCATCTGGGGTGGGCCTACTATGGCTTTAGTTTGTGTTATAAAGGGATTTTCTAAATTATTTTCCCTCGTTTATGGTCTTTGTTATTACACAATAATTTATGAAACCAATTTCCCATCGCTTACATATATTCCTCCCACTTTTGGAGTTTGATAATTTATTTTAATTTTTTTCTCCTGTGCGGAGATAATCTCGTGTACTTTTCAAGATACTTAGAGGGATAATTTCTTCAATTAATGCATTTGATCTGCACATAGTCTCTATAACAAAGAATTTTTTTGGATAGAGTAATTTTATTAATAACTAAGTAATGGGTCACGAGGCTATGTGCCTTACTATTGCAATAGTATTGACTCATGAATTCATTTTTTGAGTTAACGGTTCGAATTCCGATTGTAATATTTGACTTTGAATGGATATATCTTCTGAAGTGTTAAGATTTTGTTTAATTGTTTTAATTTCTTTCTTTACATGTATTAATTCTGTTTGAAGATCTTGAAGTGTTGTTTCAAAATTTTATTTTCTATTGGTCATGCTAAATGGTTTAACAAATAATAATTATTTTGTTGATTAAGAATTTATCCTTTAATTCTCGTCAATATTTGTTTACATCATGAAATCTTTTCATTTTTCAATTATATATCAAGAAAATTGCTTACACTATTGCTATGACATTGAGTAAGGTTTCATAGGTGCAGTAGCAGCCTACATCCCCTTATGTTAGTTTAATTTTACCATTACCTTTAATTTAAGTTGGGTATCTCTCGAAATTTATTTTGAACTGGTCTGATTTTTAAAATTGAGTATAATTTATTAATAATATTACTTCTAGTTCTAACATACTTATCGTATACTTCTTTCTATAAGGGGCCTGATTATCCTTAGAATGGTGTCTGTATTTTTCACAGTTCCAACACACATTAATGTCTTTATTGACTAATATAGATTTTCTTTTATAATACCGGGTTCGTTGTGTTTATCGTTATAATTTTTACGACGATGTTTAACCCTCTTTAAATAATTTTTAAGTTTTTTACTTGTTTATAATCTAATAATATTTATAAAACTTATGAGATCACCATAGGTTAATTTCTTATAAGTGATTATTCTTTTAAACTTATACTTTAATGTGCTGGTAAATACATTTGTAACTATAGTTGGTAATTGTTTATCTGATAAATATTTCATTTCATATGCCGTAATAGCTATTCCCATTTTATTATAAATGTGATACTTTATGAGTCCAACATTATTCCATTCAGCTAATTCTTTTTCCCGAATGTGTAAGTATTAGAATTAGACTCTCAATTTCTTCATATTGTATACCCGGAAAAATATTTCTTTTTTTGTAGGCTCAACATTAGAGCTTATTTTAATTTATAACATTACAACGTTTTGATTAAAGGAATAGTATTTTTAATATAATTCGTATTTTATAGTTTTTTTTATTAATACGATATTCGTGATTTTTAATAATTTCTTGAAACTCTAGGAATTTAATAATATTAGAAAATACTGGAGTTTAAAAAGTATTGGGATGAGTTTCAGATTTTTTAGTTTTATCCTTGTAGGAAAAGGATTTGTTTTTACTTGCTTTTAATGTTGATTACTCATTTTTTGGTATGGTCGTCATTTTCCTGTGTATTCAACCATTTAAAAAACTCTATATTAAAAATTTAAACTTTCTCATATTACTAAACCATTTAATTTCTTAAAATTGATTTTTTGAATGACATATAGAGAATATCTTTTTACATACCATTGTTTATAGAGTGTTGTTCTTTCTAGGTAGTCCAAAGTTTATTTAAGTAATTAAAATATGGTTCAAAAGGTTCATCTAAATGAATGCCAATACAATTCTTAAATTTTTTTAATGGATTTTACTAAAGTAGTATCGTTACTTATCATTTTATTACCTTTTATGGTAGTCATTATTAAATATTCTAATTCTTTTACACCTGTTAGAATAGACATGAATAATTATGAGTTTATATAGTACAGAATATCTAACAGAGAGAAGAACACTATTCTTGAACTTAAATGTCTACTTTAAATATAACTACCGGAATAATAAATTCTTTCTGTAGTAATTGTTGTTACCTTTTTCACTAATTTTCTTTGATCTTATTTTCGTTTTTCTTTCTAGCATGAATAACGGGAATACCCTCAGGTCCATTCCAAGCCCTACGACATACCATAGTTCTACCTAATCTTCCAACGAAAGTAACGGGCTTGGACGACTCTAAAATGATATTATCCCGGCTCACCCTACTACTTCAGATTAAATAAAACTAAGAACATAAGTTAAAAAAGAACAACAGTTACCACACTCCGAACATACCACCCCGACCGCAACTTATGTTTCGAAGTTATCCTCTCAAGAACAGCGTAGGGACTTTGCTGTTCCTACTCGAGTTTCGGGACGGAATCATAAAGAAAATTTGGCAGAGTAAAGGAAGGAAGCAAAACTCATAAAGAAAAACTTTAAGAAAACTTAAACAAAAAGAAGAACAAAAGTAGTAAACAAACTTTGAATTTCAAACATAAATTTAATAAGAAAAATAGTAGAGAAAGTATACTTACAAAATAAGTTTTATTGAATAAGGTAAAGGAGAGAGAACATGGAAGATGGGAGATTCAAATGATGGGAAAATGGGAGAATATGGTAGGGAGGTTTTTCAAACTCGGTAAAATTTTGAATGCCTCTACTGGCACTAGTTAAAAGCCTTAAATAGGCCACAAAATTGCTGACTAATCTAACTTATTATGCTATCTATTTTACATGTGTGCACACACTAATACACATCATTTTTCTAACATGTAATTACTACCTATTATAAATAACTGATGATAAATGTACGTGGCTTGGATTAGATGCCACGTTAGTTGAAACTACTTACGTAGCCTTCACTGCATGTTTATCTTCTTTTGCTGAAATTTTATTTTCAAAGTCTATCTTGTTATTTTGTCCTCTTGATACTTTGTGGATTTATTCCTGCGTGGTTCACATGTTGGTGGAATTGTTGACATAGTGAATAAGCTTTGTTTGTCCAATGTTGATGTTTATAATGGTCTTGAAACTTGCATAACATATATTTGCATGTAGCATCCACTATTGGATATTTTTCTCGTTTATCATCAAAGTGATAGGAAAGTGTCGTGGCACTTTCTTTTTATGAAGCAGCAATATCTGATAATTCGTATTTTGATTTTGTATCAGTGCTGATGTTTAAAAAAGGTTTCCTTGAATCTTCCTTCTAATCTTTCTTCGGAATTGTCATAATTCCTTTGGGGGATGTACCTTAAATTACCTTATCATTGCAGAAAACTGATGTCCGAATATTAACTTTCTTGATTAAATATGTGATCCTCTGAAAACTTTTTTAAACGACCTTTGATGTTGAGTTGATAATACTTGTTGATTTTCTCAAATATTTGCTCAATTTGAATGTACCTGTTCAGAGAAACTTATAATACCTCTCGGTCTTGCAGGGATCTGTTGTCTCCTCATTATTTTTGTTGGTGTAGCAGGACTTCCATAATTTTCATATTTGTAATATTTGATAGTACATGTTACACTTGTTGAGCTGTAACCTATAATACTTTTGATCTTTCTTTCTTTCTCATTCGGATTAATCTTTGACTTGTTTGTATAATTTTAACAATCTTCATTCTGTTACTAGCCAAAGAGGTATAAAAATGATTTTTCATTTTTGATTATTCTTGGTCTCATTCATTCCCTCAAAAATTCTTCTTAAATTTCTTTTTTGAATCGTTCCCTTTATTTGAAAATTGATGATAAATAATGTGAATTTTATGGAAAATATATGGTTCCGATGCAGTCATTGTTTAAATTATTTTTTGAATGAAGGTTACTCCTAGTTTTACAAAATGTTCTGGATGAAGAGAAGTGTTAATAAACATTTGTTGAAATTTTTTCTTGATATGTTTTAATAACCTTATTGTTATTTTTTTTGATGTAAACCTGAATCATATTAAATATAATTATTATCATTATGGAAATTACTTGTCATCTTGTTGACATAGTAATTTAATAGGGGAAGATGAATTTCCCCTAGTACTCGGTATGGAACCGTCTATTGGAGGTATAAGATTTTATTGGATGAGACGACATACCTATTAATTTCTTCATTTATATCTTGGTTATCAGAATCATTTTCATTATTTTGTAAGACCTATTTCGTCGTTTTTGACAGCGATTTTTATTTCTGGAAAACGGCTGAGACAACGGAACCCCACGACGGACCGTCATGGGCACGACGGACCGTCGAGGGGGGGGGGGAGTCTCGTTTCAAACACTTTGAAATTATCCTGAAATTGGGTACTGAATCGACTCTCTGACTTCGTGACGGAATGGCAGGACGGACGTCACAGGCGTGACGGACCGTCACAGACCCTTAGGTGGAAATTCGTCTCTGAACCGTTGGCGTGAGCTGCAGGACGACCGTCGGGCATGCACGACGAGCTGTCACAAGGTTGCGTATCCCACTCTGGGTCGGATTTCTTTACACGTTTTAAAAGGGAGTTTGGACTATTTCACTTTAATTATAAAGTTAGAGGGTTAATGTTAATAAGTCTAATACTTGGGGGTAAAGAGGTACCCTTAATTTAATTAGTGGGTTATTATTGCCATCTTTTATACTTAATTATATGACAATCAGGGTTAAGAAGAGGTCTTGAATAGAAAAATTAAAGACAAGAGAGAACGAGAGAGAACGAAAAGGAATAGCAAGGAATTTTTGAGAAGAATCTTGTTGATCGCAATTCGTCGGTGGGTAGGCTTATGGTTTTTTTATGCTAGCTCCGGATACACTCTTTAATATTAATGATATGTGTTGGGGTAGTTTCTGAGTCGTTCTATACTGCTTAATATTGTGTGGTATGCATGATGGATTTTAGATTATGATTTTGATGAATACCGGCATATGATGCTATTGATCCACAAACTTGATAAAATCAACCCTAACTAAATCTCCGTTGTTAAATGATGTGCCTATTTGGTATAAAAGAAGGGCTTGATGAACTAAATAATGAGATTATATGCCTTGATATAAAAGAAGGCTTGATTTTATATAGATGAGAATTAGTGTGGGCGGTTTTTTGGGGTCACGAACCGACACGTAAATTATGGGACGTGTGGTCACGACCTAACACGTCGATTTAGAGGGAGGTGATCGGGTGACTCACAACCGACATGTAGATTTAAGGGGATCGGGGTGTCCACCTGACACGTAGATTTAGGGGATCGGGTGTCACGTCCGACACATAGATTTAAGGGATCGGGTTGTCACTAACCGACACGTAATTAGGGGATCGGATTGTCCGTTCCGACACATAGTATAGGGGATCGGAGGTCCACGTACCGTCCATCAAGAGGAATAAAGACTAACGAGGGAGAATCGGAGTGTCACTACCACACAATATAAATATAGATAATAAAACTTGAAAGATGGTAATTATACTCATGAAGAACATGTTTCCCAACAAGAGTTGGTGTGGGGCTTCATCAGTCCTCAATAGATTGATCGTTGATATTATACAAGATGTTTCTAACTTGTTTTTGGGCTATCACCGTTAGAATATTAAGTTTATTTTATGATGTTATCTGAGATATAATTGCTTTCTATTTTGAGTTGGCCGATGATACCCTACTTAAGTCTACTTGTATTTGTACTGACCCCCTCTTTTATGTTTTCCTCTTCTTGTTTTATATGTGTGGAGTGCAGAAACCTTCCCGTCATCTTCCTTCGACCAACAGTGACCTAGCCAGTCTTTTCATTACTCCGGAATATCCAGGGTGAGGAGCTAAATGTTCTACTTGATTGGTCTTCTTCCTACTGTCCTTGATGCCTTGAAGTTTTCCGCATGGACTAATTTTGTTATTTTAGCTTTTTAAATACTCTTAGTTTAGTATTTGATCATAAGATTGTTCCTTTTGTGGTGAACTTCCAGATTTTGGGGATAATAATAGATGTTGATGAATTTTAGAAGTTATTGAATTGGTTTTTTAATTAATGATTTTAAGTCTTTCCGCATTACTTTCTGTGATATTACATTGGAAATGTTAAGGTTTAGATTGGTTGGTTCGCTCACATCGAAGATAATTGTGGGTGCCAGTCGCGATCCGATTTGGGTCGTGACAAACTTGGTATCCCGAGAGCATTAGGTTCGTTGGTCCCTCAGCACACAAGAACATGTCTAGGTAGAGTCTAAAGACGGTAGGGAGGGGGGGGGAACGCCTTTATGCTTTTCTTTGAGAGGCTTATAAGACCGTAGAAAACTCCATTCTTTCTTTCTTTCTTCTTTTGTGCTATACTTAGTCTCATTGGTATCTAGATCTAGGTGATACAATTGTATCTGACCATCTTCCTCTATTTCGGCAGATGGTTAGAACTAAGAGTAGAGTCAAACGACTACGGGCCAACACAACATCGGCAATACAAGAGCAATCTGAGCCCAAAGAGCCGCTGAGCCTGTATGCTCAAAGAGGATGCAGTGCAATAGGATCCGCGGAGCTTGTCATGGGGGAGGACGTCCGCTGGAGTACAGGACGAGCACCTAGCCAATCTGGTACTATAAAGGTCGGTGACTCCTCTCCTCCACCGACTGGGAAGTAGTAAGAGAAGGGGATGATGTGGAGAATGAACAGTGCAGAATGAAATGCCAACCCAACCAAACCTACCCCAGAAATGATCAATCAGGTGCTCGCTTATCTTATGGGTTGGTCTGATCAGGGTCAAAGGCACGGCCGTGTTTTCTTGCACAAACCAACCCACCTCCGGTTTCAAGAAGTTGCAACATGCAACCACTATGGCTCCTCGTATGATGCCTGTTTGACATAGGCAACTTTTCCAACTGCCTGACTACTTGGGCCTTAATGACAAATATCAGCATGAACTTTTCAAGTAAGTTCTTGAAATTGAAACCACTCCAAGTCTTCAAGGGTGGCCTAATCTCTGAGGATCTTACAGATTTTCTGGTTGACCTGTCATGACTCCTACAACAATATGGGTATAGTAGAACGGTTTGGTGTGAGTTCGTGATTTAAAGTTTCAAAAGGGAACCGCCAAATGTGGTGGCGGTCATCATGTTTTGAGTGTCAAACCAAACAGAGGCACCCACCTAAAAAAAAAAAGAAAAAAAAAAAAAAAAAAAAAAAAAAAAGAAAAAAAAAATGACTTTTGGGCCTCCATCTCTAAGCTTTTTTATGGAGAAGTATATCCCATCCCCCCGGACTTTGAGGGATAGAAAAGAGAGAGTTTTCTTAAAAAGCCTAGAGCAAGGTAGGTGTCCGGTCAACTTTCATTGAGGCTAAGTTTCGTGCACTATCTAGATATGCCACCCAACTTTGTGTTCCTCAGAGTGGATTTCCGCCGTTTTTGTGAGGGTTGAGATTCAGAGTTTACGAATTCCAGTTTAAAAGTACAGCGGCCACAAAACATCAGCGAAATCTTTTCAAGAAGTATAGATTTTGTATAGAGAGGTGGAAGAGTGAAGCCAAGATGAATTCACCAGGCATCAATCAAGAGTTTCGCAAGGGAGGTGAAGTTTAATGGTTCTTCTCTAGAGGACCAGGGTGCCGAATTTACTATCCTTTCTACCGCATTCCAGATCTTCACTACAGACTGTAAGTTTGGGGGGTCTCCACCCTCAGACCGGTTCAACACTTCTCTGAGAGACCTATGCCTTTACTCTATGATTGTTTATTGATGTGGGGAGACTGGACATATTAGAGAATTGTCCCAAACAAAGTTTAATAGCACCCCCTCCCCACTAGCTTAGGTAGAGGTGGCTGGGTAGAGGCATTATTCTGGAGGACGGGTGGTCGAAGGTATAGTGGTCACCAAAACGGCCGGGTGATGGGCAAACTGGAGCCACTTACATCACCACAATGGTAGGGGCAAAACGGACAAAAAAATGAAAAGGGCCGCATTTGTTTGCTTTCCCCCTGGAGATCGGAGTTGACGACACTTATGCTGTCATCACAGGAATATCTTCTGGTTTGTATTGCATGGCTTCCGTATTGTTTGATCCTGTCTCCCACAATTTTCTTATGTTCTCCTCATCTTGCTAATGGTCTAATTTACATTGTGAATTAATTGATATGCCCTATTTCGTGTTTCTACTCTACTTCTACGTCTACTCTACTCCGGTGGGTGAGTCGTGGTAGTTTGAAAAGTAGATAGGTTCTTGTTTGGGGTGAACTTTGGTGGGTTTGTGGGGAGCACACTTATGTAGATGTGTTTATCTAGAAATGGTTGATTTTGATGTAATTCTGGGTATGACTTACTTATGACTTCCTTTTGACTTTTGGCTTTCTCCGCAATTTGCGATCTTTTATTGTCATCTAAAAAACGGTGACGTTAGCCAAGCCTGGGGATCAGATCCGTTAGTGTGGAGGGGACTACCTTCCAATCCGGGTGGTACAATCTCCCTTCTATCATTCCTTTCTTTCGTGCTAAGAAAATGGTTAGTAAAGGGTGTTTATATTCTTTCTTGCTTTTTGGCACTGAATCTCAAGGATGACACTACCACTACCAACCACTACCACCAACTAACCCCAATTACCTTCCGATTGAGTCGGTTTCGGTGGTCCGTGGTTTCTGGTGTGTTCCCTGCAGATCTTCCTGGCTGGTATGGGATGAATGCCACCCGAGATAGGGATATTTGACTTCGTCTTGATCTTGAACCCCACTTGACCCCCTTGAAACCCTTGACCAAGAACCACCCGGGTACATCTACTACTGTTACTCTCTCTTTTTTACTTGCCTACTTACTCTAGAACTTCGCCCTAGTTTCTTAACCCCTTATAGAATAATGTGCGCCCTCTTCGCTAGTTAAGAGAAGTTAAAATGCCAACTTCAAGAGTTGTTGTTGTTGAGGCAAGACTTTTTTCATTAGACCAAGTGCATCATCCTTGGGGTGCTCCGGTTTTGTGTGTGAAGAAGAAGGATTTGGTAAGTTTTCGCATTGTGGCATAGACTACCGGCAGTTGAACAGGGACCATAATAACCCCGTCTCCTCCCTCTCATTGAGACTTTTCGACGATCGTTACACGGGGCTTGCTTGTGTCTTCTCTAAGATTCTTAGATCCGGTTATATCAATTGAAAATACGGGCATGGATGTTCCAAAACCAGACTGGCTTTTAGAACCGGGATGGGCATTACGCATTTGTATGTGATGTCTTTTGGTCTATACTAATCCCGCTTTTCCTGCTTGTCTGGCTTTTGTCGTTAATGAAGTTTTGATGAACGGGATTTTATGCATATTTGGATCTCTTTTTGTGATACCTAAACTAAACTGATATACTCTAAAAATTAAGGATTAACATGAGGAACATTTTAGAATGGTATTGAAATGTT
Organism: Solanum habrochaites; assembly: GCA_027704765.1. NCBI lineage: Eukaryota > Viridiplantae > Streptophyta > Magnoliopsida > Solanales > Solanaceae > Solanum > Solanum habrochaites. Next base: position 48,120,248 of record JAKWJA010002489.1, on the reverse strand, counting down.
GAGGGGAAAAAAGCTGTATTGCCAAGTTTCTCTAAGTGTGAGTTTTGGATAGATGCATGTCCTTCTTGGAGGCATTTGTTTCTAAAGGATGGAGTGATGGTTGATTCTTCTAAGATCGAGTAGTACATAATTGGGTAAGACCCCTATGTTCAGACATACAGAAGCTTGTTTGTTTGCCAGTTATTACACCCGTCGATTTGTCAGGGATTCTCTTCTATTGCTCTTTCCCACTGACGAACGGACTAAGAGCAAAAATGTTCCTTTGTATGGTCGTGTAGAGTGTGTGAAAGCTTTCATGAAGCTCAAGACCTCTGTTGACCGACCGCACCTATCCTTAACCCTTGCACAGTGGAGGGTAGACTTTCATTGTTTATGGTGATGCATACTATTTCTGTTTTGGTGCAGCATACTATGCAAGAGAAAATGTGATTGCTTATGCTTCGAGGCAATTAAAGGTGCATGAACGTAATTATCCGACCCAGGATTTAGAGTTTGGCTGGCCTATGGCTGCGTGGTGTTGCATTAAAGCAATGGAGACCCCCATGCCTATATTGTCGGTCGTGAGTCGATGACGGTGGTGCTGTCCCACGGTTCACATAGGCCTACCCTTACTAGTCTTGACGTCTCTACTCTAGATATTTGAATTGGTTCGCTGGCCTCTTCCTCTCAGACACTCGGTGTAGTCCCAGGAGGGATGGAAACTTATGGTAGTGTGCGCTGTGAACTACCGACATCACTATTTTTTGTATCAACATCCATCCCGGGGAACGGCGAATGTTGTAATAAGCGGGATGCTTTTAAGTAGAAAGATAGGAGGCGGGAACAATGGAAGTCTAGCTCACCCTTGCAAGCTTCTAGACGCCCATTGGACTATGGAAGTTCAGACTCTGGCTATATGACCTTTAATGAGGTTTAGAAGTAAATGAGAAGGGAGGATTGTTGGCTAGTGTGGAGGTGAGATCTTCTTCTTCTTTCCTTCCTTGACAAGATCAAGGGGAAAACATTTTGAGTCGAAAACTAGCCGAGTCTGAGATAAAGGGTTGCGAGAGAGGCTAAAGAGCGATAATGGATGAGGCGGTGTTTTTGAGAATCAAGGGAAGGGGATGTGACCCCGTGTTGATGATTTGATCCACCCTATTCTTAATTTCTTACAGGGCGTCATAGTTCCCCACAAGGTATTCTCGAATACAGTCCGGTGCAACCAACCAAGATGTCCGTGACCTAAGAAACAGTTTTTGGTGTAGGTAGAATGAAGCGTGATCTTGTGGATTTTATTGCACAATGTCCAAACTTTCAACAACAATTAAAAGTAGGAACAGCGACACCAAAGGCCCGGAGGAACACTTCAGAGAATGTGTGCCCATTCAAGGAATGAAATGAGAGAATTGCAATGGACTTCGTGGTTGGGGTCTTTTCCGAAGACATTGGGGAAGTTTTGACTCTATTTGGGTGATTTTGATAGGTTAAACCTAAGTCTGCCTCATTTCATTCCGGTCCAAAGGTGACTTACAATGCGATAAGTTTAGCCCCAACTTTTAACATCTCAAAAGTGTTCGAAATTTGCATGGAGTCCCCACTGTTCCATCTATCATATAGAGGACGCAGTTTACTTCTCAGTTTTTGTGGAAGCATTGGCATTCGGAATTAGGTAACTAGGTTGGAGCCTTAAGTACTACTTTCTGTACTAACTCTAGCATTTCACACTTTTCATTCACCCCCAGACCGACGGTCAGTCTTAGCGCCGATTCAAGTGTGGATGATATGCTTCGTGCATAAGTGATAGAAGTTTTGGTGGCCATGTTGGGATAGTTTTCTTTACCCTAGCAAGAGTTTTCATCATACATAATAATAGCTATTACTCCAGTATTGACATGCCCTTTAAGCATTGTATGGTGGAGATGTGGTCTCCCATTGGTTTGTTTGATGCTTCGAGGTTAGACCTTGGGGGACTACCTTTTTAGTGAGGGATGTTTCGTTGAGAAGTGAAATCTTTCAAGAGACAGCTTTTAGCGGCTCAAATAGAAAAGGAGTATGCGGATCGAAATGTTAGGGAACTGTGAGTTTAATGGAGGGTGGAGCAAGTTTTGCTGAAGGTTTCACCAATGAAGGTGTGATGCTGTTTGGAAAAGAGGTAAGCTAAGTCCAATGTATATTGGTCCATTTGAAGTTCTAAAGCGACGTATGGTTAGTGGAGGTGGCTTATGAATTATCCTTTGCCTCCAGGCTGTCCCACGTCAGGTAGTCATCGGTATTTCATGTGTTTTATGCTGAAAAGATACATGGGGATGGAAACTACATCAATTCGTTGGGATTCATCTACTTGTGATAACTTATCTTATGAGGAGGAGCCTGTTGCTATTCTAGATAGAGAAATTTCGGCAAGTTGAGATCAAGAGAGATTGGGCATCCATCAAGTTCAATGGAAGAATTACTCAGTTGAAGAGCCACTTGTAGAAGGGAGGCAGATATGTCAGAAAGATAAACCCACATCTGTTTAAAACACGCATCAGGTACTCCTTCTCACCCTTGTTTTTCCTTCTTTTGATCATTCGAGAGACGAACGATGGGATACATTGGTGGTTCATATTGCCCATCTTTATACTTATTTATATGATAATTAGGGTAAAATAAAGAGGGTTTTAATAAGAAAAAAAGAAGAACAGAGAGAGAGGGGAAGAACCGAAAGGATTAGCAAGGATTTTGAGAAGATACCTTGTTGATCGCAATTCTCTTATTCTTCGTGGGAGGTAGGTAAGTTGTTTTTTATCTACCTACTCGTAGTAAACCTCTTTAATAGCGAATGATATTGTTGAGGGATTATTAATGAAGTCTTCTATATGCTTAATTGTGTGTTAGTGCGTGATGTGATTTTATAATAGAATGATTGTGATAAACACGCATGATGAAGCTATGAATCCCAAATCTGATAAAAAGCGAAATCTCGTGTGTATGTAGGCCTTTGTATAAAAAAGGCCCTTGATGAACTAATAGTAATGAGATGATGATTTTCTTGATATAAAACGAGAAGGCTTTTGATTTACTAATCGACTGAATTATTGATAGGGAGCGGGTGTCACGACCGACCCGTAAATTATTGGGACGGGTGTCCAGCGACGCGACCGACACGTAGATTTTAGGTGATCGGGTGTCACGAACCACACGTAGATTCATGGATCCGGTTGTCACGAACCGACACGTAGTTTTTAGGTTAGGGGATCGGAGTGTCCGTTCTGACCACATAGATTTCGGGGATCGGGTGTCACTAACCGACACGTAGATTTAGGGGATCGGAGTGTCACGTTCCGACACTAGTAGTAGGGGATCAGGAGTGTCCGTACGACACAAGAGGAATACAAGACTAATGATGGATCGGAGTTTCCACGTACCGCACACATAAGATAATATAGATAGAAAATCTTGAAGATGCTAATTACGCAATTCTGAAGAACTGTTTCCCAAATAGTATTGTGTGGAGGCTTGAGTGGTTCCCCCCTCATAATTGATCGGTGATTTATAAATGAGTTTATACTTGTTGGGGTTGCTAATCACCTGTTAAGAATATTAGTTGATTTATGATGTTATTTAAGATCTATTGCGTTCTGTTTTTGAGTTGCCCGATGATACCTACTCAGTCTTGTGTTTGTACTGACCCCCTAACTTTATGTTTTTCTTTCTTCTTGTTATTTGTGGAGTGAAAGCAAACTGCCGTCATCTCGACCAACAGTAACTCTAGCCAGTCTTCATTCTACTCCGATTATCTGGTGTACTAATGTTTTCTACTGGGACTGGATCTCTTCCTCATTCTTGATTTCCTTGAAGTTCCCCCCCGGCATGGACTAGCTTTGTTATTTTAGCTTTTTTAGAATACTCTTAGTTTAGTCCTTGATCATAGAATGTTCTGGTGGTGATGACTTCCAGATTTTTGGGGGATCTAATCGATGTTATTTTAGAAGTTATTAAATTGTTTTTATTAATGAGTTAAGTCTCCGCATTACTTTCTGTTGATATTACATTGAATGTTTAGGTTTAGTTGTTGGTTCGCATCCAATAGAAGGATAGTGTGGGTGCCCAGTCGTCGATCCGATTTGGGTCATGACATGTATTGGCCGTATTACGAATTCCTGAATTTATAATTTATTTCAAGCTTTTTCCCAGTTGTGGAAAATAATCTGGTAGTGCCTTTATCCAGATATATATGTGAAATTAATCTTTCAATAATGCAGTTTTGATTTGCGCCTATATTAAACAATGCAATTTTATGAATGATGTATTCTTATCTATCATTAATGTGATGGGTATTTGGTAGCTTTGTGATAGAATGACCGTAATTGTATTAATTCTTAATTTTGATAGAGGTTCTACGAGAGACTGTACTTCTTTGATGTTTCTCATGGTTCGGATATATATTCTTCTGGTCCATGCGTAGGTGGTTAATTATTTAATATTTTATTATAAATGATTTAACTTCTAGAGTATTGAGTCTCTTCTTCTTTTCATTTATTTAATCTTTTATTTGTAATAATTCGGTTTGAATACTTTGTAGAGTTATTTCAGGTTTAATTGGTTGTTTAAACTTATTTAAAACACTTGTCATATAAAAGGGCTTAATAGTCCTATTATCATATTGTTTATCAAGAACTAAATCTCTTAAGGCAATTAATTATTTTTTCTTGAAATCAGGATCCTCAATATGATCTATCATATCAAAGAATGTTTCTTTATTACTACTAGTGATAACATTTATAGAATGATTTTTGCATGTGCAAATTGTATTGCATTCACATGGTTTGACGACTTACTATTATCAAAATCATAGGCTATATTTAGCTGATCACCATCACTGAGATTTTTATCGGAGGAGGAGTTATTTTCATTTTCTATTTGGATAGATTACAACTTAGCTTTAACTTCTTCTTCTAATTCTAACATATTATTTTTTTCTTTCTTTTTATTAGTGGCTGGACTGTTGAATTCGATGTTCCCATTTTTTTAATGGCCCCAAACACCTGTCAATTTTGTTGGGTGTAAATCTATGTTATTAGGGTAATGATTGAACCATGTGTTTTTGTAATGACGAGGTTTTGCCTGATTTTCTGGTTGCAGATAGTTTGTATAACCTAAGTCTCTTCACAATAAATTTGTATCGAGTTCCTTTTGTGATATTACTATCCTTTTTAGTGATTTTTAATTCAAATCTGGCCATAATTTTCATCATAGTAGATATTTATGAAAAACTTATGATTGGTAACTATATATGGTAATAGTTATTATAAGGAATTTTCGTTTTTAAACCTATGGTTTCCAATATTATATTAACTTTTCTAGCAAATAGTGTGGTACCGACTAATAAATATTTCTGTGTCATATAGTCATGATTGTCGTGCTTTGTGAATCATAACTTTGTTATGAGGAACAGGCTTTATGCCACCTAAAATCATCTAGCTTTGGAGCAGAGCTAGCTTAGTATTTGTCTAAATGTCTATTTGAAAGAATTGAGTTCAGCTATAAAAGTGTTTAGACTATACTATAAATTAAGATAACAATAATATCTTCTAAGAATTATTTTCTATAGTTTGCCTGTCCCAGGGTTTCAGAGTAATTATAGACATAATAGTAGTTGCATTTACTACCTTTTCCTAACTATCTTCACTGAGGTAGTTGTCCCATCAATTTTTTAATGTGCCAGTAAATCCGGCGGTTATTTAATGGGGCCAGTCTTGTTTATAGAATTAGCGACTTGGATTGTATAATGCGGTAATGGCCATACACATTTTATATAACTTATTATATATTTGATGTTCTGCGATTCCATCAATATTGAAATCTCACTTCCGAGTGTTGAGTAATGTGATATGAGAATGTATTTCTTCATACTACAATCCGTATAAGGAAGGTCATGTAATAATTCGTTCATGAAAAAATTGAAAAGCCTAATTAATTAATTTCATTGTAATATGTTGGTAAGGTATTTATGATATAATTTAGTTTGTCATGTAATTATCCTATTAAAGTTCATCAGTAATTTCAAGGTTCTCTTGAAAATCAAGAAATTTATATGGGAAGTTCAGGTAATTTAATATTGGGTGAATTCATAAATCTTTATTTTTACTTATAAAAAGCGCTTGATTTTATCCTCAATATATGATTTATTATTAGCTACTTTAGATTTGATTAGATACTCATAAAGTATTGATTTGTATCATTATTGTTGTAGTATTTATTATATCCTTATGTTGTAGTATAATCAACCTTTTAGTCTATTATGTTCATTTTATAAGGTGTTGAGCAAATATATAATTTTTATTCTATTGGTAAAAGTAATTTCTGGTAATGGGGAAATTGTAGGCTCAACCACTTTAGTATTTTTGGTTGTGATACCATTTGTTGAACTGGAATGTTTTTAATGAGATCCTTTTTGGTCATTGAAATTTTCTTGTATATTGGACAATTTAAAAAAAAAATCTATATTGACAATTTTAATTTTTTCATATCACTAAACATTATTTCTTAAAGGGTATCTTTCTGGATAAAGCGTATCTTTGTATATTACTATTGTTTTAATGGCAGTTTCGTTATAGTACTAAAGTTTATCTAAAATATTTATATCTGGTTCAAAAGTTCATATAATCTAATCAGCATAAAGCCATCCTTAATTTCATTACTAATATCGGGATTAGAATTTTTTAGTTCATATTCAGCTTTTGGAATAGTTTCTGAGAAATCTACCCCTTTTAATTTTTTTTATCTATCTCTTCTAAGGATTTGTCATCTCCTTCGTTAGTTATGGAGAAAGAAGGTCTAGAAAATGGCATTCTTTTACTTGTAGATCTTACAAATTTTAAATCTATGGCTCAACCTCGAAATTGAATTAACTTGGTCATAGCATATTTTCTCTTATTTCTAGCGTCCGGTTGTGGAGTTAAATGCTAATCATCTTTTGTTAATACATCATCTCATTTTATTCATCTTGGGACAATGTGTTATTATGGTTATGATTGTTTCATGTAGCATGGGTGTAACTCCTTTTATATGTATGTAGCTTTAAGGGCTAAGTAGTTATTATTAATCATGTATACCCTATTTATTTTTCTGACTAGTTCTCTAGCATATCTTTACGATTAATAGTTTAGTTTTACATTTAAAGTTAATGATATTTAATAACATTTTGATAATAATATCTATTGAGAATTAGGATAACAATTAATGTATGCCGGTGTCTATTGGCAAGGTTACTTAGCAATACTGCTAATCTGGATAATAAATTAGAATTATAGTCTATTGTCTTCTTAAAGAAACATATGTGGTACATTTTGAACCATACTATATATGGTTTGACTGACTACCTGAATCGAATCCTATGGGAGATTTATTAATTCATCTTTTATATCTATTAATATCAGGTGCTAATAATTAATAGTGTCAGTATTTATTAATAGCAATGGTAGATTCAGTGAGTCTTTAATATTGTATTTCTAATAATCAAAGGTCTTGTTTTATAAACCTTTCAAAGTGTTCTTTAGGAATACTTCATATTTTGTAGATACATTTGTCAATTTTGCACATATTTTTTATGCGATATTGTGGGTTGGTGTGTGGGGTGGCGGAGATTGTGGTAATACTTTTAAATATTTGATGCGGTTAGGTGAATTCGATTTGTTCATTCAAGGGAGAATGATAGCGAGGATGTAAGAAGCGAGCTATCCTTGGGCGTAAGTGTATACATTCAAAGAGTGCTACTAGAATTATATAGGTCTTTGTAGTTAATTGTTTTGACAGCTTTCACATGTTTTCATTGATCTTTTTCCTTAGTTTCTGGCGAAGGAACACCCATCCAAAAGTGAGGACTAAATCTAATCTTGAAATGTTTGCGTCAGACTGATATAAGTGAAAAGGTGTAACTTAAATAGCCTCAAAAGTGAGGACTATCTTAACTATTAGCTATCTATTTGACAGTATGCATACACTTATACTATCATTTTAACACGCATTACTACTATAGAAATAACTAATAATAATTATGCGTGTTTGGGTTTGAATGGATTCACATTAGCTTGAAATTACTTACAGATCCTCACAGCATGTTCATCTTTTTTGTGAAATTTACTTCAAATGAAATAATCTTGTTATTTGTCCTTCTGTTACTTTGTGGCTTTATGGGTCTTGCCAGGTCCACAAGTCGGAAAAGGTTGACATTGTCCAATGCTGAGGTAGTTTAGAATGATCTTGAAACTTGTGTTAACATATAGTTTGCATATAGGTCGCCACTGTGTTGCGACACAAGGTCAAACACGTAAAACTTGGCAAACATGCATAGACACACAAGGTTGTTTGATAGGAACCTTTGCGATGTCATTGCGTTTTGAACGTTCTGACCTCGAAGCTTCATTGAAAAATTGAAACAGCAACCTATATACACTGAGTAATAAATCATTGATACGACCCTATAACACTCAGAATGCACATTATAACACCAAAAACAACCATATGAAGGCACATAGGGGACTTAGTCGTCGAACGTTCTTGGTCGTCTTTTGAGTTTAACTTCCAATGCACCTAATAATCTTAGGACACTGGCCTCACACACGACATTATAAACCCATTTTAGGGATACCTTTAGACCATCATGCGATAAGCCATGGTTAGGATCTATCTTCACCTAAATTATTTTCGGGCTCCTTGAGCATTCTGTCCCACTTTGGTAGACAGTTCGTCCTCGAATGACACTGTGCCACTCTCGAAAACTTCCAAATGTTTGAGAGACTCAGATAGAAACTCATAACATACCATATAACAGCAGATAAGAAACATTTTAGGAGAACAGCAATTTCACATAACCTAGAGGAATCCACAAACACAACAAGAAACTAGAAAACATTCATATAAACCTCAGGATGTCTACAAAAACTCACAGGCTTCATTACAAATAGCAAAAACTCATTTTCTTTATATTCATATAAACAGGATCAATACATCCAATTCTAACACCACATTACAATATGGTTTTCAAGTAAAGAAGAATAGTCTATTTTCAAAAAATTTTGATAGTGAGCAGGCAATTCTACAGTGAAACCCATTGTTGACAATTTTTAACAATGCAACACTTATGATTTCTCTAAATTCTCAACAAATCGATATATATAACCATTTATACATTAGTCACTATTTAAAATCAATATGAATACAATAGCAACCTACCCCCAGTATGGATGCACATGAATCATAAGGAAGATTACCTGCCATGAAAACTCATTTTCTCATCAGGAACTTCAACAAAAACACACACATATATCTATATATTATGTGTATTATGAGATAATATATATATATATATATATATATATAATATATGTTTTTGTGAAGGTCAGTGAAGTGAGAACATGAGTTTCAGCATGGTATCTTCCTTACGATTCATTGTGTTCTTGTGTGCGCCAATACGGCAAATGAGATTTAAAGAGTCTCATAGCTCTCGTATCATTCATTACTAATACAACAGTGGACTAAAGAGTAAAAAAGTGGTTAAAATTTCTTTTCACACCACGAAGAACTTTTCCAATCAATACGCATAGGGAAGGTCATTCAAAATTGTCGCGTCCGGCTCTAGACCCCACACCGAGATCGTTGTTGATCTCTGAGAGGTCGCAGACAATGTCCTACCCCCATATCCTACATCATTCGTACTTTACATAGTTAATGGTTTAGAGGAAAATTTGAATCTTTTTGTTTCTTAACATACTTATAAAAATATTCTCATAATTGCTCACCATAACCATCTAATATTAAATGGATGATTGAGAATAAAGTAACAGAATATGAAATAGTTCAATTTATTAAATGTATATCTTGCCAAAATGGCACCAAGACACTAGTCTTGATAGAAACAGGAAAAGAACACTAGCGGAACATGCTCTCACTCGGTGAAACTCTAAACTAAGCTAGAATGTATAAAATAGCATATCCTCGAAAGTCATGAGGTCCATACCAAAGCCGGTCATGCATGTCCGAACGTTTCGGATAACTTGACAGCGATAGATCCTGTAGCTCTCTGGTCGTTCACTCTGTGCGGCACCTAAAAGAGTAGAGTGGATAAGGTTAGTACACCACTTGTCTAAGTATGTGCATGTGCAAGAACGCACCAAAGGACATGGCATGGAAAGAAAAAAAGCACCATCTTCCTAACAAGAATAATCTTTTTGAAGTCTTTTAGTGGACTTGCCAATGAGAATAGAAGATTTCCAAAATTTGGATTAGAAATAGCAGTGAGCTTCCAAGATTTGGAATAGGAAAGTTATGCCATGATGAATATAGTCATCATCATATTTGTCACAATTTCATCACAACACTATAACATTTACACATAGCACATATTAACTAACATAAAAAACATTTGCATGTAGACATAATTTCTTAATAATATTCATCATATGCCATTAGACCTTGGGAATCATGACTTAACATAAGACATCCCAGGATGAGGGGGGTTCAACAGATGTGGACCTCAATAGGATGTCTTCATTACGCAAAACACAGAGTCTACTTCGTTCATCATACGTACTCAATTTTAATTCCTTCATGGGGAGCAGTTGTGTAAACACTACTGCGCTATACCTACGATGTAGTTTGATCTTTCATTAGGTGTTGTTGCAATGACCAAAGAATGACCTAATGTCATTACGTGAATCTAACTCACAGTTGAATATCCTATTCTAACCACCGTGCTTGGTATCATTCATTTGATTTTGGTATGTGCATCATTTGAGGCTGGCCTTCTCAGCAGTTGGGAAACTTGAACTTAACCGAATAGCTCATGTGAGCAAAATGAGATCAGTATCCCCGCACCGAAAAGTAGGTGGTATATCACGGTTAAGTTACCCAAAACATGCTAGCAGACATATGGGAAATAACAATCGCTAGGATCCATATATTGGATTTATAGGTGAGAAGACTAGGGTATATAAGGAGACCCATACCTGCAAGACGGACAGTCTTCATCGCATTGAAGCATGAACCTCGACCTTCCTCCGAAAAAGCCATCACTGCTCGTACTCTAGCCTACGAGTCTCAATATAAGTTTCATTTAATTCATCTCAAGTCATGAGTTGGCTTCTAGTATGAGGACATCATAGCTCTCATTAGAGTTATTTCTCATCTATCAGTTGTATAAGTGTGTTAATCTCAATACTTTGCATAGAGGGTTCGTAAGGAGAGTGGTATCTTCATTAACTTTACACTCTCATAGGGAGTCGTTTGGTAACACTTACGTGATCATTTGAGATGGCTCTCATGGATTTACATTAGCCTTCATATTCATTGTTTGCAGCGACACTTCATTAACTTAGCACATTTGCCTCTTTGTAATTGATCACCCCATTTACATGAATGTTCATTTCATCATTATGCCAATGCACTTGGCTTAAGTGTGTTTCACACTCTACTTAACCCTTCTAGGTTTTCATTCATTTATTATGTCTGGTCATAATTTATGTGTCATTTAATCACATCATCTAGGTTCACGTACTTTAAACTTATTGCTAAACTTATGTAGTCTTGTATACATACAAGCCATGAGGCTTCATTCATAATTGGTCTAAGTGATTCATGTTTACCCATGAGTATGTGGTAAAAGGACTTATGAATCTTGTAGATATTCCAAGATGTATTTATTTTGATCTTTCGAGTAAAGCATTCATTTAACTTTATTGACGTTATGACTTGTGTATACGGAATCAGGCAAGGGAACGACCGATTCAAAATCCTGAACAACAACTATTTTTCTCTAATTTCTATTTCTGTTTTGGTTTGGGGACCGAGTTCGAATCCCCTTACTACATCATTATTTTTTTTCTTTTAGTACTCCACTTTGGCGAGGGTGGTGTTTCGAATCTTACTCTACTCACTTTCGTGATTTTTGATTTATTTTACTTTGTCTCTCACGGTGACCGAGATGTGTGTGTGGATTCGAACCCCCACAACTCTCATCGTTTCCTTTAGTTGTTATTTGTCCTGGTTTACACGTTAAGCCGAGAGGTGGTGGTTCTAACCCATTCCCCTCTTTCCTTTTATTTATTATTTTTATGGAAGTCTAGGAGATATCAACATAAGTACCCAAATTTTGATCCCCTTTACCCCATTCTTATTGCATTTTTTGTGACTTAGCAAGGGGATTGGCCCGGGTTCGAAACCCTGCTGACCTCCACTAATTCTTCTTCATTTTTACATAGTACGTGGTGCACCCTTTTCTGACCAAAAACCTCATCCCCCACTGCAGGAAATGTAAGTGTAAGTGCTGCCTTTACTTAACATACGGATCATTTATCGTTTTGATTTTGTTTTTGGTATTTCAAGATTCTTTAACACATGTCTTAGGTGTAGATTTCATTGTTGGGTGTAAAACTTTGCACTTAAATATCAGAGACATTCACCTCATATGAAACTTCCACCGAATTACACATCTTATGCACTCGTTTAATATTTAACATCAAAGTAGCATTTTAGGCTGCAAAAACTATGAAACAACGAACATGACGTTTTTACTGACATTGGCACATCATTTTAGGCTGGACATCATTTGAATAGCTTGGCATTTCCCAAATACAAAATCATGAACACAAATCAAAAATCTTACTTCACACTAACTACATAGTAACATCCAACAACATGATTTCTAACCTATTCGGTAATGGATAAGAAAAAAAGGAGACTAGGGGACAAGGAGTTCGACAATAGAGAAAAACCCTAGTTTCAAAGATTTGAATTGTTTTATAGACACGGAATTTCTCTTAAGAGAAAGGAGTCAAGGAGGAGAAGAAACAAAATAAACTTAGTTTATGTTCAACCGTGAAGTGCGGCCCCAACCTTCCTCCGAAACTCGTCCAACTCACCGAAGTTTGCACCACCTACTCGACGGACATCTCCCTTCCTTAACGTTTTTTGGTTGTTTTGTTTTTCTTAAAATTTCATGTGAATTCTTCAAGTGTGAAGAACACTTGATATTACTTCTGTTCTTTACCGTTTTTGGAAGAACCAACGTGAGGGAGAGAATGATGAATGTTAGAGAGAGTGTAGTGAAATAATAGGAGTTTTAGTTTAGGAATTAGTCAAACTAGGACATCTTATCAATTTAAAAAAACCTTATTTAATTAGCTTAGTGAAAGGACCACTTTGCCCTTCAAATTTTAGATTTTAAATAATACTTTAAATAACCTTAAATATTTTATCCTATCATTTAAAAGTTGTTACATGGACCCCCCCTTTTAGGAACATTCATCCCGAATGACACTACCATACACATCGTTAAATGCCAATAAGATCCACACCAAAATCACTATGCCACAGTCAAAGCAATAGCAAACCAAAATACGGAGAGATAAGGGAAAAATAGACTTAAAAGTAGGAAATCTAACATCAAGAGCTTAACAAAGATAAGGTTACCGGGATCTCAGGTTGGCCTAGCCTACCCCGGGCACCTCAACAAGTTATTTCTCCACAATCGCTTCACTGTGGCAATCTCCTTGTTTCTAAGCCGCTTGATCTGTCGTCTAAAGACTCAACAGGTACCTCCTAGTAAGACCAGTCTTATCAACCCCTAACCTTCCACAGGTAGAATCGATGTGGATCACTCTAGGCACTTTCTTCAACATAGAGACATGAACGGACTAGAGGTGGATGAAGCTAGCTCCACAGACAAATGCCAAGTCATAGGCCACCTCACTCCCACACGCTGTAGGTCTCATATGTCCCAACATACCTTGGATTCAGCTTCCCTCTTTTTACAATCTCATCAATCCTTCATAGGTTATATCTTTCAAGTATAACCTGGTCACAACCTCACATTCTAAGGGCCGCTTTCCGTTCCCGTCTGACAATTATGACTTATTAGGCTTGTAAGTAGTAGCCAACAGTCCACCGAATCACTGTAAACCTTATCTAAGGGCCTCATGAATGATCTAGGACCCAAAATAGATGAATCTCCAACATAGAACCACAACTGGAGATCGAGATCTACACCTCCTACCATACAGTTGCCGCAAACGGTGCCATCCCAATGCTGGAGTGATGCTATATTATACGAGAAACTCTATCAAAAGGCAGATGGTTATCACAGTACCTCGAAATGTCACAATCACGACACGCTTCAAACATGTCCTCAAATGTTTGAATGGTGGCTCTGCCTTCCCATCAGTTGTAAGCTTTACCTGTGTGCCCAGCTTTCTGGAAAGATCTGCAGAAATGTGAAGTAAACTGAGCTCCTCGATTGAAATGATAGGACAAAGGAATCCCATGCGACTCACATTCTCTCAATATGAAGTCTGCCTAATCCTCGTCTCTGTGTAGGTAGACTTCAGGGATAAAGTGAGTAGACTATTCAATTTTCCACAATAACCAAGGGGAGTCATGCTAACCTCCTAGTCCTCGGAAGACAACCCACGAAGTCCATATTGATGCCTCCCATTACCAAGTCGGACCTCAATAATATAAGTCAGACCACCAGGCTTAAGATGATCTGCCTTAACCTGCTGACAATTAGGACACTTAGCCACATATTTTGCAATGTCCTTCTTCATGCCATCCCACCAATAGATCTGCCTAAGATCATGTTACATTTTGGTGTAACCTGGATGTATGGAATATCTGGAACCATGGGCCTCTGCCACAATCCTGGTCCGTATATCATCCACATCTAGTACACATAGCCTGTCCTGGTATCTATGTAACATCACCTCCCAAAGCTAAAGACTCATTCATTTTTAACAACAGTGAGTCCTTCAGCTCCATCAACATAGGATCAAGATGCTGAACCTTATTGACTTCAACTACCAAGGATGATTCACAAATAGGATGAACTAAAACACCCCCACTAGGAGAGTCAACCAATCGAACACCTAGTCTGGCCAGTCTGTGTACCTCTTTTGCCAACTCCTTCTTCTCATCCTCAACATGGGTTGTACTCCCCATGCTCATCATGATTAAAGCATCAGCCACAACATTAGCCTTACCTGGATGGTAGTGCAGATTCATGTCATAATCTTTCAACAGCTCCAACCATCTCCGCTGACGTAGATTCAACTCCTTTTGTGTGAATACGTAATGGAGACTCTTATGATCTCTGGACACATCCACATGCACTTCATATAGATAATGCCTCCACAGCTTCACTGCAAACACCACAGCTGCTAACTCCAGGCCATGAGTGGAATATTTCTTCTCATGAACCTTGAGGTGTCTGGAAGCATAGGCTATCACCTTACCAGCCTGCATAAGAACACAACCCAAACCAACCCTAGATGCATCACAATAGACAGTGTAATTCTCACCACAGTTAGGCAGAGTAAGCACCGGGGCTGAAGTGAGTCTGTCCTTGAGCTCGTAGGATCTCTTCACCCCCCCCCCCTCTAAGTCTCTGTCCTATTGTCAAACTTGGCTTTCTCTTAGTCAATGGCTGTCAGTGGGCAGCAATGAAGAGACCCGCCACAAACCTGCGGTAGTAACCAAACCAATCCAAACCTACGTATGTCCATGGGATAAAGGGCTTTGTCCGTTCTTAATAGCGTCAGTATTCCTAGGTCCACTCTACTACTTGGTTGGACACAACATGACCCAGAAGGGTCACTAATCTAACCAGAATTCACATTTGCTGAATTGGGCATACACTGATTCCGTCTAAGTACTTGCAATGTTTAGTCTCAAATGTTTGTTCAAGCGCTTTCCTTGGTCTTAGGTAGATGGGAAGTCAGCAGTTAATACTATGATGAACGAGTCAAGGTATTCATGGAAGCTCGATTCTGAGATCCATACATGGTTAGCAGTGCATTTGTGGCCCAATGACAGGATAGGAACTCATTGTAACCATAGAGGGTATGAGGGTTTTCCTTTGGGACATCTCCATCCCTAAACCTAACTAGATACCCTGACCGAGATCCATCTTAGGAAAACTAGACTTTGGAGATGATCGAACAAATCATCTATTCTGGAAGTGGATACTTATCTTTATATTGACTTTTGTTGAGTGTGCTGATATCTATACCTTCTAAGGGTTTAAATCCTTCTGTTTTTCAACACAACAACTGGAGAGCCCCCAAGGGGATAGGCGTGCTGAATGAAAGCCTTATCATGAGATATTTTACTGCAACTTTACTCTTTGAGTTCTGCTGATCCTTCTATAAGGAGGAATTGAATTGGTTAGTATCGGGTTCAAGTCGCTATCAAAGTCAAACTCTCGAAGGGGGGACTCCAGAAACTTTACGGAAACTCATCCAGTAACTCATTCCTACAGGCACTGAGCTATCGGAGGAATGTCCATGATCTAACTTATTAACACTCACAAGATGACACAGTACCACTTGGACATGAATTTTATTGTGCCTAAAATTTAGTATAAAGGGGATTAGACGACTCGACTGTCCCCCTCCCTAACTAACTCTTTTTCATTAGGGGCATTGAAATCTCACCCCCTCTACTCCGCATTTCCAAGCAGAATAACAACTGTGGAAGACAATCACATGCCAGAAGAACAGCAACATCATGGCATGGGTAGTTTAACCCCAGTTACGCACACATATCCAACCACATGACAACTATTGGTCATTCCGTTTGTATCGCTAGCAGTTTTAACTTCTCCTAAAGGCGTACTACCACTATAGGACATGGCAGAATTTCAGTAGTATTTCAAAAGTAAAGCAAGAAGCTGAGTTCACAAAGAACGCGTAGACCTGATAAGTATAGAATAAACATAAGTTAAGAATACTTGCAGCATACCTGTGACCACATCAACGGAATTCTTCTGCTTCTCCCTACCCTGCAGGTCATAGAATCTGTTCCTCTTGGGAGGCTTTGCTGCTGCTGAACTGTGTGGGTTAGGCCTAAGCTGAGCATTACCTCCAGCCTGACATCTGTTCTGAGGACAGTCTCTGACCATGTGTCCACTCTTACCACAACTGAAGCAGGCATCAGTGCCTGTCTGCACTCTCCACTGTGAGCTCGACCACACTTAGCACAATTCTTCTTAGGACGCTGCATCTCACCTCTATTGCCCCTCTTGGTTTTAGGTCTACCTCCTCTAGGTGTTGTAATCCTCTGAGAGTTAGAATTCTCAGAACTCTATTGGCCCTTCTTGAACCTGGGCTTCTCACGGACGCCAAAATTGTTTCTGTGGCCTCCATGGCTAGGGCCTGCCTGATCTTGACGCCTAGGCCTCCTAACATCACGAACACCTCTTTTCTTGCGGTTTTCCTCTACCTGCTGGACATGCACCATTAACCTGGAAAGGTCCATTTTGTCATGGAGAATTGTAGAACGACACTCCTCCTTCAGGTCTCCATTGATTCCCGTAAGGAACCTGCTCATGTCATCCCTGTTGTTTGAAACCAGGGAAGTAGCATATTAGGATAATTTCAACAAAGCTAAGTACTCTCCTCATTCTTTCTATTAAATACTAAGGGAAGTAAAATACCTTGATAGCTTAACAAACTTCAGGAAATACTCCCTGGCCGTCATAGAGCCTTGTTTAAGGTTGATGAACTCCTCAACCTTCGCTTCTCTCATCTCTCTGGGGAAGAAGATCTCCATATATGTTGTCTTGAACAATTCCCAAGTGACTGTCACTCCACCAAAAATACGGCTATCTTGCCACATCTTGCACCAAGTCTGTGCAACATCCTTGAGCTTATAGGAAGCCTTCTCAGCCTTCTCAGTATCTATGGCCCTCATAGCCACCATAATCTTATGTACTTCATCCACAAACTCCTGAGGATCCTCTGATGTCTTAGACCCTGTGAAAATAGGAGGGTTCATCCTCGTGAAGTCTCGCAGCCTGTCAGCCATGCTGCAAACTGGTGGGTTTTCTCTCTAAACATCCTGTCGGTTGACTTGGGCAGTCATAGCCTGAGCCTGCATCGTAATGGCATGTGCCATCTGAACCAGAGATGCCCTCACCTCAGCATTAGCCAACCCAGCTAGAGCGTGGGGTGGATTCTGATTACCCCTAGCAGCTGCTCCTCCCTTTCTCTGACCCTTAGCTCTCCAAGTGTTCACTCTCTGAAAAACAACAAGATTGCTGTTAGACACGCTCATAACACAGAGAACAATGACATTAGTAAAAGCATGATAATATTTAGAAGAAAGGAAATTTTCCTACGCATCATGCAGTCTCTAATCCAGGATAGTGGTGCACTTCACTACCATGACTTAGAAACTACTCAATGTAGTTGATGTGAACTTATTATCCTCGAAATTTAACATAGCACTCTGATACCAACTTTGTCACAATTGGAATCTAGACCCCAGACGAGACCGGCGTCGTTGACCTCTTAGAGGTCGCAGACAAGCCTACTTACGTCATTCTTACTTTATTAAGGTTAATTTTAGCGGAAAATTTGAAACTTTTTGTTTCTTAACACACTTATAAAAACATTCTCATAAATACGTAATTGTTCACCATCTACCATCTAACATTAAGAGATAAGTAAAAGAAAGAAATAGTTTAATTCTTATTAAATGTATAATTGCCAAAATGGAACCAATACATAGTCTAAATAGAAACAGGAAAGAAACACTAGTGGAACATGCTCCACTAGCTCAACTCTAAAACTAAGCTAGAATATAAAACAACAGCATCCTCGATAGCATAAGAACCTACCAAAGCCGGATGAATGCTGAACATCCGAAAAACTGCAGCGAAGATCCTGTAGCTCTATCATCCACCTGTGCCTGCACCTAAAATAGTAGAGTTTGTATAGGGTTAGTACACACTTCTACTAAGTATGGGCATATGCAAGCACACACCAAGTACATGCATGAGAAAGAAAAGCTCTTTCCTAACAATATGAATTTTGGAAGTCAATTTAGTGGACCTGCCAATTTGAGATTAGGAAGGTTTCAATTTGGATTAGGTAAGTCATTGAGCTTCCCAGATTTGAGATAGGAATTACTGCCATATAATAACATAATTCATCATACGTTAACAGTGTCACACGAACACAGAACATGTACACATAAACACGATCAGATAGCTTTACAACACCATTTTGCATGGTGCCACATAACTTCTTTATATCATATAATTCAATGACATGAGACCTTGGAATAATGGAATTTCTTAAAATCAAGACATTCGAAAATGAAGGCTCAACAGATGGGACCTCAACTAGGGAGTCTTCATTGAACCAAACACAGAGTCTGCTTCGTTATTCATACGTACTCCATTTCATTTCATTCATAGGACAGTTGTAAACAACCAACTACTACCTACCCCCCCATGAGATGTAGCTTTAAGATTATCATTAGGTTTGTTTTGCAATGATCAAGAATACACTAATGTCATTACTGGATCTAATCACCTTTTGATTATCCTATCTAAACCTTGAGTATCATTCATTTCATTATGCGCATTCATTTGGGCTGCCTCCTCATCATTGGGAACTTAACTTAACGACATAGATCATGTGGATCATGAAAATCCAGTGTCTCCCCCACACCAAAAGAGGGGGAAGGTGGAATCACGGCCAAAGCAAAGTGACCAAAAAACTGATAGCCGTTACATGGGAGAATTCGACCCGCCTGATCCCTATATCTGGTTGTATAGGTTCGAAAGTCTAGGAGATATAAGCGATAACCTTACTGGTAAGCCGGACAAGTCTCATATCATGAGAGTACTTGAACCTCCTCCCTTCCTGGGAAAAAAAGGCCATCACGACTGATAGCTAGCCTACGGTGCTCGTATAAGTTCTCCATTTCCTTCATCTCAACTTTCAACATGGAAGTGGCTTTAGATGAGGACATC
Organism: Solanum habrochaites; assembly: GCA_027704765.1. Taxonomy (NCBI): domain Eukaryota; kingdom Viridiplantae; phylum Streptophyta; class Magnoliopsida; order Solanales; family Solanaceae; genus Solanum; species Solanum habrochaites. Next base: position 48,100,474 of record JAKWJA010002489.1, on the reverse strand, counting down.
ATAGATCATTAGAATGATTTCTCATCTCATCATTGTATAAGTGTGTAATATGCAATTACTTTCATTAGCTTGTTCATTAGAATCGTGTCTTCTTAACTTAAATATCATGGAGTGAGTATGTTGTCGTGGTAAGGTAACATGTACTTAGGAACCCTCATTGGAGGTCCTCTCATCTTTTATGCATTAGCCGTATTATCATGTGGTCACCACAGTCAGAACAGTTGCATTAACATTAGCACATTGCTCTTCAGAATTACTCACCCATTTTACATGAATGTTCATTTCATTCTATTGCCAATGAACTTGGCCATTTGGTGTTTAACCTCTTACTTAACCCTTCTGGTTTTCATCATTTCATTATTCATTTCAGTAGGTTTCTTTGTTCCATTTCATTCATGTCATTGTTCATTTCATCACATACATCTTAGGTTCACTTACTTGAAACGTTGCTAGACTTATGAGCCTGTAGATACAATCCTGAGGCCTTCATTTATAGTTGTCTAAGTGTTCATATAACCCATGATTATGATGGTACAAGAATTATGAATAGTGCTAGATATGGCAAGCTCAGATAGGGAGTGTGAGCGTAGATCTTCGGAGAATTATTAAACAGGTTATTGACGTATGAATTATGTGTCAAATACGGAATTTGGGCACAAGGTACAAACCCGATTCAAATCCCTTGGACAATACTTAGTTTTCTTTAATTTCGATTTATGTTTCGGTTTAGGATCCGAGTTAGAATCCCACTTAACAACATCATGATTTTTATTTTTTTTTTATATTGTTACTCCAATCGGCAGAGGGGTGGTCGGGCTTCGACTCCCACACCTTTCCTCATCTTTTCCTCTTCTTTTATTTATTTTCATTGGTTACCAGTTAGCCGAGCGGTGGTGGGTTCGAATCCCACGTACCCTCTTTTCCTTTATTTTAATTTATTTTGAGATAGGAGAATCAGACTAACCTTAAATACCCAATTTCGATCCCCCTTTAACCCACATTTCTTTTTTTTGCATTTTTTTGTACTTAGCAAGGGGAGGTCTCGGAGTTGAGAACCTGACCCTGACCTTACTGATTTTTCTTTCATTTTTACATAGTACGATGGTGCACCTTTTCTTGACCGAATACCTCATCACACAAGGCTGATAAATGTAATTAAGTTGTTTTTTTTGTGGTTCTTATGCCTTGTTTGGTGACTAACAACATGTTCACACATGTCGTTTGACCCCTAAAACCTCCGACGTCCTTCCAACTCATAAAATCCGCTCTCTTTACCCTCGCCCACCCACCATCTCCTCCTACCGACCCCCACTCCCATCACCCCCCACCACCTACTGCACTACAGACGGGCCCCCCACCCAACCGGTCCACGAATCAGAGAACGACGGGAAAAAAAAGAGGATAGGAAGCAGGTCGCCCTGAGCGCAAGGAGTGGGCGGGAAGAGAAAAAAGGGAAAGGGACAGAGGCATCAAAAAACGGAAAAAGAAAGACGGAACAACAGATAAGACCACTGACAAACCTAGCAGGAGGGAGATATACATCACTTTCCTCCCTGCTTTCCTGTAATGTCAACCATCAAAAGATCCATTTATAGGCTTCAAAACCCTGCGAGAACAACACACATACTGTGTACACATTGCACAACATCATTTTATGTTGACATCATGGAACATGACTGGCAAGTACAATACAAAATCATGAAAAATGAAGAGCCAAAAAGAGAATGCACAAGGAACGACTAGCCAAACATACAAACAACATGATCTCTAAGCCAATTCAAAGTGAAATCAAAGCGGAGACTAGGGACCAAGTGGATTTCGACAAATAGAGGGAAAAACCCTAGTTTCAAAGAATGTGAATTCGCTTAGAACGGAATTACTCTTGGAGAAAGGAGTCCAGGAGAGAAACCTATAGCTTAATTGATGTTCAAATGTTGAAGTTGCTGCCCATACCTTCCTCCAAAACCACGTCAAAATCACCTAAAGTTTCACCACCAACTCGACGAAAATCTCCCTTGCCTTAACGTTATTGGTTGCTTTGTTTTTCTTAAAATTTCACGTGAATTCTTCAAGTGTGAAGAAATCTTGATATTACTTCTGTTCTTTACTGTTTTTGGCAGAACCAACGTGAGGGAGAGAATGATGAACGTGAGAGAGAGATCGTGAGAGAGAGAGTAGTGAAATAATAGGAGTTTTAATTTGGGAATTAGTCAAACTAGGACTCCTTATTAATTTAAATAAAAACCTTATTTAATTAACTTAGTGAAAGGACAATTTTGCCCTTAAAATTTCCGATTTTAAATAATAAATACATCACCTTAAGTATTTATCCTATTCATTTTTTTAAGGTTATTACAAAAACATTAAACCTTTACAACAATTTTTTTGAAATCCTAAACTTTGGAGTTTACAACACTTGGGTGTATGCCCATACAAGACATAAAAGTAAAGACTAAGACATAAGGAACTTGTGGATATTGTCTTCGAATCGATAACGACTCAACAATACATCATCTTCAAAGCCTAAGAAACCTATCCATCCTCCATGTAACATCAAGACTTCCAATTCCCTACACTTAAATCAGAGAGGGAAAAGAAGGGTGTACATTAGATGTACTAATTATGGAAGCCATGCAAAAATCATGAAAAAGGGATATTTAGTAAATAACATGCTTTTCATGAATTTTAATTAAAACATCATAATATAAGCATAATAACCAAATTTAACAACTTAGAAACACATAAGGAATCATTTAAATAAATAATCACATTCTTGGAAATGTTAAAGTGAATTCACTTTACTGTACAGTGAAATCAATTCACCGTTACAGTGAAGTTCCTTCACTTCTGTTTGCACACCTTTTAGCATATAATTCCATCACTAAAAGTTATCCTAAGACTAACTTAATTAAGACAATGAGAAACCACCCATGCACCCTCTCTAGGCACACCTAAATGATCATTAAGACCACCCATAATGAGATCAACATACATTTACAAGAAATCAACCATATGAATATGAGATCCTCCTACCAAAGGTGATTTGTAAGGTTAACTTGAGTGAGATGTGAAGTGATCGCCATTACAATCCCTTACATACACACTTAAGAGATCCTATAGATTACCTAGGGCAGAGTCATCCTCACTTACTTCATATCACATATATAATATGACATTCTTTTTCCAAAGGCTATCAAAAGACCTACTTAAGTAAATCAAGAAGATAATGTCCATGATTGACCTCTTCAAGATTAGCTAAGTAATCCTTAAGAAAACCTAAGGCTTAGATCATGTCCACATATTAAACATCTTCCCTAACTAGATTCATTATTAAGACTCATATAGGTAAGGTACAAAGTGACCATTCCTATAACCCCTTCATACCTTAACTAGACAACCCTTAACTACTGTAGATAAGTACTTATTCATTTAACATACTTTCTTTAATTAAGTCATTATATTCCTTAGTTAAATTAAGACTTATACATCACATAAGACATCCAAGTAATGGTTTTTAGACAAGACCTAAAGGATCCAACTAAAACCTTCAAGCCTATGGTGCATGGGCTGAATAGCCTCCATACCACCACCTAAACTTCATAGAACTTCTCGAATGCTAGTAGTATCCCACCGATGGAGAATAGGCAATAATTGAAATTAGACCATGAAACTTAGATATGGATAGGATTCTAACAACTCAATGGGGTGTTCTACTTGCAAGGTAGTAGAACTAGTACACACCTATAGGCACATGGTTAAGGGAATATGGAATGGGTTTTTTTTTTGCACCTAATCTCCATTCTCAATAGAGATAAATTTACTATAGTCTACCTTCTCAAGTTGAGCTACTTCCCATGATATAATCACTCGGTGCTAGCCTTTGTTCTCATAGTCATTTACATTAAAGGTTCATACAATTGGGTTCAATATCTAGTTCATAACCCAATCACATTTACCCTACCAAAGAGGTCAACTAGGGATACATTTCAATGGCAACTAAGATAGATCATTATGACTTTATTCAGGTTTGTATGATGCCGTTCCAGCCAAAACACTAAGTCCATCTTCCTTTACATGAAGGATACCATTACGGCTCTTCGACTTCAAATTCATAACATAACCTTTTCTACATACATGACCTTCTTAATATCATTTAAGGTCTCGCATATCATTCATTCATACATGACAAGGGTGCACTATGCCTACCTAGTAAAGTCATCTCATATTATCATATCATTCAGACATATATCAAGTAAGGGACACAAGTCTACCAAACAAGACACAACATACTTTACTGTATCACATATATGATATCATTCTTTCAATCACTTATGAATGGCCCTTATCATCTTTATGTCAACCTATTCATTACCATAACATCATCAATATAACCATTATAGACTAATATAGTCAAGTAGGAACAACCATGTATCAACCCTAAGACTTAAATATAGATGCACATAGTCATGGTTTACATGATTTCCTAACATACCTAGACAGAACACATACTTTCACATTACTTCACATATATATAGATATGCTCATACTTCACATAAATCAACTAAAAAATCATCATAGTACTTCAAGTAGTGCCGACAAGGCCATGATCATCATATTGCATAAAGTAACGCTGACAAGGCCATATCAATTGCAAGTAAATCACATAACACCGCCACCATAAGTGGACTATACTAATCACAACATAATTGAAGTCTAATAATCATAAATAAAAGGAAATAGGATAGATTACCACCACTCCCTTCATAATACCTCAAACCAATGCCAATTCACCAAATTCGATATCACAAGGCCCTTATACATGGCCATAACCAAAAATTCAACATAATTATAACAATATTCATGAAACTAGGTCAATTGACTACATATTCATCAATCTAATGCAACCTAGATATAAATTTACTATAAAATGATCATATATGAGTTTAGGACCTACCACATCAATTTCATACAAAACAAACACATAAAACTCGACGAAACATGCATAGACACACAAGGTCGTTTCAATGCAAACCTTTCAAACGTCATGGACAATCTTGGATGTTTGAACTCCAAACTTCACGAAACTTAACAAACTTACTATATACACTATAATAAATCACTTAAGGACCTTATGACCTCATTAATCCCATATAAACACATAATACTACATATGAGGCACATAGGTGACTTAGTCGTCAAACGTCTTGGTCGTCCCTTGATGTTTGAATTCTAATGCACCTAAACTCTTAGACACTGCCTCAAAACCACATTATAAACCATTTTAAAACCTTAGACCATCACGACAACCATGTTAGGCTCTAGCATCACCTAAGTCATTTTCGGGGTGTTACAGTTTGGGAAAACCCTTGGATCGTCACAAGGTGTACTTGACCCTTTTGGGTCTTGTTCAAGCCGTTTGACTATCGTTCATTATATAGGTAATGAAAAGTAGTGCAAAATTAAAACTTTTCACGACATTTAATATAAAAGGAATTGTTTCATAAATACTAAGAGAATCTCATCGTCCCAAGCCAACTTAATGACACAACATAATATCTTAGGGACACGCCTTACATTAAAGAAATACATAAGGACATACTTAGTCTGAGAGAGTCTTTCCCAGCTTGTCTATAACTTCCCTTCAACTTGCTTCCAACCTTATCTTTTAGAGTATAGAAAAGTATGGGTTGTACAAAAAAGAATATTAAGTTTGCATATACAAAAAAAAACATGCAAAAAGAGATATTTTAGTAAAAATACAAGTTTCATTCCAATTAAGTAAATATTATGAATATAGAAGTAAAAGAATATATAGATCATCATTTAACACTTAGAGAAAAATTTACATAATCTTAGCAAAAGGAGCGTTTTACAGTAAACTACCAAACTGTTACAGTGAACCCTTAGCGTTACAGTGAATTCATTTTAACATTATAGTGAACTATCTTAATCGCAAAGTAGTGAACCCCCAAAATCAAGCCAAGAGGAACTGAACTCATTTCTATAGGAATTTCCCTAGATAAGGTTATTCTAAAACTCACCAAGGTAAGACATGAAAGAAACGGCCATACACATCCTTCAATACACACCTACGTGATCCCCAAGACTACCCCTTCTAGGCTTACTCACCTCGGGAGAACAAGTCCCCACTCATTGACGAGACATTAGAAGAACACTCAAACAAAACACCAAGACTTCCCTTTCGAAATGCCTACTTAGTGAAATGAGTAGAGACGTCAATTTCACCAACCTAACCCTATGTAGTAAGTACACTCTTTTAGAAGGCTTGCCCATTCAATTAAATAAGACAACCACGACTCCCCCTTCGGCAGGTCTAATAGTGCAAGGGATAGATAGCGTCCCATTACCACCATCTACCAGGGCGTACGTTCATTTAGGAGAATTAGTTCATACACTTCATATAAAACACAAAGAATCCCCTTTCGGAAGGTCTACTTAGTGCAATGGATAGATGGCGTCCCATTACACCACCTACCCTAAGTAGTAAGTTCTTTTAGGAGACTTAGTTCATTAATTCTTTTTTGGGGGTTCGTTTAACTTATATAGACCATGAGAGCTAGGTATGGAATATCGAAACCATCATTATCGGATGAGGGATCTCCACTTGCCTAGGGTAGGGTCATTCACTTAGCTTTTACGTGACTTTCCCAATAGATACACCTATGTCGGCGCATAGTTAAGGGATAAGGATATTGCTACAAAGTAAGTCATTCTTGACTAACGAGGAGTACTCATCTCAAGAGGTACATTGGAATACAACATCTCAAATCACGAAATGTAACCACCACTTCTTCATATGCTCTCGGTGCTAGGATTACCCCTATGGATTCTCAACACATTATAAACTATAGGTTAAGATCACTAGCGGACACACAAATCTCACTCGCGGAGGGTATACATCATACTCCTATTTAGAAAGCTTGGGAGGATAATGAGGTTTCACTAAACATCATTCTCAACTAACGAGAGTACTTCCACCTCGAAAAAACTCTTTCTTACATTCTTTAACTTCGTTCATTTATTCATTCATTCAAAGTGTGTGTATGTGTGTGTAAATGTGAACACACCTTGCACATAAGCTTCATCCCATTTACATTCAATTCTCTACATGCTTAGACCTTAATTCATCACATTACACACTTTAACATTCTCAACATATACAATTCATGTCGGCATAATCTAAGCAAAACATGCAATTAAAGCTTCATAATGCACATTACAAGAACCATCTTAATCATCACTTCATTTCACACATTAGGTCTTCAAATCCACTTTTAGAATACATACAAAGTATATCCCCATTCATCAAGTAAACACCTCAACCAAGAAGGTGGATCATACCACTCAAGGGCATTTCATAATAAAGCTAAACAACATAACTAACTTACTCTTTATTAAAGATCCAATCATGTATAATAATTTCTTCAACAATTCAGTATAATATATCCCTTAGGGGTACCTAACCCAAATTAAAATCACCCAAAAGAAGAACAAAGCTCAAGACTACAAATAACATTTCGAAAAGTCAGTTGAATAAAAAACTTTAACATGTTTTCATTGAAGTTTTAGCATTAGAATCACCAACTAATATTAGAAACGTCATATTTGAATCATGTAAAACTTTTTATGCAAGACCCATATTTAGATTAAAGATAGAAGAAGTTTAAGGTTAAATACCCTTTTTGAAAATCTACTATAAAGGACTTCTTGAATGGAACAGAGTTCAAGGATGACTACCATACCTCAAATACAAAAAACCCCACTTATTTTTTATGAAGAAACGTCCACCAACAGCCTCCTAGATCCTTCTTGAGTTCTAGCTTCTATGGAGGTTTGGGAGAGTCTTTTAAGAGAGAGGGGTTTTAGATTTAGGAAATGAAGTCTAGTATTAGGTTTTAGGGTTTGAAACACATTAATATACCTAAAAGAGCCTAAAAATATCTTTTAAGGTTCCTAAAAGACTTGGGGTGAATTTACTAAAAAACCCAAGCCAAGGCAGTCTTTTTAGCAGCTTTTGCAGGCAGCACAAAAGGATCCACAAACGGACAATTTCCAAATCGACGCCTGTTGGTGGGGGTCTGTCGATTAGGACTTAGAATCTATCCTGAGCAGGCTTGCTTGCCTTGCCGATACAGTCGACGCCCAAGGTCGATAGACCGATTATTGACGAACGGACCGTCCCTTGTGGCCATCGTTGGTCAGTTCTTGGCAGCTTCTAGCCAAAGGGATGGGGTCCTCCTTTAGGGTGCCTCGTGGGTCCTAGGCGGGGTCGTACCCAAAATTTAAGCCCCGAAACATAGTCTTCTAGGTCTTAGGAACATCTCATACCAATTTCAAATAAAACGAACACGTGAAACTCACTAAAACATATCAAGACACATGAACACATTCTAAGGTACACCTTCCGGACGTCATCGAAGTTCTTGAACATTTGACTTCCACACTTCACACACTACCTAAAGACATCAAGTAACTCATTTTAATACAAAACTAACTCACGAAACATTAACGAAGCTCTAGTGCACCTTAGTTCATTTTAGGTTGTTACAAAAAAATTTCTTGAAACCCATGGAATTTCTCGTTATAAGATTTTAGTAATTTATATATTGGATGAGTTTCTAGTTTTCAATTTTTATAATTTTAGGAAGGATTTGGTGTATCCTTAAACACTGATCTAGAATCAGCTTCAAGAATCTGGTTAGAAACTACATAATGTAGTTGATTGTTAATTATTTGTTGCACGATTCGATTTGGTATCTATTTTTGGGATCTCTTTAGTCTCGACTCTGATCCATTTTAAGGTGACGGCAGTTAAAGTAATAATAATTCTATCGTCACGGGTATAGACTAATTCTTCTAAAGGAGGAATTTAGGATTCACCCGACCTTTTACTAGTAGTTACCAGTTTATTAACAAGGATATTTAATGAACTCTTATTTAATACTACTTTCCTGTTTCTTTTGTTTGAGGTAATTATTCAACCAATTGTTTAACGTGATGGTAAATCCAGTTGTAATTAAAGTAGTGAATTGTTTATCTGATAAATTTTTCTTTTTATAAGCAGTGATGGTCATTCCCATATCATGTAATTTATCATAAATTTGATGTTTCCGCTAGTCCATCAATATTCCATTCACCTATTTCTCTCTCGAATGCGAAGTATGAGTATAAAATCATTTTTTTCTTCGTATTGCATACTTGGGAGGAAAAGAGGGTTTCTTATAGTAATTCTTTTCAGTTAGACTAATTAGAACTTCATTAATTAATATCTTTATTATATTTTCGTAAAGGTATTACTATTTGTACTTTTAGTTTTTTATTAATTTACTATAGCTCATTTGGTGACTTCAGGACTTTCTTGAAACCTAGGGAATTTCTCCTTAAAAAATTCTTGTAGATTAAACATTGGATGAGTTTCTAAGTTTTTTTTTTATCAATATAGGAAGGACTTAGTTTATCCGTAAAAATTGATTTAGTATCGGCTTCAAGAATTTGATTAGAAATACATAAAGTAGGTGATTTGTATAACTATTTAGTTGCAAAAATTGTGTTTATATCTTTATTTTTAGGACCTCCTTAGTATCGACAATAACGATTTGAAAAGGTGAGACAGTAACAACTCTACCATCTATAGGTAGAATAATTTATTTTGAGGGGGGAATATTACATTCAACCACCTTGTTATTAGTAGTATACCATTTATTAACTATTATATTTAACGACACTTTTTGGTCATCTAATTTTCCAGTGTATTCAAACTACTCAAAAAACTCTATATTATATTTTAATATTTTCATATCACTAAACCATTTATCTCTAAAGGTTAATCTTTTTGATAAATAATATATTTGTATATACCATTATTTTTTAATATAATTTACTAGACTAGTCCAAAGATTATTTAAATAATTAAAGTCAGCGAGCCCGGGGAGAGGAGTAGAGTCCAGCAACATTGAGCCCCAAAATAGAGTTTCTATTCAAATCCTACTCACACGTTTTGCATAAGAAGGTAAAAACTAAATGAATCATCGCCAGACAATTTTTATCTTTCTGAATTTTGTAGTAGTGGGACTTGAGGATTTTATAGGTTTAGAATTCTTATCTTCTATTTTCGGAATGGTTTCTAAGAAATCTACCCCTTTAATTTTTTCATTCTTTTCTTGAGTTGAAATTACCTGGTAAAATTTTGATTTTTTCTTTTCAAATTCTTGCTCCGTTAAGGAGTCAAAATGTCAATTATCTTTTGTTAATATGGTATCCCAGTTTATTATTCTTGGCACTAAGGTGTTATAGTATGCTTCCATGAGTAGTGTAACTCCTCCACTATTTACCTTTTAGCGTTAGTTACTAAGGTAGTTTCATTAATTTATAATATATGCTATATATTATGGTTATTTCCTAGTAGTAGCCTTATTATTTTGTTTTTTGAACATTTAAGTTAATGTTAAGGACTAAATACGTTTGCTTCACTTAATCTTATTGAATAATTGGATAAACAAGTAAAGTGTAGCGGACATTGCGACAAGGTTACTTTCTACTACTTGTAATAAAGAATCATCAAACTAATAACTGTTGTCTCTTAACAAAAGACATATGGTTTCATCTTAATCGAACCTATATAATGGGTTTACTACTACTTTGATAAGTCCTATATGAAAAAATTTATATTTTTTCATATAAACATTGATTTTGTTATTTTCTACCAATTTAATAGTTTCAATATTTTTATTAATAGTAATAGTAGACTCAAAGTTTTAATATCATAATTTTTAATAAAATTATGGTGTCTAGTAGGTTGTCTCATTTTAAGTTAATGGAGAACTAGGTGGGGAAGAATGAAAAACTATCATTAGTCTTAAAGGTTACTTTAAGTTACTGCGGAATAATAAATTTTTTGTGTTGTAATTGTTGTTACTTTTTTCACCAACTTTCTTTGATCTTATTCCTCTATGCTTGGCCATGGGAACACCCTCTGGTTCCGGCTCTACGACATTCACAGTTTAAGAAAATCCAATGAATGCACGGGCTTCCCAACGACTAAACCGAGAATTATCCGGCCACCCCAATTCAAGGAATAATAATATGAAGACAAGTGGAAGAACAACAACAACTACCAAACTCCGAACATACCACCCCGACCGCAACGTAAGTTTCAACGCCGTCCGCCCAAGGACAACGTAGGGACTTATCCTCTCCTAGAAATACCCTTCACAGCCAACTGGCTTTTATACCAATGGAGGGGACAAACTGAGTTTCGGGACGGAATCCTAAGTTAAATTTGGCAGAGAAACGGAAATGATCAAGAAGAGGTAAATAAATTGAAAAATTTCAGGTAGAAAGAAATATATCTACCTGATGAGAAAATATTAAATTATAGAAGTTATTTATTGGAAAAAGGATCTCTTATATTATTAGTTGGTCCTTCGACATTTGTGAATTTGAGAGGATCAAATATATAAGCAAGACCACAAAAATTAAAGGATGGACACCAGCTGTTCGCAAACATAAGTTACATTCAAGTTCATCACCTTAAAAGGGATTATGACAACTCCAATGAAATATTAAAAAGAAGTCTCAAGGAAGCCTTATTTAACCTCAACACTAATACAAAATCTACTTTGAATTATTAGATATTGCACAAGTGTACCTTGTTAATTAAAAGAAAGTGCTATCACACTTGGATGATGAAGAAATAAGTATATGTTTCATCTTCAATAAAAAAAACAAGAAAGTGCCAAGCATGTGTTATCATTTATTATGTCAACAAATAGCAAACAGGTGGACCCCCAAGAATAAAGTCCAAAGCCACAAAGTGACAAAGTGGACCCCGTAGTAATAAGGCTACAAAGTAATTAAAAGACCAAATATCAAGATCTATGTCTTGAAGATAACATTTCAGCAAAATAAGATAAACATGCAATGAAGGCTATCTGTAAGTAGTTCCAGCTACGTTGCATCTATTCCAAGCCACGTACAATTATCATCAGTTATTTATAATAAGTTAGTAGTTAAGGTAATGATAAAAAGAATAATGGTCCGTAGTGTATAAACACATGTAAAAAGATAGCATAATAAGTTGATTAGTCAGCAGCACTTTTGAGGGACTATTTAAGGCTTTCAACTTGACAAGTAGAGGCATTCAAAATCCTTACAAACTTGAAAAAACCTCTATACTTCTCTCCATTTTCCATAATTTTACATTCTCCCGTCCATGTTTCGCTCTAGATTCCTAAATAAATTTAAGTTTTGTTAGGTAGCCTATCTCTATTTAATTAAAGTAGTTCGTTATGTTTTTAAGTTTAAAGTTGTTATTTACTAATTTCTGTTCTTATTTTCATTCAAGTTTTTTTTTGTTTTGTTGTTTTTTATTTCTCTTTCGTTTTTTTTTTTTTTTTTTTTTGTCTTAACTTAAAGTATGGTTTACATTTTCTTCTTGTTACCTCCCTTCCGTTTACTCTGCAATTTACTTAGTATTCCGTCCCGAAAGTCGGTCAGTCCCCACCATTTGTATTAGAGTCAAGTTGGCCGGGAAGGGTATGAGTAGGAGCAAGCTAAGTCCTTACGCGTCCTTTGTATACGACCCATAAATAAAAAAAATATTGAAATATATAAGTTTATTAAAATACTTTTACCAAAGAAAACTAAACATAATGATATCCTCGAATCTATTCAGGACATACTTCAACTTTGCTTTAATGAATAATAATCCAAGCTTCTCTTGAAAGACTCCTTTGAAATGCAACCTACACCTTCAGAGATAAGAGAAAACTATATGGACTTTTAACATTAGAATCACTAAGTATGGTGAAATGGCCATTAAGTCATGATAATAAAAGGACATTGTGATAAAAAACATGCTCTTTTTGAGTAACACATCATAAGAAAGTATAAGAGTCAGTAGCAAGTCAACCTCACTAAAGCTATATAGACACATTCCACAATATAGCATCAATATTACTACAAACGCATAAAGATGAGACCCTCCTATCAAAGGCTATTCTAAGGCTCACTTGAGTGAGTTATGAAATTACCGCCCATACAACCCCTTCGCACACACCAAAGTGATCCTAAAGATTACCTAAGATAAGATTATTTCCATTTCATCAATTAACTTCCTACCTAGAATTACTCTAATACTCACCTAAGACATGAAGAGAGCGCCCATAAACCCTTTCCAAGCGTACCTAAGTTATCGTTAAAGCTACTATAGATAAGTATATTTTCATTAACAAACATTTAACTTAGGTCATTATGTTCATAACACCATTTAAGAGCCATTCATGACTTAAGGACTTTCACATAATGGTCTTGGAGAATACCTAGGGAACTTACATACTAACATCTTCAAAGCCTACTCGTGCAATGTCTAGATAGCGTCCGATTCCACTTCCTAAACTTCATAGAACTTATCCAACTCTAGAATGTATGCCATATTATAAGAATAGGAAATAACCGAAATTGACCACACTATCTAGGCATGGAATACGGAGTCTTCCCTACTCCGATGGAGGGTGTTCGACCTGTCAATGGTAGAACTAGGACACATCTCATGTAGGCACATAGTTAAGGAATATTAAGGGTTTTTTTATACTCTAGTCTCATCGAAAGAAGAGTTACTCCCCAAATATATTCTCTCGATGCTTGCCTTTGTTCTGATAGAGTACTTTAACCTAGGAGCATATGAAGAGGTACAATACAGAAGTCATAACAAAATCATAATACACCTTACCAAAGGAGGGTCCACTAGGGCTTCCACATAATGGTCTAATAAGATAGCTCAATGACGTTCTTAAAAAGATGATTTCATGCCGTTTCAGCCAACCAACCCTAAGTCCATCATTCACACAAGAAGCATACTTACAACTTCCAAATTCAAGGATATCATAACCTTCTATATAGGTTGAAGGTTCCACATAAATGACCTTCTTAACTATGTTCAAGATCATATACAAATCATACATATACACTCATGACAAAGGTGCTTTATCCTACTAAGTCAAGAGTCATATTCATATTTGATATATTAAGAAGAGGGACATAAGTCTACCACAACAAGACACACACATAATTAATCTTATCACATACACCATCAAATTCACTATCCTTTTATCCCCCAACAATCACCGTCTCTCTCTGTAGCACAAGGGACAACTAGGTATACATACAAAATTACCCTATCATTCCTATAGAATCATTCAACTAATCAATAAAAGAATCATATAGTAAATTAGGAACAATCATACTTCAACATAAGATACACACATATAAAGACCAAACCATGTCTACTTATTAGAAAGAACGCTATCATCAACTAGACGGATTCATACTTGGACTCACATAAACAAAAGAAGTCACTATTAGACCTTCACCAATGATCACATATCAAAGTTTTATAAAAAGATATCTAAATAATTCATAAAAGTGTAATTACAGACGACGGCCAATTATTCACAATTCGTAAAGTAATGATGATGAGACCACATTCTTCACAAGTTTTTTTTTAAACCCCCCACCACATACGCACCACCTTTAGAAGTGACAAACTAAACATCATCACTGGAAACACCTTTAATACACAATGTAGGACAAGGTAGGCAACATTCCACATATGACATTTACACGTTAACTTTTAATCCATAGCAAAATCAAAATACTATCAATCCATAAAAGCATTACGAATAGCAATATCACCATTCAACCAATAACACACCAAAGATACAATTATCCAAGATAATATGATATGAATTTTATCAATTTAGGATATCCTACTTAACAAGCCAAAAGATGCTCTTACATAATTATGGTGTACCCCCCAATTAAACAACACAACAAATCAATACAATAGAGGCATGATCACACCACTCATAATATAGTCAAAATAAGGAAATCATGATTTGCATGGGTTCATGGAGTTTTTGATCTAAAAGCAACAAATTAACATCAATTTAGTCATTATACATTGATTCAAAATGTTTTAGGCAAGAACCATGGATATACAAGAAACTTGGACGATTCATCTTTTGAGAAGTTTTGCAAATCACTTTGAAGATTCAAGGATGAAACACCATATCTTGATTGATGATTATCCACAAAATTGAGAGAAAATTGATGCAGAAATAAAGCTCCAATATCCCTTCAAGATTCAATGGAGTTCTTCTTTGGGGTTTGGGTTTGATTTTTTAATAATAAACTTAGTTTGGGATTCTAGACTTATAAAACTACTTAAAATTAAAAAAAACGCCCTTAAATAACCACCCAAACCATTTTTACAACATTAGGTTGATTTCCCAAAGTAGCTTTGTATTTACCGAGACACATGTAGAAAACTTGCAGGTGTCAATCGACAATTTCACCGACACCACATAGACCCACCTACGGACCTTACTACTGGTCCATGGTTTTGGTCAGAGACTCACAAAATAATAGTTTAAGCTCCCTATACTAAGTTTAAACCTACACCCCAAACAAGAGGGTGTTGATGGACTTACGTCCGTTGATTGCCCCTTGTTGGTTGGACTGGGTTTTTTTTTTCACAATTTTTCTCACAAGTCTGGTCCTCCTGAAGGACCCTTTGGTTGATCCTTGGGAAGTTTTTCCCAGACGTTTCCTACTCAAGTACACTCATACACAGGTTAGGAACCTGTCACATTAAAATTAACCAAAATAAACGCGTAAAACATGCAAAGGCACACCTAAACATACGAGCACATCTCAAGGCAAATCTTTCAAACGTCTTGGACGTTTGATCTCCAAACGTCTTGGACGTTTGATCTCCAAACACAACCAAACTTTAGACACTGTCACAAAACACCATTATAAACCATTTTAGGACTTTAAAAACCTCATGAAAAACATCATGAAAAACATCATAGACTCTAGCTTTAGCTAAGTTGTTTTAGAGGTGTTACACCCCTACTTAGGAGAAACGCATCAAAGCTATCATTATCAATACATAATGATTTCATTAAAAAGTAAGGATATGCAACATAGAGGCACCCCCATCAAGGTTTTCTTCCTTGTTATCTTGGAGAGCATAGAAATGAGTATTTTTTTTATAATCAAGATTCGGGCCACTATGATGTGCTTGCTTAGACTCCTTATTTTGGCAGTATGAGTACGACAATCTCTCGTCGTGTGATCATTCTTCCCACACAAAAAGTACCTATTGTTAGCGGATAGACATTTCTCATAGTGTTTCTTACCACAAGTGGTGCAAGTGGGTTCAGAAAATTGGTAACCACCACCCCTCTCATGGTTAACCTTAAGAGCACTTGAAGAATCCATATCTTCTCTTCTTAAACCTAGATTAACCTTGATCATCGGATCTACCCCTCTTCAACTCTCTAGTCATCCTATCAAGCTTAGACTCTTCAATAGATTGAACATACACCATAAGCCTAGAAATATCCATATCATTATGGATCATTGTCGTACGATGCTCTTCCTTGACTAGATCGGTAAGACCGGTCACAAACCTAGTCATCTCCTCCCTAGTGTTAGACACCAAAGTTGGAGCATATTTATACAACAAGGTAAACTTCAAGGAATTCTACTCCACACTCATTTTACCATGCTTAAGATTTATGAACTCCTCAATCTAACACTCCCTCTTCTCTCGGGGAAAGTAACTTCTGAAGAATGCTTCCTTAAAATCTTCCCACTCAATAGGGTTAAACGGGGCCGGACCTAATTATATTTTCTATTGCGGTGAACCACACATTGGGAAAACCTATTCAATTGTTTAGCGAAAGAAACTCTGATTCTCCCTAGAAAAGACACCTATAACATGGACTATCTTATAAACCTCATCTAAAAATTATTGGCGATATTTTCCCACTCTAACAAAGAAAATAGGAGGATTCATCTTTATGAAAAATCTCAAGCTTTAACTTGTAGTACTCTCACTAGCGTTCACCCTGGACCCCACATCTCTATTTTCTTGAGCCATCATGGCTCGGGCTAAGGTGAGCAAGGTGTCTCTAATCTCCTCATTGTTCATGTCTGGGGGAACAACAAAAACCTCACACTCTTTATTTCCTTGAAGTGCTTGATCACCTTGAAGACCTTGGGGAAGAACTCCTTCATTAACCATATTCTCTTACATTCTCCTCAAGTTAGCCCTTATATTCATATCCTATAAACACAAGAGAAGATATTAGGAAAAGACTTATAGAAATCAACTTTAAGGCACGACTCCAACAATATGAAAGAAATGTCACTTCTAGTGTCCTATAGCCTCTCACTCATTGATGTGTCGCAACTCACAACGTTAAACATGACTCCACTAGACATGGCATGTTAGACATTGAAACTAAGGACCATTCCAAAACCTTATGCTCTGATACAAAGTTTGTCACGACCCTAGAGCACCCTCTAGTCGTGACACGATGTTTTTGCCTCAAAGAGGTCTTTTACACGCCCTTGGCACTCATTCATCCCATAGGCATTAAAAGTAGTGCAGAATCAATACTTTTCAAAATAAAATCATTTGGTGGAAACCTCATTTTATATAACAAAAGAAGTGCTAAGTCGCAACACTTGCAATCTTAGACATTTCTCAATATCATAGGGAGACGACCCTTTACTTTATAGAACACTATAACAATAATCTATTACAGAACTGATTAATGGAAAACATATACGATCTATGCTGTCCTAAAGCTTCTCCAAGACCCATACCAAAGTTTGAATATTGGAAATGCTAGCGCTTAAATCTATGAGTTAACCCCTAGTCACCACTACCTATATTTTCTAGTAAAAACATGGAGAAATGGCATTGGTACAAATATGCACTAAGTATGATGACCATGAAAAAAACATGTAAAAAGGAACATTTATTGGAGATATACTTTAAATTCTATTTCTGTAAAAACCTCACAAGACAAGTACAAGAAACATCTTCCAAGTCAATATTCACATATAAGATAAGACCACAATATAAGACATGACCATAATAATCTAGTAACCCATTTCATCACATTAGACCATACATCTAAGTATGTCTTAAGTCCCATGTAGGTAGTAAATGAAGAAGCCTCCCATACAACCTCTTCAATACACTCCTAATTGTTCTTCAAGACTACCCAAGAAAGGACCTTTCCTTTTCAATATAATCCAATATATTTACATAATAGTCATTAAGACCTAGGGAACTCATTTTACACCTTCTAGGCCTACTTGTGCCATGTGTAGATAGCAACCCATACTACTATCTACACGCCGTAGAACCTATCAAGTAACTAGAGTGCACATCCTATCTAATAGGAATAAGCGTTAACCGACATAGACCATACTACTTAGGCATGTAATCTGGGGTCCTAGACCCCACATTGTTGAAGGTGTTCTACTTGCCAAGGGTAGAACTTATAAGCAAACCATGTATGCACATTGTTTAAAGGATACCTAAAGATGTTCATTGGACTCTACCTTTCCTTTGGAAAGAGAAACCAACTTAACCATATCCACCCGGTGCTAGCCTTAGTTCCCGTAGAGCATTTCATTAACTTATATGAACTAGAAAGGTTACAAACATAGGTCTACCGACCCATAACACTTCTGTCACATACCAGGGGTACCCCCTTGTTGTGATAATACATACAAGACTCTGAGAAGTTTCAAACAAGCCTCTTAGCATATCATAACATAAGATAATGGAGAAGTCCAAGAATTTTAAAAACATTTTTCCTATATTATCAAAGTTTCATAAAATGAAGCGGAAGTCTTTAACATTGTCTCAAACCATTTAATACTTGAAAAGACTTAGGTACTCATCCCAAATAACGTTCTAAACTTAAAATAAAATACATAAGGGAAAGGTGGCCAGATCCTTGATGCTGTGAGCACTAATGAATTCTTCACTCACTTGCTCTACTAAGATCCTAGCCACGAGGACGAAGGTCAATTTCGTCGGACCCTACATTTGATAATAATGTTGGCAAAAGTATGCATTAGTACAATAATGTATAAATATGATAGGTAGCATAAATAATCAACATAAGCGTAACATAGGCATAAGATATAGCAACATAATTATATACCATAATAATAATAGACATCAACATAACCTAAGAGAACTACTTCATAAGTACCCAGAATGTTTGCTTGTGTAATGCATGGATAAGACCCCATAAATCTCACCCATATTAAGCAAACTCCTTCAGGTCCTCATTCATATTCATTATAGGAAATATTCACCTTTTTCAAATATATAAATGAAGGGAACTATAGAAATAATCCAAGCTAAGAACACATCGTACAAATAAACATCATATCTAAATATACTTACTATATCTCGTTGTACTAATCTTGTTTCATGATAAAAAATTGCGACCTTTATAGTATAAGTCACCTAATATCATAGATTCAGGAAGAGTTTATTTTTGTACACAATCAAGAAAAAATAATGACACTATGATGTTACGATTACCAATTCCAAGTATCCAAGGAAAAAGCACCCCTACAATGCTAGACCAAGCTACCATGGAAAGAACCTTACTATAAAAATCATAGATAATGAAGGATGAGTACTATTGCTCAATCCAAACTACCGCGAAATAATGTGGCTTCACCAAGTCAGGCTGCCATGCAAAGCATTCTCTTATGCTTAGTGCAAGCTAAATTGGAAGGGTACGATAGCCCTATCCAACGCTTTCCATGAGTTCTATTAACTCAAGCTACCATGCTTGGTATTTTCTTACCAAGTCAAGCTATTCATGAAGAGTTCATAGATAACTACTTCAAGCTATAATAGTTCATACATTCTTTGATTCATTATAAGTTAGAAGGGTTTTCAACCTAGAATCATTCTAGTTTCTATGTGAGAAAACTTTTCACCTTATACATGCATACATATATACATAGGGTAGATCATTTTGTTGACTTTTCCAACAAAAGGCATATAGTTTCTTTGGGTTTTCCTAGTGGGACAAAGAGAGGAAAATTACCTTAGTTAATATTTTCCCGCTACTTAAACGGAACTTCACTACACTAGTAACTAAAATGGTTCATAATGTACTAAAAAAATGGCCCGAATTTAGCAGAATTATCAGGTTATGTGCCTCATGTAGGTTATTTATTCTAAGATATATGGTCACTCGAAGTTTAGCAAGGTAACATCTTATGTCAAAACTTAATTGGTCAGGAAACTGTAACACTTCAAAAGTCCAAAACCTAATCTAGAGCCTTACATAAGTGTATAAGGGTTGCAATACTTTTTTAAAGTCAAAAATAATGTTTACAAGTCATTTAGGAAGTATTAAAGTCAAGATGTCAAGAAATGTCCATGATGTCTGAAGACTCGCGAAAGAGGTGCTAGTGTGCCTTAGCCTATTTCACAATGTTTTAATAGTATGAAACTGGGTGAGAGAGTGTCAAACTAGTATTAGAACATGTTTAGGGTCAAAAATTCTTTGAACGGTTCCCCAAGGACCAAACTAAGGGTTCTTGAGGAGGACCCTTTCATGTTGGCCAAAAAGATGTCACAAGACAGCACCACCTACGCCTACCTTCAACGTAGCGTAGGCCAATCGGCGGGGTGTCGATTCCTCCATTGATGGACACTTAGTCAATTTCAAAAAAGATCCAAATTTCATAATCTCTTACCAAAATGACGGTTGTGCAGGATAGAAGGGGCAGTGCTCGTCGACTAACATAGTTCGAGGTCTCGTAGGTCAGGCCTGCAACTTTTCTATAAGATTTTAATTGGTTTCATTAATTAGTCAATTACTTAGGGGGTTAATTAAGGGTTAATAGGTGGTAAATTAAGTTAGTTAAATGACTATATAAACTACCTTAAAACTAAATCCAACTTAACACTTCGTAATTCCCAAACCCAAATTGTTCTTCCTTCTCTCTACTTTCTCTCCCCAAAGAAGACTCCACAGTAGACAAAGGTCTGAGGATTATAGAGAATTAAAAAAGTCACTTTTATACATAAATTCTGTAATAATATCAAAGTATGGGATCCTTTAACCTTTGGGGTTCCTTTCCTCAAAGGGATTTTTCAAAAAATTGGTTTTTCAAAAGATGCTTGAAAGGTTTATTCCTAATACGAATTTGCTCTTCTAAATTATATTTTTATGATTATTTTTGGTTAGTATGATTATATTAAGTTGTATTATGTTAATGCATTGGTTCTTGATAATTAAACCGAGTATATGGAATCGCTCATGGAATTGACACAAATTCTCCTAAACTGTAGGTTATGAACTCATGTTGAATTGATTAGTATTGATGCAATTGACTTAGTTATTGCGTTAATAACTATTTAATGATGTTATTAAAATTATGATGATGAAATTGGGTGGTTTGCGGACAATGTCTCTGCCGGGAGCAAACCTAGAGCAGTTTACCGCGTCGTGTCCTCGGAAAGGACTAGGACTAACCTCTTAGCATTCAGAAAAATTTAAAACTTTTTATTTGCTTATACATTAAGGCTTACATGGACCCAAATCATACACATAACATACATATGGAGTTTATATAGACTCCTCGAATAAGAAACACTACATAGGCTTCTACTTTTATTTCACGTACATAAGATAGCAATATAGATTCATAAGAAGTCTAGGATATGTATCATATTAAAGCATCTAAATGAGTACAACATAGACCATACTTCATACAATAAAGGCCACATATAGGCATATAAAACATTTGTATTCAAATGAAAGAGAATTAACAAAAGTGTCCTTGAGACTAAACAACATCCAATAGCAAGATAGTTCCATCATCTTCGGAAAGTGAGGACCTAACAACCTTGGAGAATGAGCATTCAAGTATCTTCAAATGGCCCTTCTAGAAGCTCAACGGCCAGAACCAGCATTTATTAGTTAACATAAAGAATGGGTTAGTACACCACTTGTACGAAGTATGAAAATATGTAGATACATTTGAAAGAATGCATGAGAAAAGGGACATTTACTTTAGAAAACATGCTAAGTCAATTAAGAGTCTTTAATTCACATTCAAGAATCATATAAGTCAATAATCACACATTCATTTAAGACAATATCACCATACGGAAAAGGGTCTACTAACATCTAAAAAGCCTTCGAGAGTATTGGAAATGGTACAACAATACCCACTCCATCCCCCTATTGCCGCTCCAAAAGGCCCTTCTCCTCTACTATTGGCTCCAAAAAACCCTTGTCATTCCACCTTGGGTCAAAAATTACCACTTATTTCTATAATAAAAAAGTATTTACTAGTTAAATATGTTTTAAAAGACTTGGCGCTCAACTATTTGTTACAATTTAATTTATAAATCAACCCACTACCGACTCATTATTAACTAAACCCTACCGAATTAATAAAGAGAGGCCAAATGGAAGTAACTAGACTACGAAGGAACAAATGGAAGAATAGAGAGGCATAGAGAGGCCAAGTCTTTTGAAAGTGGTTCTTCAAAGGGGAGGTTGGAAATTCAAGATAAGCCTAGAATCAAGAAGAGGTTCTGTAATCAATTTCCTTTTAGGTTCCCTAAGTCCCGTGATGATAGGGTGTCTGCCCTAAGTCTCAAAAGGGAAGCAATACTAATTTAACAAGCAAAAAACCAACATGTAAAAAGTGTGGCAACAAACATGGGGGGTGAGGGCTTAGTGGGACGGGAATAGAATGTCTTGATGTGGTCAAAAGTGGTTCACAAGGTGAGATATTTCACTAATGAGGGGAAAGACAGGGTGGACAGCGGTTATTCAAATTTTGATGCTTCAAAAAAGAATCAGTTTTATGCACTCCGTTCTAGGGGTGAAAAAGAGAGTTCTCCAGATGTGGTGACCAGTATGTTACAGTTAGTTTCTTTAAATGTTTATGATTTACTTGATCCAGGTGCTACCTTGTAAATTTTTACTCCTTTGGTAGCTAGAAATTTGATATTTTGTTCGATATCTTGAATAAACCTTTCATGGTGACTACCCCGGTGGGTGAGTCAGCGGTTGCAAAGAGAGTATATAGAAATTGTTGTATAATATTGCCCAATAGATTTACCCATGTTGAATAGGTAGAACTTGATATGGTATATTTCGATATCATTTGGGGGATGGATTATTTGCATTCTTCTTTTACTTCCATTGCCTGTAGGAGAAGAGTTGTCAAGTTTAACTTTCCTAATGAACACATTGTTGAGTGGAAGGGGGGAAGTTCTATTCCTATAGGTCGTATTATTTCTTCTCTAAAATCTTGTAAAATGATCTCTAGATGGTGTCTATACCATATTGTAAGAGTCAAAGATTTAGACTCCGAAGTTCCTCCCATTGAATTAGTCCCCGTAGTGAGAGAATTTCCGGAGGTCTTTTCTAATGATCTTCCCAGAATCCCTCCCGATTGGGAAATTGATATTTGTATTGATTTGCTACCGGATACAAATACCATTTGAATTCCTCTTTATCGGATGGCTCTGGACGAATTGAAAGAGTTGAAATCTCTACTCAAGGATTACTAGACAAAAGCTTCATTCAAAGTTTTATTTCCCCATGGGGTGCTCCGGTACATTTCGTGAAGAAGAAGGATGTGCCCCTATGAATGTATATCGATTACCGGCAACTGAACAAGGTGACCATTAAGAATAAGTATCCTCTCCCACGGATTGACGACTTGTTTGATCAATTCCAAGGGGCAAGCTACTTTTCAAAAATTGACTTAAGGTCGAGATATCACAACTTAGGGTGAGAGATGAATATATTCCCAAAATGGCAGTTCGAACAAGATATGGTCACTATGAGTTTAGAGTGATGTCTTTTGGGTTGACTAATGCCTCGACGACATTTATGGACGAATGAATAAGTTGTCAGGAAACTACCTAGATGCCTTCGTGATTGTCTTCATAGATGACATGTTGGTGTATTCAAAAAATGACGGTGATCATATGGGTCATTTGAGAATGGTTTTGCAAGTTTTGAAAGAATACTTATTATTTGACAAGTATAGCAAATCTTAGTTTTGGTTGAGGTCGGTGGCGTTTCCTTGTAATGTCATCTCTAGTAAGGGTGTAGAGGTTGATCCAAAGAAAACTCAGGCGGTTAGAAATTGGCCTAGACCTTTGGCTCCAACAGATATAAGAAGTTAATTGGGTCTAGTCGGGTACTATAGAAGGTTTGTGGATGGTTTTGCGTCCATAATGTTTCATTTGACTACTTTGACCCAAAAGAATGTGAAATTTCAATGGTCGGAGGCTTATCAAGGAAGGTTCCAAATCTTAAAAGATAGGCTTACCACCGCTCCGGTGTTGACTTTTCCGGAGGGTATTGAGGGTTTCGTGGTATATTGTGATGCATCCCAAGTGGGATTGGGTTGTTTCCTTATTCAACACGGAAAAATTATAGCCTATACTTCTAGATAACTAATGTCCCGAGAGAATCTGGGCTTATTGCCCATGTTCCAGCTCATAAGGCCCATGGCCCTAATCCGACTGGAAAGGATTGGAATTACTTTCCCTTAATTGGTTTCCAATTCTATAGGAAAGGTTGGAATAGTAATCCTATTTGTAGTTGATTTTGGCTTATAAGGAAAAGCACACTCTATATAGAGGATGGTTTTTTGAGAGAATAATTAATTGTCATTGGTATTGTTTTGAAAGACATTAAAATAAATAGAGGTTTGAGAGGAGCATTTCAACAAGAGAAAAAGAGAGAAAGGAAAAGTATTCTTTTGCCTGCAGTCTTTTCTTCCGACCAGCAAGTTCAGATTTCGTGTTTCCAGATTAACTAACGTTGGATCGGGTTGAAATTTTGCCCATGAGTGGTTTCCAAACAGTGCTTGGTGGTTGCGTTGATTGAACGGTGGAGATCGGGATTCGGAAGTCAGAAAGATGCCTGTTTTAGTCCCGAAACAGAAGCTGGGTTTGGGTGTGTTGCTTTCTATTTATCTTTTGTTGGTGTAGCATTGTTTGTTCTCTTTTGGCACTTGTTTGTGAGCCATGAGAAGAAATATTGTAACCCATTCTTATTGTTATAGTGAAAGCAATTCGGATCTTGCGATCCCGTGGTGGTTTACCTCGGTTTGAAAGGGTTTTTTCACGTAAAAACTTGTGTTCTTTATGTTGATTTCAGTTTCATCGTTTTCGTACAAACAACTGGTCTCGAGCTTAAGGTTATCCTATATGGAGGGGAATATGATCAAGTGATGGTATGTCTAAACGGGAAAGAAACTACCACATATGTAAAAGCAAGAGAACGATTATTGTCGTGAAGAAGAGATGATCTTCCGATTTTCTCTGCTCATAAACCCGAGGAATGTGACCGATGAAAATTTGGAATTTGAGCACCAAACAAGGTATGTGGATATATAAGACCAAATGGGTTGAAGATAATGGTTCGCAACCATATTGTGAATGAGACACATGCTAAGAACATTGTGGGAAAAGTTGAGACGCTTTACGTTTCCAAAAAAATGGCAATAACAAGTTATTCTTTGTTAAAGCAATTGATGACCCTTTAAATAACAGAGGGTTAGTCCTATTCTTAATCATATAAATGGATTTCAGGGTATTCTTGATCAGATATCAGGAAGGGTGTGAAGTTTTTGATGCTGAAATACAAGGACTTTGGCTTCTTAATACTCTACCCGGATTCTGGGGAAAATCTTCGTGTTTCTTTAACAAAATTCTTGCCCACTGGTGGAAAGGTGACTATGGAAATGCCAAAGATGGTGTGTGAATGAAGAGGTTAGAAGAAAATCTCAAGACATATCTCACATTGATGTTCTATATACAGAAGATCGCGGGGAGACATAAGACAAGAGATCGAGGAAGTAGAGGTAAAAGCAGAAAGAAAGCAAGTCAAGAAATTCAAGAATCCAAATTCTTATATGTTAATCATGTGTGGAAAGAAAGGACTATTAAAAAGTTTTGTAAACTAATTGAAGCAGATCTTAAGAAGGGAAGAAGGAAGGGAAAACAACGAAAATAATTGTTGTTGCTGTGGTCCTGATGACCTTCTCTTCGCTTGTGTTAAAGACGTCATCAATTTTGTATCTCAAGACACAAGGGGTTAGTAGATTCTGGAGCTACATCACATGTCACACCAAGAAAAGACTTCTTTTCATCTTTATACTTCTGTTAACTTTGAGGTGTTAAAGATGGGACTACTGGTGCGGTAAGGTGTTTGGTGTTGGCACTGTTTGTTTGAAAAATAATACTGGTTCAACGTTGCGTCCTTCAGAAGGCAATCATTCTCAAGACATTCCAAAAAGTTGATCGTAGGACAACCCTAGATGATGAGGCTCTCATAATGACTTGTGCAATTGGCCAATGGAAGTTCCAAAGGGTCACTATTTTTAGCTAGAGGAAGAAACGTTTCAAATTATACGGACACAAGGGATTGATTATTGGTGGGTATATAAACTTTGGTGGAGAGCGGAATTTATCAGAATTGTGGCACAAGAGGCTAGTCATCTGAGCGGAGAGAGGGGTCACCTGTTGGCCTCTAAGAATTGCTTGCTGGTATGACACACGCAAAGGTGAAAAGATGTGTCATTGCTTAGCAGGGAAGGCGGGGGAAACAAGAAAAGAGTTTCTTTCACAGCATCCTTCCTTCAAGAAAGTCTGAGCTAATTGGGCTAGTCACTAGTTTATTGTGTTCTTTCAAAGTGAAGCAAAAGGTGGTGCACTTTACTTGCTACTCATTCACTCCTTACACCTGCGATAAGATTTCTATGGGACTCCCTTCTTTCTCGAGCCTCAGTTCTCTCCCGACCTCTCTTCCATCATCTTTGCACTGATCTCCTGTCTCTCTCCACCGCCACTATCTTCAGAAACTACCAATGATCCCTCTATTATAGACGAGGCCACACACATCAACAGAATAAAACGAGCATCACGCCTACATCGCGCAGCACGCGGTGATCACTTGACTAGCCCAGGCGCGAGCTGATGAGTTAACGAGATAGTTAAGGGCATGAGACAGCTGGGGGTATTCAGCTCTGCAGGCAGTCAGGAAGCGAGACCTAAACTGAAAGATTAGCGCTCAGAAAGAAGCCCGGCAACGCATGCAGGCAACCGCTAACTGTTCTTTCAAGCTGGGCCCCTAAGGCGGAGCGACACCCGACGTCAGACATCTTAACTGGTGCCCGAGCATCAGTGTGAGCCACCCCGACGCGGTTGCTGTAGCGAAGACCATGGGGGGAGTAGGGAGTCTGCCTCGCACCGAACATATATGAATGAATGGTGTAAGAAGCCGAGACCAGGCCGTACCCCACCGAAGCTAAGTCTCGACGCGGAGGATCAGTGGTAGAACAGAGCTATCTCCAGGACGATGTTAGAGCGCGAAGGAGCTTCCAGAGTGGTTATCATCACCCAGCAGTCCGATCCATGATAACTCTAAACGTACGCCTTCCGGCGGTCGCCCGCACCAGAATCTCGCCAGACAAGAGAACCGCGCCTGCGATCGAAGAAAAGAGTGGAAAACCCGCAGAGGAATACGCACGGCACCAACAGTGGGTCAGAAGATCCTCCAACGACTCCTCACTTAAAGCCGTTTGGCCCGGGACGAGGATGAACCGAACTTTAGTTCGCGCGAGTAGATCGTGGGAGGTGTCGAGAGTGAGCGCGTGTGGGACAAGGAGGGAGTAGACCGGACGTCGGTGAGCGGGCATGGCAGAGAAACTACAGACTTGCCCAACAAACAAGGAAAGCAATCTACTGCAACAGTGTAGCGCTGTGTGGCCACTAGAATGGGGCTAAAAGCATCTCCTAGGTCAAGAACACGGGCACTTTAATGTTATCAAAGTTTTGTCGTCGCTGTTGTGTTAGAACATTTTGATGGTGACCGTCACAAAAAAAGAGGACCTATTACCCAACGAACGTGAGATTTGGATCTTGGGAAGAGAGCGGTAGAGGGCAAGCATGGTATAAAGAGAGTGTCGGCCATATGACAATGACTGACAGACTTGAAAGTGTTTGGGTTTTTGTAAACGCTTGAGTGATGTTCAAAAGATGACGAGGCAAAATTGGATGTTTAAAACTAAGCAATGTATCTTCATTGGTTATGGTCAAGATGCGTTTGGATATCGCGTTTAGATCCAATGATAAGAAAATCATTAGAAGTCGTGATGTTGTGGTTCTTTGAAGATCAAACTATTGAAGATTATTGACAAAGACTGAGAAAAAAAAAAGAAGAGAAAACAAGATTCTACTACTGATGAGAAGCTTAGTTGATGTTGATCCAATTCCTACTATTTGATACATCTTTTTGCAATTGAGAGAACCCAAGGTAAGATCAAGATAATGATGAGAGGTGTAGAGAAACATGGATTTGTTCATACTGATGATGTGTTGTGGTGATAATCTAACCCAAAACTAATGTTGGGGATGACCGCTTCAGACTGCTCCAGAACCATCTTGTAGAAATCTACTAGAGGAAAGCGAAGTTCAAACACATTATTCTCTGATGAGTCTATTCTATTGACTCATATGGAGAACATGAAGGTTAGAGGAAGTCAGTTAGATACTCATAGAGATAAAGGGAAAGAAACTAATTGTAGGACAACTCCATTTGAGGGTGTAGAAGGGTTGGAGGGCAGGAAGCCTGGCAAGAAGATCCTCTACTTGAAGTCATTTGGCACATTGGCTGGAGGGGGTGTTTGTTGGCTATTGCCCATGTTCGAGCCAAAGGCCCAGGGCCTAATCCTTTTTACTTGGAAAGGATGGAATTATATCGCCTTAATTGGTTTCCAATTCTATTGGATGGGGAAAAGGATTGGAATAGTTAATCATATTTTGTAGTTGGTTTTGGCTGTATAAGAAAAGCACAACTCATAAATAGAGGATGGTTTGAGAGAATAATTATTTGCTCAGTGGTATTGTCTTTGACAGGACATTAAAAATATAAGAGGGTTTTTGAGGAGAGAGCTGTCAACAAGAGAAAAAGGAGAGAAGGGAGAAAAAAAGGATTACTTTTGCATCCAGTCTTTTCTCCACCAGCAACGTGTCAGATGTTGTGTTCCCGATTAACTAACCGTTGGATCGGGCTGAAATTTTGGATTGAGTGGGTGTTCCTAACATCTTGGTGGTTGATGTGCAACCGGGAGATAGGATTTGGAGTGGCAGGAAAGATCATGTTTTAGGTCGAACAGAAGCGGGTTGGGTGGTGTTTCTTTCTATATCCTTTTGTTGGTGTAGCTATTGTTGTTCTTCTTTTGGAATGTTGTGTAGCCCATTAGAAGAATATGGTAAACCATCTTATTGTTATAGTGAAGCAATTCGGAATCTTGTCGAATCCGTGGGGTTACCTTCGGTTTGAAGGGTTTTCCACGTTAATACCTTGGGTTCTTTATGTTAGGATTTTTCAGTGTATCTTTTTCGTCACAACAAAGAACTACCCAACTCATGATCTTGAGTTAGTGTTCGGGTGTTTCCTTGAAAAAAATGGAGAGCCATTACCTTATTATGGTTATTCATGTTGTGGTATACGACCACAAAAGTCTTCAATATGTGTACTCAAAAGGCGTGAGCCGCTAACAACAAAGTTGCTTGAAAATGATGAAAGATTAACAACATTGAGGGTTTCCTTACTTCCCGCAAGGCAAGTGTTTGGTCGGGGATTCTCTAAGTCGTTTATACCAGGGGTAGGTGTCGCACATTGAAGAGGGCAAGAAATAAACCTAGTTAACATGTTGTCAGTAGGTTTTTGTTATTGTTTGGGTGTTGATGGAAGATTATCCTAACAGGGGCATTTTATGGTCCATCATAACTCTGAATCATCTTTGGTTGTTGAGGTGAAGTTTTACCATCACCTTGATTCCTCATGACCTTACAAAAATATTTTGGTGGGATGGATTAAAAAGGGACATAGCGGATTTTTTAGCAAAGTGTCCAAATTGCCAACAAGTGAATGCCGAGCACCAAAAGATGGGTGGTTTACTTCAAGAAATTCAAGTTCCTACTTCGAAGTGGGAAGACATTAATATGGGCGGTCGAAGGAAAAATTACTCCACATGGGAGGTGGTGGATAGGATAACTAAGTCCGTCACTTGATTCCCGTTAAGTGCACGGCATCACTTGTACGACGGAACAGGAAGATTATGACAAGATCTAAACAGCATGAGCGAGACGGAGTTGGTCGAAGTCGAAAATGTCGGTATTCCGCTAGACCGCCCAGCATAAGTCCTATCCAGGGTCGCACAATTAGAAGGCAGGGAGCCAGCCTAGGAATGCAAGAGGCTGACGATGTGAGCGCCACCAGGCCCGAGTGCCGGTGGCACGAGATATCAAACAGTGTTAGGCCGCGCCGGCCGAGACACTGACACACCGCTGTCAGCGAGACGGCCGACTCAAGGTAATAGTCATGGCGGGGGCATATCATTCCAACTCTCTTAGCGAATATGATTAGAGACGTGTGATATATGTCAAGGGAATTTTGGATTAAAAGTACACTCCTTGTGATGTCTATTATGAATTAATAGTTACCATTCGTCTATAAGTCATGGGCTCCTTTTGAAACTTGTTTGTATGGTAGGAGGTTAGACATGTCCGATTTGGCTGGTTTGAAGTTGGGGCGGCTTACTTCTGTCCCACTTGATTATAAGACATTGGGAAAATTTCTTTTATAAAAGAATTCCGTACTATTCTTCAACACTATTGAGTACAAACAGACTATAGTCAGCAAAAAGTTTATGCCAATAAAAGGAGAAGGAAATTAGAATTTGAAGAAGAAGAAGGTGTGATGTGGATAAGTGGCATTTGAAAGTTCATCCATGATGTAACGACCCTATAAATGAAATAGGTCAAACTAGAGCCTCACATGTGTTTCATGAATTAATAAATACTTAAAATGATGTATTTTATCTTTAGAAGTCGGTTTGTGAATATTGAAATGGAAAGTACAAAAAGGGCAATGGGATGTTTGTCGGGAGCGAAAGGTTGCCTTCGAAGTTGGCTTAGGAGTTTACTTGATTTGGTTGCTTTGGTGTGTTAGGTAGTTTTTTGTGTCTAAAACCAGTGGATACAACCTTATCACCTACAGGGATGTACCAAGAGTCAAAACGTTTGTGTACGACTCCTCGGGGACCCGCCGGGGACCACCCAAAGGATCCCCAAGGAGGACCCAACCGTTGGACATGGGAGCTGCCTAAGATAGCATGTAGGGACAAGAATTGGAGGCCAACTCGCGTTGTGCGCCTGGAACTAAAGATGCTTTTGCGTCGCACGAGTGGAACAAGGCTCACTACATCAAAATGTTGAAGGTCAATAATTAGTAGCTCCCTCCGCTACGCGAGCCAAAAAGTTCCCATTTGGACCACGTAACTTGTGAGTAAATTAAATAGGATTGGAGTTTTTTGTTTTGTAACGAGTGTGTGTAGGGGTAGTTTTGTAACTTTGGGGATCATGGGTGGGACTGTTTTTAAGTTCACTTGAAACCAAATTTGCACCCATCAATTCAAACCCTAAAGCTCAAATCAAAAAATCTCCCAAAAAATTCTCAAAACCTCCATTTAAGATGCGTCAAGCTCAAGGAAACTGACCAAATTCTTCAAGTTTCTTCACCAAATTTAGTTGGGTTGCTTCATATTGATATATGGTAGTAGTCACATCCTGACTCTTCTTTAATGCAAGGTGGCTATATCAAGACTTTTTTTAAAAAAGGTTTCCAAACTCCAAATTCTTCTATTTTAAACTCTAAGCATGGGCCTTGCATGAAAACGTTGTAGTGAAAGTAATATGATATTTTTCAATGTTATTTGATGATTTAGGTTAAAAACTCAATGACCCTATGCAGAATCCAATTTCTCAGCTTTTGGTTTATCAAGTGGGTTTAAGGCGCATGGTTTTATAATGTTAGAACTATGTTTTTCTATATATTGTGATGTGATTAGATACTACCTTATTATACTTTATTATGATGTTTTTGGTGGAATATTGAAGAATGGTGGTAAAGGCTTTGATGAAAGGTAAATTGTTCTATCTGTGTTAACTTATATTTAAGAAACTCTTGAGTGGTATGGTCCACCTTTGGTGACAATGATTACTTGAAATATATGAAGTTATTTGTTTATTGTGAAAATGGCCCTGAAGGCACGATATGTGAAGTGAAGTGACAATTTTTATATGTATATGTATGTTGTGTGTTAGAAGTTTGAAATGAGTATCTTGGAGGATTTATGTCTAAATGAAGTATGTATTTGATATGTGAAGTATGATAATGTGTGAATTGTGATAAATGTGGGTATGAGCATGTATAGAAGTCAGTGTTATTAATAATGGCTATTACATTAAAGATGTGGTCACGTGTACTCACACACACACATGAACGCATGAAAAAAGTCAATGAATGAAAAAGAGGTATTGTAGGGTAGACACTCTTCGTGAGTAGAGATGAAGTGTCTACACAATCCCTACTATCTAAGTAAGAAAAAATGGGGATTTTTTGGTGGAAAACGCGGCGTGTGTTGATATGAGTGTAAGTAATCAACCTCCAAAATTCCCCCCCGATGAGCTTCCCTCCCCACAAAAGTAGGTCAGGACGTTTTTTGGATACCCCTTCTTGAGTTAGATTTGGTGGTCAATACTAATCTCTCTTAACCTTATAGGTTGAATGAATGTTTAAGACTCCGTGGGGATTATGCGTAGCACCGATGAGTTTGAAGAAGGTTTGGGTTACACACTTCGTGAGTAGAGATGTTGTATCGGAATTTACATCTTGAGATGGAGTGATTCCTCGTTAGCTCTTTTTTTTTGAGAATGAGAGAATGAGGGTTACTTAGTAGCAATTCTCTTATCTTAAAATATGGGGCCCGCATATGTGTAGATAGCTATTGGAGATACAATTAAAGGATATAAAGGGATTATGACACTACCGTAGGCAAGTGGGATCCCTCTTCCTATAGGGGTTGATACCGCATGTCTAGCTCTCATGGTCTATGTCTGTTAAAACTATCCTCCAAAAATGTATGCAAAAAACTAAGTCTTCTTAAAGGTGTGCTACTTAGGATAGGTGGTGGAATGGGACGCTACCTATCCATTGCACAAGTAGACATTTGGAGGGAGTCTTGGTGCGTCCCACTATGAAATGTATGAATGGGTCGTCATATGATGCAAATGAAAGTAATGTGCTTTTATGTTTAATGGTAAGAAAGCACGTTGGTGTTATGACTTGTATGGTGAAAGATTAGTATATGATGGATGTCATGTGACTATTCTAAGGTGATTCCTAAGGAGCACTAAATGGAAGTAGTAGTATGGGATGCTACTTTCCCATATGCACTAAGTGTTACTTGGGAGTTGTCTTAGAGGATGGTTCTTATGAGAAGTTCCTAATTATATGTATGTTTCATAGTTGTCGTTTGGTATGAATGGTGACTTGTAATAAATTTGTAAGTAAAGTATTTTATATGCTTATCCATAGTAATACTAAGGATCGCTTAGGTAGGTATTGAGGAGATTGTAGGGCAATTCTCCTTAGGTCTTACATAGGGGGAAAGGGAGAGCCTAGGATAACTACGGATAGGAGTAGTTTCTGTGTCTACTTTTTTTTCGGGTTTACCGTAACTCTGCTCCTGTATTAAAAATAAATTTAATCTTTTACCTTATGGTGCTATATTCTGATTACTATAATGATGTTTTGTGACTTAAGTACTGAAGGTTTTGTTGTAAAAATAGCATGACTGTATGTTTCAACTAAACTTGTCGCGGTGCATGATTGCGTAATGCCAGTATTAGTATATATTGGTACTGCCCCATCTTTTATATACTTTATAAGTAAGGTTTAGAGGCAAGTTGAATGTTAGAAGGCAAGATTGGAAATCGACTCTCTCAAGACTAAGTATGTCATCATATATTCGGAGGGCATAGTCTGGTTTCTTTAATTCTTCTTTAAGAGTCCGTATTACCACTATTTATGGATTCTTTCAATGTAAGTGTAAAAGGGGCGTGTCCCAAAGATCGTTTTAGGTTTGTCTTTAAGGTTTATAAAATGTTCT
Organism: Solanum habrochaites; assembly: GCA_027704765.1. Taxonomy (NCBI): domain Eukaryota; kingdom Viridiplantae; phylum Streptophyta; class Magnoliopsida; order Solanales; family Solanaceae; genus Solanum; species Solanum habrochaites. The sequence goes on along the minus strand of JAKWJA010002489.1, from coordinate 48,066,544 downwards.
GATTATTAATTGGGTGAAAAGTTGTTAATTCCAAACATTTCATACTTTATGTAATGAATGATAGCTAAGAGTTTTGTGCAAGACCTCCAAGAGGTCAATCACACCTATTTCTAACGTAAGGGTTTGCCCTAACTTCTAGGTTGTACTTGTGGGTTGTTACACATGAAAAGGTTGGTGAGGTTTGGCAAGAAAGGGAAGTTAAGTCCTCGTTATGTGGTTCCCTATCAAATTTTTCAAAGGGTTGGCAAAGTTGCATATGAGTTTAGATTACCTAGTAAGCTAGCTTCGGTTCACCCGGTTTTCCATGTATCCATGCTTAAGAAGTGCATTGGTGACCCCAATCCATTCTTCATATTTAAGGTCTAGGAGTGAATGAGAATCTCTCCTATGAAGAGGTTCCAGTAAAATTAGTGATCATCAAGTTAGGAGGTTGAGGAGCAAAGAGGTGACCTCTATAAAAGTGTTATGGAGAAACCACCTAGTTGAGGGAGCAACATGGGAGGCCGAGTCCGACATGAAGTCCTGTTATCCTCATGTCTTTGCTAATTATGGTTAGTTGTTCCTCCTAATAGTGAAAACAATGCATAAATTTATATTTTACTTGTTTTGCAAAGATATGCATATTTATGGTGAAGGTTTTGCAAAAAAAAAATGAGTTTTCATGGGAAAATACTCTTTTACTTGATTTGCACTTATTTGGAGTATTTTGTATGTCTTTTCCTTCATGAAGTTGTATTGAGCATGTTGATGTGTTTTGGAAGATGTTTTGGCATAAGTGATTACTTATGTGTTGTTGATCTTATGATCTTATTGAGAAGGAAATTCCTCATGTTTTGATGTTGATCTTTTATATGTAGAAAATTATGTTTTGAGTTGCTATTTTTAAATGCCATGTTACTATGTATATTTGAGTTGAAACTCATGATAATTATGTATGTTTTTGGTTGGGTTGCTAGTATTAAGTCTATCCTTTCCTTTCAAAAGATTTTAATGTCATTCGGGGACGAATGTTCCTAATGTGGGGATAATGTAACACTTCGAATGTCCAAGACCTAATCTAGATCCTCACATGAGTGTCTAAGGGTTTTAATATTGTTTTAAAGTAAAAAATAATGTTTACAAGTCATTTAGGGAGTTTTAGAGTCAAGACGTCAAGAAACGTCCATGACGTCCGTAGACTAATGAAAGAGGTGTTAGTATGCCTTATCCTATTTAACAAGGTTTTAAGAGTTGAATGTCATGACCCGAAAGTACCCCCAGAATTTAGAGAGAATCCTCGGTTCGTGGCAAGGCGTACTTGACCCTTTGGGGTCTTGTACAAGACCATTTAACTATCTTTCATTACATAAGACATGAAAAGTAGTGCTGAATTTAAAAACCATTTACGTAATAAAGTATTAAAAAGGAAAAAACATTTCATAAAATATTTAAGAAATCTCATTCGTCAGAAGCGAACTTAACGAAGACATAATATCTTTAGATAGAGACACTTCTTCCTTTACCTTACAAAGAAAAATGCATTAAGTAAGTTCTTTAAAATAAGAAAACAGAAAAGGACTACACCCGCGAATATATGTGGACATACTTGTCTTGAGAGGAACTTTCCCAGATTCCACTTCAAAACCCTTCAAAGCTTCAGAGTATACTATAGAGATCTCTAAAAAGTATGGGGTTAGAACAAAACAATGTACTAAGTATGGCATGCAAAAACATGCAAAAAAGGGACATTTTAGAACAAATAAGTCATGCAAAACAAGAACCTTACGCTCAGCATTAAACCAATAAAGAATCATTTAACACTTAGAGAGAATTCCGGCGCCGACCCGGCGCGCTAGTAGCGTGGCTCTTCCAGCGCGCCGCAAGTCTAACCATGACTCTGTAGACATGTCACACATGACACGGCTACCGGCGTCATGGCCTAGCGGGCCCGCGGCTCCCGGAGAAGGTACGCGCGCAGCTCCGGCCAATGTCGAGTGTTACTCGCGCGCCGGCCCCGCGCGCAGGTCAGGTTCCCGTCGGTCCCGCGCCGAGATCGATACAGTGGAAAGAGGTGCACGAGCTGCACCAGCAGCAGTATCCATAAAAGGAGGGTGCTGTGTATCAAGGGCGGAGGGCGCCGGTGAAGTCCATTTACGCTACGCGACTGCTGAGGGAGAGGTGGCCAGCAGTCGAGGGGCAGCGATCAGAGAACACACAAATATCGGGGGAACAGGGATTATTATCCTAGGGCCCCCCCCTCCCCCCCCCCAACCCCCAAAAGGCAAGACATGAAGGAAGTGCGGCATATGCCTCCTTCAATGCATACAAAGTGATCTCAAAGAGACCTTTTTCGGCTTAACACCGGAGAATAAGCCCCCACTCCAATGCAAGACATTAGAAAAATACTTCAACAAACAACCAAAGACTTCCCTTTCAGAATGCCTACTTAGTGCAATGGATAGATAGCTTCCCATACCACCACCTACCTTAAGTAACTATACTCTTAGAATATTTGGGCCACCAAGTCTTCCCTTTAGGAAGGTCCTAATTAGTGCAATGGAGGGATTTAGCGGTCCCATACCCTCCAAACCCATACCCTGCCCCTAGCAGTACGTTCTATTAGACAAAAAAGACTTAGTTCATTCCAATTTTTTGTGGGAAGATAGCTAATCGTATATGACTATGAGCGCTGACATGAATTCCGATATTAACCCCTATGGCATAAGGGATCCTCACTGCCATAGAGTGAGGGTCATTCTCTAGCTTTTACATGGCTTTCGCAATAGAACACCTATGCGGGCGCATGTTAGGGGATAAGGATCCCATTGCTACTAGTAACTCATTCTTGTACTAACGAGGAGTACTCATCTCAAGAGGTACATTGGAATACAACATCTGATCTCACGAAGTGTAACCATCTCTTTTTTATATCCTCTCGGTGCTAGACATGACCCCCACGGATTCTAAACATTATATACTATAAGTTAAGGATAACTAGTGAACACCACATCTCAACTCACGAAGGGAATTCATCCTTCGACCTAAATTAGAATGCTCTTAGGATGTAGTAAGGTTGCTACTAAACACTTCATCTCAATTCACGAAGAGTGTCTTCCTCAAAACTCCTTTATTTGCTCAACTTAACTTCATACATTCATTTAAGTGTGTTTGTGTACTAGTGAGTACATCTTGAATATAAGCGTCATGTCATCACATTATTTCTATACATGCGTTTTAGACCTACATTCATTTTTCCTCACTGTTCACATGCTTCACAAATCATTATACTTCCTTAGGCATAATCTAAGCCAAACATTGCAATTCAAATTCAAAAAACACAAGACAAAGACTTATCTTCAATGTCAATTCATATTACTATTATGCCTTCAAAGACCCACACCACAATACATACTAAGAATATCAAGTTTTTTTCATAAAAAAAACACCGTCACCAAGAAGGAGGACCCAGATCCCTAAAGAGACAATTATCATAAAAAAATACACACTATAAGAAACTCACCATTTAAGCAAGAAGGTCACCATTTAACCAATACATCACCACCTATAATCATTTTATCATATTTCATCATAATAAGGCCCTTAGGGTAGTAGCTAAACCAAAATAAGAACATAAGAAAACGAAGGTTCATACCCTACACAAATATATCCATTTAACCTATTTCTCAAGCTAAAATTTTAAATATGCATAAAAATGAACTCATTAGGGTTTTGAACATAAAATAATCAATTAATCATATAATAAACACATTTGAATCACTAAGACATTCTTACAAGAAGACCCATGCTTAAAATCAACGATAGAAGAAAATAGAATTTGAACCCTTTGAAAATCTTTTGGAAATGACTCCTTGTAATGGACGAGGGTTCAAGATAAATTACCGTACCTCAAGAGAAGGAAAACCCCCCAATCATTTTTGGTTACGAACACGTCTAAAACAAGCCCTTGTGCGCCCTCCTTGAGTCCATTGCTCCAATTGGTGACTAAGAGAGTTCTTGAGAGAGGGAGTTTGAAATTTGAAGGGTGAGGGTCTTTTTAGGGGATTAGGACTTAAAACAACCTAATATGACTTAAAAACCCTAAAAACTAACTCCTAGGGTCATAAAGAATTGGGGTGAATTTAAATAAAAAACACCCCCAAGCCAAAGGAGGAAATTACAACTCTTATAGTGACCACCTACGTCCCCATCACCAACAGATCGTCTCCCAATCGATGCCCCGTTGATGGGGTCCGTTGATTGGGAATGAAACTCCTCCATGTGCAGGATTGGCTAGCCTAGCAGGGCCAATCGACGCCCATGGTCAACGGGCCATTGGTTGACTAACGGACCGTCCCTTGGGTCATCGTTTGGTCACTGTTTTGGCAGCTGCTTCCCAAGAAGTGGTGTCCACTTCTATGGCCCGTCTTGGGTCCTAGGTTGGGTCATACCCAAAACATTAACCCATAAACATAGTATTCTAGTTCTTAGGAACATCCCACATCTATTTCAAGCAAAACAAACACGTAAAACTCACTCAAACACATGAAGACACACAAGCACTTTCTAAGGCACGCCTTCCGAACGTCATGGACGTTCTAAACGTTTGACCTCCAAACTTAACCATCCTTCACACACTGCCTAATAAAACTAATTAAATCATTTTAAAACATAATTAACTCAAGAAACCATCACGATGCTCTAGTTCACCTTAGTTCATTTTAGGGCGTTACATTTTCCCAACTCAAAACAACATTCGTCCTCGAATGGAACTAAAACATCAAGTAAAACAAGGACTCACTTAGCATCACATAACACATTATTATCAAGTCTCAAATACTAAAAAGTCAGAGCATAAACTAGCAAGTTCATATTCACACTTTTTCAAACACTGCAAACATAGCCAACTTTTTTGCCAACTTAACAAACTTCAAAACTCACCCTTAACCTTCTTCTGGAGGAAACTACCTTATCCAACCAGTACGGATGATCAATATACAAAAAACTTTATCACACATCTGAAACTTAATTAAGCAATGGCAAAATTTGTTTTAAAATGCAAAATTTTCATAGTGAACTGCTCATTGTAATAGTGCCAAACATGCAATTTTTCAAAAATTCATTCTTTGAGAAATTCATCAAGACGACATGATCATATGAACTATAAAACCATATCTTATTTCATATCATAAAAACAAAAATCATAAAGAGTTAAGACCTACCGGGACTATCAACTCCAGATTTGTTATCCTTCCTAGCTCCCATCCAATAGGGAGGGTTCTTCTTTGGAGCATTAGGATCTAGGGAAGCTTGATTGACCTCTTTCCCTCCTGAGTTGATGTTACATAAATATCTCATCTTGTGGACCTTATTACTACATGCAAAACAACCATCCTTTTCGGCAAGACACCTACCCCCATGTTGCTTCCCACAAGTAGGGCACCTAGACCTTTCAAAAGTATGACTACCACCTTTGGAATTTTGATTTGGAGCCCTATCCTTGTTTCCCATGGAAGAATCTTGGTGATAAAACCTCTTCTTAGGTTTTTGGTGACTAGAATCATCGACCTGGATCGACCTCTTACCCTCTTGCCTTATCTCTCCTAAATTTCGGACGGCTCACATTTGTTGTGCATAGACCATGAGCCTAGAGATATCCATGTTCATTTAGGAAGGAATTGTAGTTTACGACATTGTTCTATACCATGCTAGACAATCCTCATCCACAAAATTTGTTAAGTCCTAGACATAGGGGGGTGCCAGGTTTGGGGCATTACTTATAGAGTGGTGATTTAACGAAAGTACTCTAGTACACTCATTCCCCCTGACGAAGTTTCAGGAATTCAACCATATTCTTCTACCATACTTAGGGGGAAAGAACCCTATCTAGGAAATTACTTTTTGAATTCCTCCCAATAACCCTCCCTCTTGTCTAAGGGTCTCTACACCCGCCATGCTCAAACCACACTTGAGCCAAATCTTGTAAGTTGGGTAAGCGGCAACATCCTCTTCTCCTAGGGGTGAAAACCCATAGCATCTTACCACTTTGAAAATCCTCACATATGAAACCTTGGGTCTTCATCCACTTAGGCCATGAAAAAGTAGGAGGGTTCATCCGCATGAAATCTCAAATTCTAGAGGCGGGAGAGTTACTAGCATTTAGGTTGGGGGGCTATCTCGTTGATTAGCTTGGGGAACAAAAGTGATGTTGATGGACATGAGCTTGACCATCACTAGTGGGTCAAATCTATTAGGGCAGGTAACCTTTCAACTCCGGAGTAATTAGTCATATATCCTTCAACAAAAGGATCTTGAGTATAGGAGGCACTTGGGCACTAGAGCTCTTGGGGTTCAGGAGGGACCTGTGGAGGTTATTGAAGGGGAACCTCCTTCATTTTCGTCCCCTAGGACAACAATAGGAACTTGGCCAACATGGGATGGATCCTCTCATTAGCTACACATCGCTCTCCCTTTAGCGGGTGATCTTCTAGTATTCATGTATATAAACACAAAGAGAAGAGGTTGAGAAAAGCACCTATGAAACTAAACTCTAAGGCACGACATTAGAATAAGAAAGTGAAAATTATATAATCCTATAGCCTCTTGTCCATGGATGTGTCCCGACACACACCAATGGCCAAGTTACTACTAGACGTGGCTTGTGAGACTTTTAGAACCTAAACTATTTCCCTAAACCTTATGCTCTGATACCAAGTTTGTCACGACCCTAAAGTACCCCCTAGAAGTTAGGGAGATCCCTCGGTTCATGGCAAGGTGTACATGACCCTTTGGGGTCTTGTACAAACCCCTTTAACTATCGTTCATTATAGAAGATGTGAGAAGAAGTACGGAACTTAAAAGTTTCATGGAAGAACTTTAATAAAAGGAATATTTCATTAATATGTTAATAAATCTATCATCGCAAGCCAACTTAAGACACGGACGTAAATATCTAGGGATCACGACCCGTTATATTACAGAAAATACATATATAAGTCTTGAAATAAGAAACGAAGAAAAGGGACAATGCTCTCGAATATATGAGGGCACTTTGTCTTGAGAGGAACTTCACAAAGCTTAAATTCCCAAACCTCAAAAGCTTCCAACCTATGTTTATAGAGTATAGAAAAGTATAGGTAGTAAGTTAGTTGTTAAAAAACAATGTACTAAGTGGCATATGCAAAACAAGAAAAAGGCGGACATTTTTTGTTAAAAAAAAAAAAAAATAAGCTTTCATGCCAGATAAGAAAAAAACATTCATGAATATAGAATTAAAACATCTACGAAACATCAGGTAACAATTAGAGAAAGAGGTTCCATGATTTTGCAAAAGGAAAGTATTTTACCACTTAAATTTCCCAATTTCTTACAGGGAACATTAGATATTACAGTGAACCCACTTTGACTCCAAAAAGAGTGAACTTCCAAGGTATTGTCAATGAGGATGTAAACTCATTTCCGTAGGAGTTCCCCTACCAAGGTTATCCTACGACTCACCAAAGTAAGACATGAAGGAAGTTCACATATGCCTCCTTCAATGCACACCAAAGTGATCCTTAAGACTACCCTTTTTAGGCTTACTCACCTCGGGAGAATAAGCCCCCACTCAATGAAAAGACATTAGAATAACACTCATCAAACCATCAAAGATTTCCATTTCTGAATGCCAACTTAGTGCATTGGGTAGATAGCGTCCCATACCACCACCTACCCTAATTAGTACACTCTTTTAGAAGGTTTTTCACCAAGTCTTCCATTTCATAAGGTACTACTTAGTGAAATTTATAGATAGCGTCCCATACCAACACCTACCCTAAGTAGTACGTTCTTTTAGAAGCCTTAGTTCATTCAAATATTTTGTGGGAGCTAACTTAACCGACATAGACCATGAGAGCTAGACATGGAATCCCGATGTTAACCCTTATCGGATGAGGGTTCCTCACTTGCATAGAGTAAGGTCATTCTCTTAGATATTACAAGCTGGACCAATACTACAACTATGCGGGCGCATATTGAAGGGATAAGGAGATTTATTCAAGTAACTCATTTCACTAACAAGGAGAGTACTCATCTCAGAGGTAAATTGGATACAACATCTCAACTCACTTCACGACCCAAAACCGAGGAGCCGCGACGCACCCCACATTACCCTCCTATGTGAGACGAACCAACCATATATAAACCCTTATTCATTTCAATTTAATATCAACAGAAAGTAATGAGGAAGACTTAACCTCATAAAATAAAAGACAATCAAAACTTCTAAAATTCAACTTCTATTAATTCCCAAAATCTGGAAGTCATCACCACAAGACACATCTATTGAGCAAGTACTAAAACTAAGAGTTTCTAAGAAGCTAAAACAAATAAAAGCTAGTCTAGGCGAAACTTAAGGCATCAAGACATGAGGAAGGAGATTCCAGTACAGGCTAGAAGCATTAAGCTTCACCCTGAAGCTCCGGGTGTTATGTGAATCAAGACGGCTTGAACTACCAATGTGAGTCGAAGACGAGGATGACGCACGTTTGCGACACTCACAATAAACAAAAACGGAAAACATAAAGTAGGGGGGTCAGTACAAAAACACACGTACTGAGTAGGATCACGGACCCCGCAAAAAAGAGAAAACGGTTAATTATTCTATATCAAGATAAACATCATAAATAAAATAATATCCTTGCATGAGCATTTACAATTACCATAAGCCTTGGTTACAACACCAAGACACATCAATGAGGACTCAACGCCTCCTCATCATACTCGTTTGGGAAAAACATTGTTCTTTAGATTGAGGATATTAGTACTTTCAAAATTCATTATGATTATTTACTCTCGTGTCGGTACGTGGACACTCGTACCTCATTATCCTGGTACGGAACGTGGACCCGGATACATCCATACTATCCTGGTGTGGAAAGTGACACTCCGATCCCCCTATTCTATTCCTCGGTACATGAACGTGGCACCCGAGTCCATTAATATCCTGGTTGGTAAGGAACGGGAAACTCAGTTGTACGATCCTCATAGTCATTCCATTAGTTACCAGAACGTGGCCACCCATCCATATACTATCCTGGTGTCGGACGTGACACTCCGATCCTCAAATTTATCCTGGTACCGGAACGTTGGCACCGCTTCCATATTACTATCCTGGTGTCGAACAACGTGCCACTCCGATCCTCATATTCTAGCCTGGTACCGGAACGTGGGACCCCGATCCCCTAATTCACTACTTTCATTCATTGATTAAGCCTTCAGTTCTATACCAAGGCATATCATTAAAAAGTTAGATTAGGGGTTTCTTCAAAGTTAAGATTCAACGCTCATCATGCTTCTTTACACAATCATGTATGTATATATATATAAAACAATCAGGGCATACACACAATTTAAGCATAAGAAGACTTAATAAGACTACCCAAAAAAAAAAACCACATATCATTCGCTTATTAAGAGTTTACTAAGGAGTAGGTTAGAAAAACAATAACCTACCTCCACCGAAGCTTAGTGGATAAAGCAAGCAATTTCCCCAAGCGTTGTTTCTCGTCGTTCTCATCTTCTCGTTCGACTCTTTCTCTCGCTTCTCTTGTTCTTTCTATTTTCTTTATTCAAAACCCTCTTTCTTTTACCCCTAAGTATTATATAATTAAGTTTTAAAAGATGGCACTAATAATCTATCTAATAACCTAAGGTTGGACCTCTTTTTTAACCCCAAGTAATTAAACTTATCAATAACATTAACCCGATAACTGTAGTAATTAAAGCAGGATAGCAAAAAACGTCCCTAAAACGTATATAGAAATCCGACACACCGAACCTGGGATTGCGTAGAACGTGAGAGTCCGTCGTCGCCTGCGACGGTCCGTACCTGTGTCCGTCGCATGCTACAGAGGACTCGTTTTAAGTGGATGGCCGCTGTTGCTTGGGACGGGCCGTCGATCCTGCGACGTGCCGTCATGCCATCCGTCACGACGTTCAGAGAGTCGATTGTAAGTACCCAATTTTCAGATTTTCTAAGTGTTTTTGAGACGACAACTACCGACGGTCCGTCGGGGCCTACGTCACCCTACCCGTTTTTCCAGAATAAGATCTGTGCTCAAGAACGACCTCTAAACAGGTACGTTAACAATAGATACCAATTTACCCTCGTTCGTCCCCGAACGATAACAAGTAAGGAAAAAACAAGGCGAAAAGGATACCTGATCTGTAAACAGATGTGGGTATCTTTCCGCAATATCTGCCTCCTTCTCCCAAGTGGCTTCTAACGGGTCGATCTTCCATTGAATTTGATAGATGCAATCTCCCTGACCTCAACTTGCGAATTTCTCTATCTAAAATAGCAACAGGCTCCTCCTCGTAAGACAAATTCTCATCAAGCAAAACTGAAAATCCAAACGGTTAATGTAGTTTCCATCCCCATGGTATCTCTATCTTAAAATAGACACAGGAACCGGATGCACTCCGGACAGTCCCCACCAGGAGGTAAAGGCTAACTAATTAAGCAACCTCCCCTACTCTTCTAAGTAATTCTCAAAGGGAACCAATGCTAACCTTGGACTAAGCTTTCCTTTTACCAAAACCGCATCACCCTTTCATTGGCGAAACTTTCAACAAGACTTGTTCACCCTCCATGAACCTCTTAAGTTTCTAACATTTCGATCTGCATATCTTTTTGTTTCTTTGACGCCGCTAGAAGCTTTTCTTGAATAGATTTCACTTTCTTCGAATCCCATCCAAAAAGATCAAGTACCCCAAGGTCTAACCTCGAATGACATCAAAACCAACCAGGGGGACCTACATCTCCTACCATACAATGCTTCAAAGGGGGAGCCATATCGATGCTTGGAGTGAGCTATTATGTATGAAAACTCCGCTAAGGGTAGAAGCTATCCCACTGGCCACCGAATTCTTATCACAATGCACGAAGCCTATCCTCAAACCCTGAATCGTTCGCTCAGACTGACAGTCGGTTCTGAGGATGGAACGCGTTAAGAGTACTGAAGATCCAACCTAGTACCTAATTCCGCATGCAATGTTTCCAAAGCTTAGAAGTAAATGCCAGACCCTCTATCGGAGATGAGGAAAGTGGAAACTACATGCAATCGAACAATTTCTGAGATGTAGGCGTAGGGCTAAACTTCTCTATTTGCATTGTAGTCACCTAACCGGACTTGAAATGAGCAGATTAGTTAATCTGTCCACAATACCCAAAATAGAGCAAACGTGCCCAATGTCTTGAAGACCAACCACGAAGTCCATTGAAATTCTCTCCCATTTTTCATTCGGAATGGGCATTCTTGAAGTGTTCCTCCGGGCGCCTTTGGGTGTTGTTCATACTTTACGTGTTGACAATTTGGACATTTGGCCACAATAAAATCCACGATATCACGCTTCATTCTTCCACCAAATGTGGCTTTAAGGTCACGGTACATCTTGGTTGACCGAATGTATCAAATACCCTTGAAAACTTGAGCTCTTCAGATGAGTGGTGATCAAATCATCGACGCGGGGTACACATACCCTTCCCTTAATCTCCAAAACCCACCTTCCTCATCGATTGTCGCTTCTTGAGCCCTCTCTTGCAACACTTTATCTCGGATCCGGATCAATTTTTCTAATTAAATGATTTCCCTTAATATTGTCAGGAAGGAGATCTTGCCTCCACACAAGCTAAAAACTCCTCCCTTCTCATTTACTTCTAAATAATAAGGTCGTTGACAGAATTGAACTTCCTAGCCAATGTGCGTCTAGAAGCTTGCAAGTGGGCTAGGACTTCCCAGGATTCCCGCTTTCTACTCAAAGCATCCGCTACACATTCGCCTCCCCGGATGTGAGACAAGATAGTGATGTCGTAGTCCTTTAGTAGTCCATCCATCCTCCTCTGTCTCAAATCAAATCTCCTGAGTAAAGGACACGTGTAGCCTACGATGATCCGTATATAGACCTACACTTAACCCCATATAAATAGGTCTCCAGTGCTTTAATGCAAAACACCCACGCCAGCCAAACTCAAATAATGGGTAGATATTACGTTCATGACCTTAAATGTCCTTGAGGCGTAAGCAATCAAATCTGCTTGCATTAGCACCGCACCCAAACCCGATAGGATGCCATCCACAATAGATGTAATGAAATCCGTACCTTCCACTGGCAGGGTGAGAATTGGTGCAGAAGTAGTCAACCGAGTCTGAGCTTCTGAAAGCTTTCCTCACACTATCCGACCATAACAAAAGGAACATTTTGCTAGTCAAGTTCGTCAGTGGGGAAAGCAATAGAAGAGAATCCTTGACCACATCGACTGGTAGGAAATGGCGCTAACCTTACAAAGCTTCTTATTATGACACATGAGTAGGTCGTACCCAATCTTCATAGTCGATCTTAAAGGATCCACCATCACTCCATCTTAGAGACACACGTGGCCAAGAAGGACAATCATTTAGCAAAAACTCACACTTAAGAACTTGGCATAAAGCTTTTTCTCCCCTCAACGAGTTCCAATTACCATTCTCAAATGCTCACAGCTTCCTCCTTACTTTTAGAGTAATCAGTATATCATTCAATAAAATACGATTACAAAGAGAGCCAATATGGTTTAAAAATCCCGTTCATCAAACCTTATGAACGCAGCAGGGGCAGTCGGAAGACCAAAAGCATCATTACAAATTGTATGCCAACCGGTTCTAAAAGCAGTCTTGGCACTACGTTGCCTGGTATTTTCAATGATAATAACCGTGATTCAAGGAAATCTTAGAGAAGACACAAAGCACCGTGTAACTGATCGAACAAGTTGTTACAACCAATCAAGCGAGGAGAGGATACTTGTTCTTTATGGTCACCTGTTCAACTGCCGGTATCGTCTATGCACATCCGAGAACTCCCATCCTTCTTGAGTCACACACAAAAATCAGGAAGAACCAAGGAGATGCCACTTGGTCTAATGAAGCCTTTGGCAAACAAACTCCTTGACGTTGGGCTTTTAATTCCTGGAACTCCGCGGGGGCCATTCTCTTAAGGGGGTCTGAAATGGGGCGGTAACCCAGTTCAAGATCAATACAGAAGTCAATATCCCTATCTGGGGGCATACCGGAAGATCTGCAGGGAATTACATCAAGAAACATCACGGAACCACCGAAACCGACTCAATCGAAGGTACTTGGGTGTGTATCCCTGAGATGTGACAAGAAAGCTAAAAACCCTTAACTAACCATTTCTTTAACCGAAGAAAGAAAAGGAGATGATATGTACCGGATTGGAAGTGTTATCACCCTCCCACACTAACGGATCTGCCCAGGCTTGGCTAACGTCTACCGTTTCGCATCATTACAATCCAAGATCGCAAATTGCGGGAGAAAGCCACGGTCATACCCAGGAATTACATCAAAATCGACCCATTTCTAAGCTATAGAGAAATACATAAGTGTGCTCCCACAAAGTTCACCAAAACAAGACTACTATACTTTTCAATAACACAGACTCGCCCACGGAGTAGAAACACGAAAGCATATCAAGTAATCACAAATGTAAAATTTAGACCATTAGCAAATGAGGAAGCTACATAAGAAAAGTGATCCAGGATCAAAACAATACAGATGCCATGCAATCAAAAACCAGAAGATACCTGTGTGACAGCATCAAATGTCTCGCCTCCGATTCTCCCAGGGAAGAACGCATAACAATGGCGCCTTTCGTTTGTTGTTTTGTCCGTTGACCCTACCATGGTGTGATTGTGGGCTCCAGTTTGCCCAGCACCCCGGCCATTTTGGTGGACCATCCATTGCCTCGACAACCTCGTCCTCCGGAATCTAGCCTCTCGCCATGACCACCTCTACCTTAACTGTTGGGGGTCTATCACTCTGTTTTTGGACCATACCTCTTGATATGCTCAGTCTCCCCACACCTATAAACATTCTCTAGATTCCCGGCATAGGTCTTCGGAGAAATGTTTTGATGTCGGTTGAGGTGGACCCCAACTACAGTCTGTAGTGAAGACGACTGGGTTGAATGGTAACCTCCGGAACCCTGGTACTCTAGGAGTAAGAACCATTAAAAAACTACCCCCTTTCGAAACCCTCTTGATGTCCGGACGGCCCGTGGTGAATTAATCTGGGCCTTCACTAATTCCACCGTCTACTACGAAATTACCACTTCTGGAGGATTTTGCCGTAGACGCTACCGGGTACCGGCTGGAAAATCGCAAAACTCTGATCTCAAACCCCTTCAAAAACGGCGAACCGCTCTTGTGGACTGATGGAATGAACATCGTTGGGGGCATCTCTGGATTAGTGCACGAAACTTAGCCTTCATATCCATGACCGACATCCTACATTGAGCTGAGGCTAAGAACTCATCCCTTTCCTTATCCTCAAGTACGGGGGATAAAATCTCCAAACACGCCTTAGAGAATGAGGACCAAAGTGCATAGGGGTGGCCTCTGTGGTTGAAACTCAAACGTGGACCGCCCACCAAATTTTGGCGTTCCTTGAAACGGAGAATGACGACTCAACACCAAACCGAGTTTACTATACCCATCTTGTGAGTAGGCTCATGACAAGTCAACCAGAAAACATCGTACGCATCCTCAGATTCTGGCACCCTGAGGACTGGAGGTTAATTTCAAGAACGTACTGAAAAGTCATTGCTGATCCATTTTGTCTTATAGGCCCAGTAGTAAGACGTGGAAACGTGCCTATGTCCAATGAGGCATATATACGAGGGGCCATAGTGGTTGCGAGTTTGCTACCTCTGAAACCGGAGGGGTTGGTGCGAAAAACATTGGTGGTGCCTGTCCTGATCAGCAACCCACTTAAGATAAGCGAGAACCTGAGTTGGATTCATCTCTGGGGTAGGTTGGGTGGCAGTTCCTCATTCTGTGTACTCGTTCATTCTCCCCATTCCTCCCCTTCTCTCTACTTCCTCAGGCGGTGGAGGAGTCACCGCCTAGCACAGATGGGCTAGGTGCTCATCCTCTCCCTCTAGAGGACGTCCTCCCACGACCTCTACCGCGGCCTCTTGCCATGTTTTGCAGTTCGAAGCGACAGCACAGTGGTTGGCTCAGAAGATGCAGCTTGTCTTTGCCTGATGTTGATGTTGGGTAGTCGTTGCCAGTTCTAACATCTGCGAAATAGAGTGAAGATGTCAGATACCAATGGTATCACCTAGATACCAATGGATCCAAGTAATAGCACGAAAAGAAAAGAAGAAAGATGGAATTTTCCTAAAAGTCTGAGAGCCTCTCAAGAAAAAGTAAGGCGTCCCCCTACCGTTCTTTAAGACTCTACTAGACTGTTCTGTGTGATGAGACCAACGCACCCTAATGCTCTGATA
This sequence comes from Solanum habrochaites, assembly GCA_027704765.1. Lineage (NCBI taxonomy): Eukaryota > Viridiplantae > Streptophyta > Magnoliopsida > Solanales > Solanaceae > Solanum > Solanum habrochaites. The sequence continues at coordinate 48,051,244 of JAKWJA010002489.1, read as the reverse complement.
CCAAGTTGTAACGACCAAAACCGAGCCGCGACTGGCACCAACATTTTACCTCCTATGTGAGCGAACCAAACCAAATCTAACCCTTATCATTTCCATTTAATATCAACAATAAAAGTAATGCGGAAGGACTTAAACTCATAAATAAAAGACAATTCAAAACTTCTAAAATTAAAACTTCTATAAGTCCCCAAAAGTGACGTCATCAACCACAAGACATCTATGATCAATTTACTAAACTAAGAGTATTTAAGAAGTTTAAACAAATAAAGCTAGTCTATGCGAACAATTAAAGGATCAAGACATGAGGAAGGAGATCCGGCCAAGATAAGAAGCATTAGTCACAAATCCTGAAGATACGGTTGTGTTTTTTGTGAAAAGACTGCTTGAACTATGTTGAGTAGTAACGATGACGGCCGTTGCTGTGCACTCACAATTTAAACAAAAGGGAAAAAAATAAAATAGGGGGTCAGTACACCACACGTAGGGAGTAGGTATTCATCGGCGAACTGCACAATAGAAACGTTATAGATAAAGTAACATCATAAATCAACTAGATCATTTAGCTGCGAGCATTTACAATTACCATACTCCTTGGTTACAACAACCAAAGCACATCAATGAGGACTAACATGTCTATGAGATTGAGTATATTAGTTATCTTTCAAGAGTCATTATATATTTACTTATTTGGTGGTGCGTTGGTACGTGGACAATGCCTGCTCCGTCATTCATCATGGTACCGGAAAAGTGGCACACGATTCAATATTACTATCCTGGGTCGGACGTTGACACTCCGATCCTCATATTCCATATTGGTCCGGAACGTGGCATCGATCCATTATATCCTGGTGTCGGAACGTGACACTCCGCTCCTCATACTGCTATCATGGTACCGGAACGTCGGCACCGATCCATATTACTATCCTATATGTCGGAAGTGGACACTCGATCCTACTCATATTCTATCCTTTGTTTTTTTTTTTTTTTTTGTTTTTGGGGAACGGAACGTTGGCACCCGATCCCCGAATCTCACTACTGCGTTCATTAAGCCTCTTTTATACCAAGGCATATAATTAACAAAGTAGATTAGGTGTCTTCAAGATTAAGATTCAATAGCTCATCAGGCTTATTTTATCACAATCATGTAGTAGAGATATATAAAATCAATCATGCTTCTACACACAATAAAGCATATAGAAGACTTATTAATAATACTACACAACACATATCATTCGCTATTAAGAGTACACGAGTAGTGTGAAAACCATAAACCTCCTCCAACGGAAGATTAGTGATCAAGCAGCAATTTTCCCAAGCTGTTCGTTCTATTGTTTGCCTCTTTCCCGTGGCGACTTTCTATCTCCTCTCTTGGTGCTTTCTATATTTAGGTGATTCCAACCCTCTTTCCTTTACCCTAATATTAGATATTAGTGGAAGGTTTTTAAGATGGCACTAAAATCCCACTACGTAACCGAAGGTTACCTCTTTTAACCCCCAAGTAATTAAACTGATTAAACATGAACCGATATTATACTTTTATAATTTAAAGCAGAATAGTCAAAAATGTCCCTAACGCGGATATAAAGGTAATCAGACCCGAACTGGGATGAGGAGAACAAGTGACGGGCAGGATGAGACTGAGAAGGTCAGTTAATGAGTCCGTTAGAATAGGCTAGCAGAGACTCGTTTTTTTTAAGTGGATTGTTTTCTTGTGACAGGACCGTCGATCCTGCGACAGTCCATCTGCCACTCCGTCACGACGTTCAGAGAGTGATGTTCATAGTACCCAATTGGCAGTTTTCTAAGGTGTTTGAGACGACACCTCCACGCCGGTCGTCGTTGGCGCGTCACTCTCTGCCAGTGTTTCCAGAATAAAATCTGTTGCTCAGAACTCGACATTCCCTAAACCGGGTTGTTTACCTCACGAAGTGTAACAACCTCTTTGTTTGTATATCCTCCGGGTAGACATGACACCACAGATTCTAAGGCATTATATATTCCAGAGTTGTTTAGGATAAATAGTGAACCCAATTCTAAACTCACGAAGGGCATTACTCCTTTGCGACCCCTAAATAGTGAATGCTTTAGGATTGTGTGTAGTAGGGTGGTACTAAAACACTTCTAAACTAAGAAACGTGTCCACCTCAAAACTCGCTCTTTTGCTCAACTTATCTGCCATACATTATTTAAGTATGGTGTGGTGTCCTTGTGAGCAAATCTTGCATATAAGCTTCATTCATTCACCATTAGATT